>CAMQGK010000193.1:1795000-1927500 GCA_947000775.1 Pterois miles
GTATGAGGAGGTGCAGGTACGAGGAGGTGCAGGTACGAGGAGGTGCAGGTATGAGGAGGTGCAGGTGCAGGTACGAGGAGGTGCAGGTATGAGGAGGTGCAGGTGCAGGTACGAGGAGGTGCAGGTATGAGGAGGTGCAGGTGCAGGTACGAGGAGGTGCAGGTACGAGGAGGTGCAGGTACGAGGAGGTGAGGTGCAGGTACGAGGAGGTGCAGGTACGAGGAGGTGCAGGTACGAGGAGGTGTAGGTAGAGGAGGTGAGGTACGAGGAGGTGAGGTCGAGGAGGTGAGGTACGAGGAGGTGCAGGTGAGGTACGAGGAGGTGCAGGTAGAGGAGGTGAGGTACGAGGAGGTGAGGTACGAGGAGGTGAGGTACGAGGAGGGGGAGAGGGGGTAGGTATGAGGAGGTGCAGGTACGAGGAGGTGCAGGTATGAGGAGGTGCAGGTACGAGGAGGTGCAGGTACGAGGAGGCGGTTTAAACAAGCAGCGACGGTTGTGGAGCAGCAGCTGAAGTTATATAACAGAGGACACAAAGTCGGTCATGTGGAGACTAACGAGAGAGTCGGACCTCCATCAGCAGCTTTCATAACAACCTCACTGCCCCAGTTTAACACCCAGGACCTGAACCAGGACTCAGCTGAACCGGCGGGGACTCGGTGGGTCCACCCACCTCCATACACTTCAGATTATTATATTACCAGGATTAGAGATACGTTCACCTCAGTCTGTATCTGTGACACTAAAATGTGCTGCAATAGTTGATTTAAAGGCAGAATACTGGCTTTATAAAATATTATCATATTATTTAGTTAGAGGGATCCATCTCCTCCACAGAGACCATTTAGAAATGCTAAAAATAATAATAGACAAACACTGATTTAATGTTTTAATGCTGCAGTGATAAATGGATCAATATCTGGTCTGTTCTGAGATAGAGCTGCAACTCATTATTATTTAAATTATCAGTTTTCTCAATTAATAAATTTCATGTTTTTGTCTATAAAATGTCAAAACAGCTCAAGGTGACGTCTGCAAATGTGTAATTTTATCCAACAAAACCTAAAGATGTGCAGTTTATTTTCACATCCATAAGACATTTTTGTTCAAACACTGTGTCATTAATAAAAGACACACACATTTTCTTTCTAATTGTTTTGTTTCTCCGTTAATTATGATCATATATTATAGAATAAATCTGGATGTTCGTGTATCTGATGGTAAACTCGGGCTTTGTCGTACTAACTGAAACTCTCCGTGGTGGATTATCGTGTTTGGAGGCTGTGCTGTGAACTAAAACCGTCCTCTTCTTCTCTTCCTGTCGTTATCAGAAGAAAAGCAAAGGCACGAAGGGAGAGAAGAACCAGAAGGAGAAGAGCCGCCGAGATGACGGAGGTGAGGTTAAATATGCAGGATATCCATTCGCTGTATGTGGAGGTGTTTCCTGTCTGATCTCTGTTCTATCACTTCCTGTTTCTACGCAGGACGGAAACAGAAACAATAAATAAAAGACTTCAATAAGTGAATGTCATTAAAGGTAGCAACTAATAATATTAAAAAATAAATGTAACCGCTAATTAATTGATAAAATATGACAAGACTTTGTATTAATTCCCTTATGCATTTAATTTTCTGTGCAATTTTCCCTTTTATTTATTCCTTTATTTATTTTTATTCATTTTTAAATGTATTTATTTTGTATTTTTTGTATTTATTTTTAATTTTACATTTATTTTTTAATGTATTTGCATATTTATCTTTTTTTTGCACTTGTTTTCATTTATTTTTAATGAATGTATTTATATATATTTATATATGTGTATATATACACACACACACACACACACACACATATACAGTATATATATTTATATACTTATTTAAAACAGGACGAACACGCCGCCACTCATCTGTGAATCACTGTGGATGTACGGTACAGATGTTGGAGGAAACAACTCCTGGTCATCAGTCACTCAACAAGTCAGCGTTAATGTCTAGTCGAGGACTCGAAAAATCAAGAGCAAAGTCGGGATTATAAATGGACGGTTTTATCTCGTTCTTCATCTCATATTTAGATGTTTTTTGTCTTTATGGTACGAATCTTTACAACAACGAATAAAGGAGGGCCAAATAATATTTACTACAGTGCAATAAAAAAACAAAACCAGCAGGCCAGCAGGGGGCGACTCTAGAAAATGATCCTCCTCTCTGATTGATTAGCTCAGTAATCATTGGAAACATCAGTTTATGGTCTCAGTCGCTGGTTTCAGTCTTCTTCAACACAGCAGGATGTTCATGTAGTAGATTATGGTCCATTTAGAGTCAGATAGACGGGATGCTTTAGGGCGGGGCTACCTGGTGAAAATTAAAAATAAAAAGATATTTATTTATTTATTTATATTTACAATTTTTTTGGGATATTTTCACTAATGTTTCACAAATGTTCATTGACATGTTTTTGATATTTTTCACATTTTTTCTGACATTTTTCTCTACTTTTTTCTTATATTTTTTTCCATTTTGGGTATTTTTCAGACATTTTACGCACATGTTTTACATATTTTAAAATTTGGATAAATTCACAATATTTTACAGACATTTGGGACTATTTTTGACTAATATTATTACTAATGTTTTTGGGATTTGTTAAGATATTTTTCACTTTTATGTTTTACAAATTTTCATGTTTTGGATATTTTCCCCATTTTCAATGTGTTAGTAATACTGTTGAGGTGTGGACTGTTGGTTGGACTAAAGAAATGTTGTGAGGGTTTATCTTTGAGCTCACTATTTTAACAAATGATCAATTGATTATTGGAGAAAATAATCAGCAGATTAATCATTAGTTCAAAATGAGCTCCAGCTCAGCCAACAACAGTGAAATCCTACGTCTGCATTAATTCAGAGTAATAATAATAATAATAATAATAATAGTTTGATGCCTCGTCTCGTGTTCATCAGCAGGTAAACGTACGTCAGGTGAGCCGGACGTCTGTCTGGAGAAGCAGCTGGAACGCTTTGAGTGGCAGCTGAGGATTTTAAAGGAGGCCAATGGGAACCCAGAGAGGGCGGAGCTACTGAGAGACCACGCCGATGAAGAGGTGTGCGCCCTCGTCCTGAGCATCCTCGATAAGGTGAGGAGGTCATTTATCAGGGTCGATCACTGTGGAGGGACGCTGATCTTTACCAGGACAAACAGGATACAGTAAAGATAAAAGCCCTCCTCTGTAGCCTCAGCAGGCTGCAGCATATGACGAAATGTTGGGTTTAAAGGTTGTAAAAATACCTCTGGAAATGCAGAATAGTGCTGGATAGAAGAATTGATTTGCGTTGGGATCGCTGAAAGCTAAACTGTACCTGATAACACCATTAATCAGATTAAAATAAAGTTTTGCTGTGTCAGCAGAGGGCGCTCTGCTGCAGTTTACTGACCGATCAGTATACTCAAACTTTTTTTTTTTTTTTAATTTTTGCTTCATTCATCTTGCTTTCATTGACTTTTCTAACAGTTTGTATTTTAGCGAAGCGTGATGAGCTGAAAACGAGCTGTGTGGAGCAATGAGCAGACTCACCTTCCTCACTTTACTCCATGAAATGCTGATGTTGGGCCTCACGGACGCTCTCAGCGCAGCAGGTTCAACATCTGGTTTAAGACTGAAACCAGCCGAGAGGCGGCTGCACACAGCACATTAACAAACATGGAGGCAGTCACATGACTTCATGATTAGAAACTCAGCCAGAGTTATTCATAGACCCGCAGACAGACAGCAGCTGTGCAGCAGCAGCATATGATACTGTATATATATCACATGCTCTTCTCTATTACTGTTTTCTCAATAAACTACTGCGTCTGCAGGTTTCTCCCTTTTTACTCTCTGTTTTTATTGACATTACAGTGTGAGCAGCCATGTTGGTTCTGCTGTTTTTCTCCAGAAGTCATTAATGTTTCTGTCAGTGCAGTTTATCTTTTATCTGAGCTGAAACCAGTCGCTGATCTGAAGTGATTTTTATTTTCAGGTGAAAACCGAGACGACGGCTGATCTGAACGTCCTGCATGAACAGAGAAGTAAATCTGCGACTGAAGAACACGAGAGGAACGTGGAAGGTAACAAACTGGATGAAGAGCACTAGAAATACACTGACATACTTTGGTGAAAATAGATATGACACCTGTTGGATTTAAATATATCACATTATTATATATTTCTCTCTCTCTCTCTCTCTTATATACAGTATATATATACTGTATATATATATAATATGTGTGTCTATATATATATATAATATATACAGTATGTCTAAATGAGAAGTGGTGAAAGTTGTATTTAGATTTCACCCGTTGCTCACGTTAACGACGTCTGTCAGTCAGATGACCAAATTAATATTAATATGTTAACTTGCTCTTTGCACGGCGGCGTCTGTACAGTATCTGCTCAGACAAAGATGGGTTTCCTCCGGACAGAAGCACCTCTCTGCATCATTTTGATGAGCAGAGTTTGTGATATAGTTTTTGTGTTCCTTCTCATGTTACGATCATTCTCGGCACAGATGTATCAGGTTTAATCAGTTTGAAACCGTCTCAGTGAGCGTGTTTTATTTATAGCAACTCAACTTTATTTCTACACCACGTAGGGATGAGCTGCCAAATTATGAATAAATTAATTAATGGATAAATAAATAAAGATGCCATTAAATGTACAAAAATAATACTGATATAAAATAAATATAGGTATTAATTAATTGATCAAATGTGACAAAGATTGATATTTCTGTTTTATTTGCTTCTTTATTTATTTACCTTTGTATTAATTCCCTTTTATCTACTATTCTATCACATATTCCTTCATTTTTTTATTTTTTAAAATTAATTTGTTTTATTAACTTTTAAATTTAGATTTTTATTTTTTATTTATTTATTTTATATATTTATTCATTATTAAATGTATGTATGTATTTAGATAAATGTAGGCATTAATTAATTGAGGCAGTGTGATACTAATTGATATTTCTATTTTAATTGCTTCTTTTTTTTACATTTGTATTAATTACCTGACTATATTAATTATCTGACTATCTACGACTCTATTTAATTTTCCCATTTATGTATTGATTTTATTGACTTTGAAATTTCCGTATTATTTGTCTTTTTTTCTTTTGAATTTACTTTAAAACATTTATTTGTTGTATTAAATGTATGTATTTATTTATGTGTGATTTTCCCTTTGCATTTCCCCCATTTATTTCCCCAAACATTTCTGTTTCATTTTGCAGGTAGGCTGTCATTCATTTTATATACCCCCCCCCCCCCATATTTATATACCCATTTATTTTCCCAAACATTTGTTTTGTCATTCATTTATTTTGAATATTATTTTTGTTACATTTAATGGAATATTTATTTATTTGAGTCATTTATTCTTCTTCTTCTTCTTCTAATTATTATTATTATTTCTTTTTTAATGTATGCCCCCCCATTTATTTCCCATTTATTTATTATTCATTTATTTTGAATATTATTTTTGTTACATTTTATGGAATATTTATTTATTTGAGCCATTTCTTCTTCTTCTTCTTCTTCTTCTTCTAATTATTATTATTATTATTATTATTATTTCTTTTTTAATGTATGCCCCCCCCCCCATTTATTTCCCATTTTATTATTCATTTATTTTGAATATTATTTTTGGTTACATTTAATAGGATACTTATTTATTTATTGAGTCGTTTATTTATTTTAGCTCGTGGGGAGAGGACAGATTAAAAGCTGCTGAACAAAAATGAATGCACAGAAAGTCTGCACAATAATGCAGGTCTGAGGTTTTCATGATGTTTAAAAGGTCTGAGTTAGCTTCTTTTTTGTTTTGCTGCAGCGCTGCAGAAGAAATACGAACAAGCAAAGACTCAACTGACAGAGAAGTTTCAGGCTGCTGAAAATGTCCTCACGGTAAGCAGAAGAAATGATGCTGTTTTCTTTGTGTTTGATATTTGCTGCAGTGTTTGCATTAATGGTCATGTTTTTTTGTTAAATGGTGTTGTACATTAAGGCTAAAGTGGAGCAGCTGACTGGAGATCTGCAGGTTTATAATGAGCTGAAAAGGAGAGTCGAAGAGTCGACGTTCAAGAAGGACCTGCAGAGAAACATTCAGGTGAGTACAGGTGTGACAGCTTCAGTACTAATGGGTCAGCTTTAAACATAGACAGGTAACATAACAAGTAACGGACACTTAAGATGTAATGAAGGTCTGCTGATCAAATGTGTGTCTTTCTTTGTCCAGGCCCATGGCAGCCCAGGTGCATTCTGGGAGTCTGAGCAGGAGTCTCTGCTGTTTGTGATTGAGATGAAGAGTGAGCGTGTGCAGGAGCAGAGCAAGAAGCTGCAGCAGATGGACGCTCTGGTAGGAAAACACTGTGGTACAGTACAGTATCCCCTTGTTTTTATCCTCCCTCTGTACTCCTTGTTTCTCATCTCGTCTTCTTCTTCATCCTCTTCTTCTTCGTCCTCTTCTTCCTCACGGTTCTCAGGTGGAGAAGAATTTGTCGTTGACGGATCAGATGGTCCACATCCTGCAGCAGAACGAGGATCTGAGAGTCCGGATTGACAACTGCCAGACTCTCATTCAGTAAGCGTCCTCTCTTCTTCTTCTTCTCTTCACTAACAGCAGCTCTTTCTGCAGCGATGTGGCGCCACCTGCTGGACAATTTACCTCCTAAACATCATTTGCATCTTTGTTTTCAGTCCTTCTCAAAATACAATTATGCCTATAATATTTATAGGGGTTTTGAATAAAGATTTTTTTTTCCATTACTGTAACATTATATAGGCACACCTAACAGAAACTGATTATAACCTGCACAAAGGGAGGATTTATTTTATTAGACTGCATCAGTTTTAGCTCACTGTACCCAATAAACTGTCAGCTGAGTGCAACGATGGATTTCTTTTTCCACGACAACTATCCAAGTTTGTGTTTTTATTACTTTTAATTCATTAACCTCTTAACAAGAATCACAGAATCCTGAAAATGAAATATGCTAAAATAAAACTGGTTTAAAATTAGCCGAAGTGATACGGACCCAACATTACACCAGTAGAGATGTAGGATTTTTGCCTGCCTTTTTAAATTTATCAATTTTTAAATTTTATTAATATGTTTTACACCCGAATAAGCAACTCTTTTTATTCTGTACATTTGTTTGTTACAGACTGAGAAGTGCAGAGAAACTGGAAAGGTTGAGGACAGAAATGATGACGACAGATGTTTAATAAAACAAACAAACAAAACAAATGAACAAAATATCAAAATAAATCCCATCCTATCAGATTTCTGCAAAAATAAATGAATGAATAAATAAATAAATGTCTTGATAAATAAATAAATAAATGTCATTAAATGTAGCAAATGTAATATTAAAAATAAATGTACCCATTAATTAATTAATTGATTAAAATGTGACATAAATTGATATTTCTGTTTTAATTTGCTTCTTTATTTATCTTTGTGTTAATTCCCACAGAAATACATAAATAAAAAGGTTTGGGAAAATAAATAAGGTTTAAATGCAAAGAAATGGTGCATAAAAAATTAAATACACAAATAAAGACATACATTTAAAAATAAATGCAAAATTAATAAATAAAAAAGACAATAATAATGACATGAATAAATAAAAGGGAAAATTAAACAGAAGAGTAAATAAGGGAATTAATACAAAGATACATTAATCAAAAAGCAAATTCAAACAATATATCAATTTATATCATATTGTATCAATTAATTAATGGTTACATTTATTTTTAAATATTTTTGTCACATTTAATAATATCTATTTATTTATCTATCAAGTCCTTTATTTATTTATCTGTCTGTCTATCTATCTATCTATCTATCTAGCTATGTATTTGTTTTGGCAGATTTTGTCCTCCATACTTTGGTCCTTAAGAATGCTTGTGTTTCCAGGCAGCTATCGAAGGAGCAGCAGGACCTGAAGGTGGCGCTGGAGAGGCAGGCCATAATAAACCAGAAGCTTTCTCAGGAAAAAGAGCAGCTGATGTTCAAACTGAGACACAGAGACTCGTGTCCAACCATCCACCTGCCCGCCATGATGCAGGAGATCGCGCCCAGATGATCACGTGACCACATGAGTGTCGCTCACTGTAGATAGAAACCAGACTAATCATTCACAAGGTAACATGCAGTCGGTTCTGGTGTATCACTCAGTAAGTGGGCTGCCGGTCCTAAAGAGTACCTGCCTGTTACAGGTAGCATTGTCACAGCTCTACAGGTCTGGGTTCAAGATCCAGGGTTTTAATCTGGATCCACAAGACTGGATGTTTCCCATTTATCCTGCAACTCCACTGGTAAATGTTCCTCTGATACTGAGCGGCTTCACAGCTGAACAACAAGGGCTTCAAAAGGAGTCTAGACCCCCAGACCCATGTCAGTCCCTGAAGTAGCATCGTAACAACTCTGCTACACCAGCGACTTTAAGCTGCTTCTTTTGTGAACACGCTGAATTTAACCAGACAACAGTCTGGACCTCAGACCATCCTGGCTAACTATGCAGCCGCATAGCGTCCATTTACTGACAGATTACTGGACGTTATGACGGTTAAAACCTATTTGTTCTGTCACTTATAAAACAAACACAGATGGACAGATCTCAGTGCGTGGTCACACCAGAAAGTTGCATAGCGAATCCTTGATAACGTAGTGACTACTAGTGGGGGCAAGTTGGCGAGCTAACAGCCACAATAGCCTACAAACTAGAAAATATAGTTTATTCAAGAGACATGTTTACACCATCGTCTATTATCTCATGACCGGATGATGAGCGTGCTGTCTCTCTTTTACAGGGTGGAGGGTGCAACACAGCTAATGTGATAGTTTTAGTGCTTTCTTGTGTGTTTTTATAGACTCTTTTTGTGTCACCGTCATGATCACATCACGGTGTTAGCTGGAGGCTAACGCTAACGTTAATGCTAGCAGTGGGCTAACGCTCCACATCTAAAATGTCATCTTGCTGTTGTTGGCTGCCAGAATCCAGATTCACAACATTTGAGATGACAAACTGTGATTGGAGGATCTGGAGAGCTACAATATCAGACAGTACGAGTTCCTGTCAGAGTTTGTTGAAGTACACCAAAATGAACTCAGCATACTGCCACTTCAGTCTTATTTTACCTCTGTGATCAAATCCATTAATCATGCCGATAAACTGTAAAAATGGTGGCGTGACCGGGCCATAGTACCTTAGAGTTCTACGATCGAACTGACCGCTAAAGTGCCTGAGACTCCCATAATGACCGACCACGCGGACGTGAATTTTCGACTCTTCTGGTTTCTGGTTTCCAAGTCTGACATGATTTTCGTCAAACCTCCATGGAGGAAGCCAGACGTCTCTGTGTCCCAGGGAAAAATCCTCAAAATGACTAACCCAAAATTCATGACTAATAAAACCGGTCTTTATCCACTGGCACTCTAATGGACAATGGAGAGTGCTACCGGTCCAGTTTCCCCACAGGTTGACCTGAAGTTGTACAGCTTCAAGAAGCACTTGAGTTGGTTTCGTGTTCCACGTAATCTTGGACGTCCATTTCAGGTACATGATGGTTCAAACCATCAAAAACGACCTGATGTTAAATGGGCCAGAAAGTACAGTAAGTGTCCCCTAAGTGTTCCGATCTAAAGATCCCCCAAAGGTATTTTCAGGTTCCCACATAGGAGGTGTCCGCAATCCGGTTTCACAGGAAGGCCCATTAACACCACATCATGAGTATACATTTTATCCCTGTCGCGTGTTCTTTGTATGCCGCACAAATGTCCACAGCTAGGTTCAGGCAAGAAAACCACTTAGTTAAGGTAAGGGGGAAAACGTCATGGTTGGGCTTAATTTGAGTATGTAAAACCTGTGTGGTAACATCTATGTAAAACACGTCACAAATATCAATGAAAAACGTGACAATTGTCACAACTGTGACTTAACCGGTCAACAACGGTCTTCAAGGGTCTTCTAGTTAAAAGTCCATGTTTTCTGGATTCATACACCTCGCCCCATATTCTCGCTCTTTATGCTACGTCACTGACTCTCAGTGTAGCGTTCAGACGTGGGTGTGTTTACGTTGCTGTCAGTACCGGATACGTGGCGGACAATGACACTGGGAGACACCTTTTCTTATGAACAGGCTGGTTCAGTGTCCCCTGGAGGACCACGTTGTGGTGGTTATTGGCTCTGTATGGAGTCGGTTTCCCCTCTGATTGCAAATAGGGCCTTTTAAAGGCTACTCTTACTTAAAATATTCATGAATTCAATCTGGACGTCCTGCTGGAAAGCACAAGTATTGTGGATTCACAAACCTACCAACAAACACAGTCCACAAATACAAACTGTAACACTCCCCTGACCAGTTTTATCATCTGATTTTTCTAGTTCTGTACAAACCTGTTGCCAAAATGTTTTGTCTTTTTATTGTAGTCAGTTTTTTCCTGTTTGTGTGCCTTGCTTTAGGTTTCTCATTCGCTGTCACAAATTGTTGTTATCAGTTGCCGAAGTCAGCTGCACATTTTAATGTGGCATTAATTGTTAGCATCGCTGCTGTTGGGGAAAGACACCTCCTCACTTTCAGTATCAAATGTGTATGGTATTCAGGAGCTGAAAAACAACCACAACGAGCCCTTTAGTGTTTTATTTCATAATCAAACATTTTTTGTATTTATCTTTCAACAAAATTAATCTCAGTAATTTTAGTATGCTAGCATCTTGGCTGCAGGGATGCTAAAGTCAGGTGGTTCAGAATGAAACTTCATTTCTAACATTTTTCATTGATCACTGAATTCTAACTTGCTAAAATGATTTGTTACCATACACACTGGAACCATGTTAACATGGCAAAACACAAATGTTACATGCTAAATAGCACCATGTGAATACTGGGCGTGTTAACTCGCCACCATTAGCATGTTAGCATTAAGCTTGTAGCTGAGTCCAGTGTTTAGCTGTACTGGTTCTCAACACACATCGGACTATTTGGTGTTGTATTTAGTCATAAATGACAACTAGCAAAATTAATTGTCAATTCAGCATGCTAGCATCTTTGCTTTTGGTGTGCCAGTATCAGTTGGTCCAGAGTGAAACCTCCATAACATGTGGATTTAGTTTATCTTTAAATTTGTTACAGACTGTCTTGTCTCCAGATTTTTTCATTTACACACAGATGCTATCACCCAAACCTTCAGTAAATACCTCTTGAACAAATCACAAAATCCCCGTAAGCTTTCCAGTACTTTGAGATTAATGCTAACATGGCATGCTAACATACAAATGCTAACTTGTTAAAATATGTTACCTACTAAGTTACAAACATGTCTCAACATCCATTGGTTAGCAAAACATTTGCCAACATATACCGTTAGCACATTAGCATTCAGCAAATACATACAGCAAAAGCTTAGAGTGGTAAAAGCTGAGAACAGTGTTTTAGCTCCAAAAATAAAATAAAAAAATGTTAGAATTAGTGTTTTAAACATTTTTTCACACATTTTTTTTTAAGTGTGTAGTGTATGGTGACATAGTTAGCCTAACTTTTGGGTAGTAGTTAGCCAGCTACTGTGGCTGGTTAGCTAGTTGATTATATGCTAGCTAACTGCTAACAGTCTGGCACCAGCAAGCCAAACTAGCTCTTAACATTTGATTGCTGCCAGTTAGCTAAGTCCCAGCTAGCGTGGTCACTAAACAGACTACCCCTGTCCGACAGCTACGTTTTATACTCAAGTAAAGCAAGTAATTGTACAAAGTGACTCAGCTAATGTGGTACCTTTCGCCGTTTTGGACTCTTTAGCTAGCTCTAAAGAGGCAAATTTGTCCATGTTTTTCATTTCCATGACTGAATCCACTAATCGCAGTATTTACAAAACAGTGAATTGATTTAAGTCAGAAATGTTTTAAATTTGAATGCTGTTGTGACCGAGCTCCATCACAGCAGATGTTTACTGTCAGAGAGGTTTCCATAGTGTTGGAAATATATTTTAAGTTTTACATGAAGAACGACTCGATAAACAATCCTAGGACAATAATCACTGTATACGTCTTGCCTTCAAAAAGCTTGATGACTGTCAGATATATTGTGTTACTTTTTTTTTTTAAGATGTGAAAAATATCGCCATGTTGTCAGGTTAGTATTTTTTTTTTTGTTGTTAATGTGATAATGGATTTATGGGATGACGTTTGTATTGCTAAAAAATCATTTGTCAGTATTTTGACAACTCTTTCTCCTTATGCACTAGCACTTTGACCAGTATTTTACCAGTGGTTTGTATAAGAGAGATTCTTTTTCCATGTTGTAAAGTTTTTATTTTTATTTTTTTTTTTCGGCCTATTATGTGTAAAAACTTATTTCAATTTTTCTTGGTTGGATTTAAATCCAGCATTTTGTTTTTCCTTTTTGTTTTCGGCTTGACTAAATAAAAAGCTGCAACTAAAATTGACCACTGAGTATAATTTCTATATTAACAATATATAATAATCTAAAACAATAAATAACAAATAACCAACTTAAAATTCTCAATACCAACCAACCATGTCACGCTAACATTAGTTAAGTGGTTACTTATCTGATGTTACTTTTCACCATGTCAGGCTAATGTTAGCTAAGTGTTAACTTAGCCGATGTTACTTATTTCACCATGTCAGGCTAACGTTAGCTAAGTGTTAACTCAGCTGTTACTTATTCACCATGTCAGGCTAACGTTAGCTAAGTGTTAACTTAGCTGACATTACTTATTAGCTGATGTGTTTTGTTTCACCGTGTCAGGCTAACGTTAGCTAAATGTTAACTGATGTTGCTTGTTTCACCATGTCAGGATAATGTTAGCTAAGTGTTAACTTAGCTAACATAAGCTAAGTGTTAACATATCTGACATTACTTATTAACTTAACTGATGTTTTTTGTTTCACCATGTCAGGTTAACGTTCGCTAAGTGTTAACTTAGCTGACGGTACTTGTTTCACCATGTCAGGCTAACATTAGCTGAGTGTTAACTTAGCTAACATTACTTATAAGCTGATGTGCCTGGTTTCACCATGTCAGGCTAACGTAAGCAAAGTGTTAACTTAGCTGATGTTACTTGTTTCACCGTGTCAGGCTAAAGCTAGCTAAGTGTTAACTTAGCTTATATTATTTATTTCACCATGTCAAGCAAACCTTAGCTAAGTGTTTACTCAGCTGATGTTTGTTTCACCATGTAAGGCAAATGTTAGTTAAGTGTTAACCTAGCTGATGTTACTTGTTTCACCATGTCAGGCTAATGTTAGCTAAGTGTTAACTTAGCTCATGTAAGCTAAGTGTTAACGTAGCTAATGTCAGCTAAGTGTTAATTTAGCTAACTTTACTTATTTCACAATGTCAAGCTAACGTTAGCTAAGTGTTGTCTTAGCCGATGTTACTTTAATCATGTTCCGCTAATGTTAGCTAAGTGTTAACTTAGCCGATGTTACTTGTTTCACAATGTCAGGCTAACGTTAGCTAAGTGTTATCATAGCAGATGTTACTTGTTTCATCGTGTTAGGCTAACATTAGTTACGTGTTGACTTAGCCGAAGTTGCTTGTTTCACAATGTCAAGCTAACATTAGCTAAGTGTTATCTTGGCCGATTTTACTTGTTTCATCGTGTTAGGCTAACATTAGTTACGTGTTGACTTAGCCGAAGTTGCTTGTTTCACAATGTCAAGCTAACATTAGCTAAGTGTTATCTTAGCAGATGTTACTTGTTTCATTGTGTTAGGCTAACATTAGCTACGTGTTGACTTAGCCGAAGTTTCTTGTTTCACAATGTCAAGCTAACGTTAGCTAAGTGTTATCTTGGCCGATTTTACTTGTTTCATTGTGTTAGGCTAACATTAGCTACGTGTTGACTTAGCCGAAGTTTCTTGTTTCACAATGTCAAGCTAATGTTAGCTAAGTGTTATCTTGGCCGATTTTACTTGTTTCATTGTGTCAGGCTAACATTAGCTAAGTGTCAGGCTAACGTTAGGCACTGGAGAACTGCTGAGGTTCATCACAAACTCTTAGACATCGTTGTCCAACGCAATGTTAATGTTTGTAAGGTAATCGTAGAAAATCATCCATTTTAGGACAGATTGCATTCAAACGTTCTTTATTAATCCTATTTGGATTTATTTGATTTGATAGGGATGATGTAATCTAACATAGCTTATCTTCAACAGTTGGGTTTTTATATATACAGTGTAATTATTAAAATATATAGTTGTCACTATCATAAAACCACAATAGTACACTATAAATATGGACATACTGTATATTAAAATACACATATCATGATACACTTTGGTAATTTCCATTACAACTCCAGTTTGCTTTTAGCCTTAACCTTGTTAAAGATTTCATATCTGGAGTTAATTAGCTTTCAGTTGGTAATTTGTTCCAGAGCTGACAGCCCTTCATGGAGAAAGCTTCAGTAAAAGTATTATCAGTGAAATGTACTTAAAACATCAAAGTACTTTTTAAATTATGCATCAGCTTCTAAACTGTGAACATTTGTGACTAAATGTGTAACAATTAAAAAGTTCAACCATCTTTTAACATCATTTATAAAGGAAGAAACTCATTTAATCATTTTGATCAGACTGGATTAACTTCCATCACATCTTGATTCAACAGTTATTGCTAAACAAATCTAAATAAATCTAAATAAATCTGAATAAATCTGAATAAATCTCACCTGTGTTCGGCTCCACCTGGTCAGTTGATGTAATGCAGCTGTTTGACCTCTAGAGGGCAGCAGAGGACAGTGTGCTCATGTTGCTGCTGCTGGGATCAAACCTGTGAACTTTATACAGGACAACCTGCTGGACACGTTTCTACCATCGGCTGTCATTGTGCTTCTCTAAAGTTTAAAAGTCCCGGTTCAGCTCCACGCCATGATCGTCTTATTTTATGTAGTTAGTGAGTGAAGGATGCTGGGATATCTGCAGCTCTGACAGCCTGCTGACAACATGACAGATTACCATTAACACCTGGGTTCAAACTGGGATCTGTGACAGAGCATTAGGGCCACACTGAGGAAAACATCTGAGATTCTGAGAATAAAGTCGTGATATTATGAGAAAATAGTCATAACTTTAAGAAAACAAAAGTTGGAACATTATGAGAGTAAAGGCGTAAGACGTTCGTGTTGTTTTAGAGGAGAAGTTATACTTTACAAATAATGAAATATTTCATCCTTTGGCTCATCTCAACTGTTTAGCAGTGAGAAAGAAGAAATTTCTTTTTTTCTTGTAAAATTATGACTCTTCTCATAATATCACAACTTTATTCTTGTAAAGTTACAACTTTTTTGTCAAAGTTATGACTTTATTCTCGTAAGATAAGATAAGATAAGATGAACCTTTATTAATCCCCGAAGGGAAATTCAGTTTTTAAATTATTTCTAAATATTTAAATTATTAAGTTTTTGTAAAGTTATGACCTTATTCTCCTAATATTACTCTACTCTCAGACTCTGAGTACGGAAGCTCTAAACACCCCAGACTCTTAGTACGGAGGCTCTAAACACCCCAGACTCTTAGTACGGAGGCTCTAAACACCCCAGACTCTTAGTACGGAGGCTCTAAACACCCCAGACTCTGAGTACGGAGCCTCTAAACACCCCAGACTCTTAGTACGGAGCCTCTAAACATCCCAGACTCTTATTACGGTGGCTCTAAACACCCCAGACTCTTAGTACGGAGGCTCTAAACACCCCAGACTCTTAGTACGGAGGCTCTAAACACCCCAGACTCTTAGTACGGAGGCTCTAAACACCCCAGACTCTTAGTACGGAGGCTCTAAACACCCCAGACTCTTAGTACGGAGGCTCTAAACACCCCAGACTCTTAGTACGGAGGCTCTAAACACCCCAGACTCTTAGTACGGAGGCTCTAAACACCCCAGACTCTTAGTACGGAGGCTCTAAACACCCCAGACTCTTATTACGGAGGCTCTAAACACCCCAGACTCTTAGTACGGAGCCTCTAAACACCCCAGACTCTTAGTACGGAGGCTCTAAACACCCCGGACTCTTATTACGGAGGCTCTAAACACCCCAGACTCTTATTACGGAGGCTCTAAACACCCCAGACTCTTAGTACGGAGGCTCTAAACACCCCAGACTCTTATTACGGAGGCTCTAAACACCCCAGACTCTTAGTACGGAGGCTCTAAACAGGCTCTAAACACCCCAGACTCTTAGTACGGAGGCTCTAAACACCCCAGACTCTTAGTACGGAGGCTCTAAACACCCCAGACTCTTAGTACGGAGGCTCTAAACACCCCAGACTCTTATTACGGAGGCTCTAAACACCCCAGACTCTTAGTACGGAGGCTCTAAACACCCCAGACTCTTAGTACGGAGGCTCTAAACACCCCAGACTCTTATTACGGAGGCTCTAAACACCCCAGACTCTTATTACGGAGGCTCTAAACACCCCAGACTCTTAGTACAGAGGCTCTAAACACCCCAGACTCTTAGTACGGAGGCTCTAAACAGGCTCTAAACACCCCAGACTCTCAGTACGGAGGCTCTAAACAGGCTCTAAACACTCCAGACTCTTAGTGCGGAGGCTCTAAACACCCCAGACTCTTAGTACCGAGGCTCTAAACGCCCCCCCAGACTCTTAGTACGGAGGCTCTAAACACCCCAGACTCTTAGTACCGGAGGCTCTAAACACCCCAGACTCTTAGTACGGAGGCTCTAAACGCCCCAGACTCTTAGTACCGAGGCTCTAAACACCCCAGACTCTTAGTACGGAGGCTCTAAACACTCCAGACTCTTAGTACCGAGGCTCTAAACACCCCAGACTCTTAGTACGGAGGCTCTAAACACCCCAGACTCTTAGTACGGAGGCTCTAAACACCCCAGACTCTTATTACGGAGGCTCTAAACACCCCAGACTCTTAGTACGGAGGCTCTAAACACCCCAGACTCTTAGTACGGAGGCTCTAAACACCCCAGACTCTTAGTACGGAGGCTCTAAACAGGCTCTAAACACCCCAGACTCTTAGTACGGAGGCTCTAAACACTCCAGACTCTTAGTACGGAGGCTCTAAACACCCCAGACTCTTAGTACGGAGGCTCTAAACACCCCAGACTCTTAGTACGGAGGCTCTGAACACTGACCTGCAGCTAAAGACGCTGCTGTATGGTGTGGATGCGCAGCACTGAGCTGAGCGGATGTAAAGGGATCAGTGTGTCAGTGGCTGTTTGACAAGCTGAGACAATAAGCTGAAAGCTGCAGGTCATCTCCTGCTGAGTGTGTGAGTGAGTGTTAGCTTCGGGTCAGAGACTCGGCTGTCATGTCACGGCGTTCCCATGGCACTTCACAGCCACCTGGACTCACCTGAAGCAGTGAGGAAGAGGGTGAACGCAGAGGAAGGACGCATGAACGAACAGCACTCAGAGAAAAGAGATAAAGATGTGTCCGTCAGTGGAGGAGCCTCATGTTCGATGTTTGGGTTGAAAGAAAACAAAATGTTTTAAACATCTAACCTTAAATTAGTCTCAAGAGTTGTGTTACAGGTGTGATTGAACCAGCAGCTGTTACTGCTGCCACTAGAGGTGGATTCAGGTCCTTTACTGCAGTAAAGCTACTAATACCACACTGTGAAAATACTAGTTTCTAGTTACTAGTTTCTCTATTATTTTCTTGTTTTTTTTATTCCTCCATCATCTAGAAATGAGGCTAAATAAAAAAAGAAATGTCGCGTCGCAGTGCGTCGCGTCGCAGCGCGTCGCGTCGCGTCGCGTCGCAGCGCAGCGCGTCGCGTCGCAGCGCGTCGAGTCGCAGCGCGTCGAGTCGCAGCGCGTCGAGTCGCAGCGCGTCGGCCAGCATTAGTCGAGTCCATGACATGAACACAACTGTCGGCTAGATGCAGAAATGATCGCTGTGTGACGGCAGCTGTCGGTGATGGTCAGTCTGTCTCATTTATAGGGGGCAGCGAATGAATAGTGGTGTTTAGTGGTTATAAAGGCTGTGCCAGTTCGTTTGGAAGCTTTTGAAGAAGATATAAAATTAAGGATTTAGTTTAACTTTAAATCTTTTTTTCCTGCTTTGTCTGTGAATCTCTGTTGAGCAGAAGAAGAAGCAAACTGCAGCCATGTTTGACCCTCCTACAGCTGCTCCATCTCACCCCAATTAAATCTAAATCTCTGAAAACCCAAAGAGGGTGACGTCCATCGGCTGGACTACTGTATCATCACTGTGGCTGTTTAGCCACGTCGTCGCTCACGCCCCCCCCCCCCCCCCCCCTTTACATTTTTAAGTGCCCTTTTCACGAGGAACATAAAGAGAGGAGATTAGAAGTGGGGAAAAAAGAAATTTGCAGCTATTTCCTGTTAATATCTTTCCCTTGTTGGGCTCTAATGAGAGGAGTTGCCCCTTCACTTTCAAGAGGGCTTAGCAGCAGTTAGCTGGCTCCAGGCTGCGGGACAATAATCACATTTTAACTCAGCCTCACACCCCGAGCCCTCACAATAACTCACACCACTTAATTCCCTCTTTCAGAGCTGGTGATAAAACGCCAGAGGCTAAATTAATAGATGCTAATGGCCGCCTTCAATCAAAGCTGAGCGGGATCCAGATCTGCCAGTAAGGCCTATTAATTAACATGAGGAGGGGGCGGGGGCCGCCATACTGGGGCAGGATGGGGAGGAAGAAGGGGCGCTGTGGTTCACACGGGCCTCCGCAGGGCAGCCTATTGAAGCTGGAGGCAGGGGGGCTTTGTGGAGCTTCCCAGGCCACAATTAGAGGCTCCTGAATGGGCTGGCATTTGTCCTCCAGGTCCAAAAGCTGCACAGGAAGGACTGAGTCCGAGATGCGTGGGTCGAATCGGACGTCCAAATGGTGTCTGATCAGCACGAGATACAAAAACACACAATTTAGTCTGACGGCAGTTTGTGAAGTAGTCAGGAAATTTAATCTGTTTGATTCAGGTTCATACACATGAATTTCCCTTTTTCACGTGACGCTCAGCACGACATTCAACAACGAATTTGTTGTGGGTTTTCCCACAAATGTCCAAATTTTTTCTTCAGTCTGTTCAAAATAAAACTACTTAGGTTTAGAAAAAATCGCAGTTTGGATATAAATAACACCAGATGTGCCGTAATTTATGGACCCAAGTTACGTATTTTTCCTGCATTTTCCTACAAATGCCCAGTAACACGTGACGCATGTGTCAGTATCCTCTCCAGTCTTTTCAAAATAAAACTTCTTAGCTTTAGGAAAAGATTGCGGTTTTAGTAAAATAACTCTGCAAGAATAGATAGATAGATAGAAGGATAGATAGATAGACAGATAGATAGACAGATGGATAGATAGATAGATAGATAGACAGACAGACAGAGAGTTATTGTATTGTATCATGTCCTGTCATATTGTATCGTATCTTAGCTATCATACTGTTCTGTACGTACCATCTCATATCATATTGTATCGTATCGTATCATTCTGTAGCGCAACGCAATGTAACGCAACATAACATAACGTAACGCATTGTGTTGCTTGGCGTCACATCATGATACATCGTATTATATCAAACTACACCAGAGGAAAACAAAAGGCTCTGTCATGTTGTGTTGGGTCGTGTACACTGTCTCATATTGTGTTTTTATTGTGTCTTGTATTGTAGCAAACTGTAGCGCAGCGCAATGCAGCATGTCGCGACGGGACGCCACGCCACGCGACGCGACGCCACGCCACGCGACGCCACGCCTGACGCCACGCGACGTGACGTGACGCGACGCCACGCGACGCAACGCCACTCATGTATGTATGTACGCATCGTAACTGAAGTTATCAGATAAATGCTGTGGAGTAAAAAGTCCAGTATTTCTGTACAAGTACGTATAATTCTAGTAATATTAACAGGAGTCTGATTCAATTGTTGACTGTCAGGTAACAAGAGATGTGATAATAGAGGGAGGTTTCCTCTGACCTTTGACCCCTGGGGTCAATTATCCTGTTCTGTGTCAACTGACCTGTCACTCATCACACACACACACACACACACACACACACACACACACACTCAGACAGATATTTATACAGTATAAACATACTCAGTATCATATTTAATAAATACAGTTTTGATAATTAACCGTTCAAGTAGTCAAAATTTAAGGTTTTGTTGTTATTATAAAACACAGGATGGCTCAGTTAAATACAGTTGTAAAAACAGGTACTCAAATATTTAAATTAGAGTAAAATAATAAAATAGAACAAAGTAAGTAAAAGCAGGACCAATTTAATTGATCACAGCCAATGAAAATACAACGTTTTTATAGAAGTAGATTCTAACCAACCAATGAAGTAAAACAAAAATATGTTTTCACATATAAAGTGTATATAAGTGCTGTAGTGGAATCTAAATACATTTACTCACGTACTGTACTTGAATTGAAGGCTCTTGTACTGATCAAAATATTTACTCTCTTGAACTGAGCACAATATTAATACAATCAATAAATCCAATTAAAACTTTATGTAAATATTAATGCAACACAGGTTTGGCCAAATAAACATGTTAGGGGCCTTTATTTTAGTTTTTTAGTTACTTTAATATAACAAAATAGAAAAAAATGTAATAAAAACATATTTCTTATCTCATTTCTAGATGGTGGAAGAGTAAAAAAACAAGAAAATCATTGATAAAAAATAAGTAAATAAAGAATAAATTGTTCTTGGATTAATTAGTTTAGAGCATTTCTTTTAGTAATTTAGGTTGTTTAAAAACAACAAAATGGAAATAAGATAAGATAGATATTACTTTATTAGTCCCACAGTGGGGAAATTCACAAATATAAATAAACATAATAAAGCTGTCTTTTCTTATTCAGCCTCATTTCTAGAGTAAAAAAAAAAAAACACAAGAAAACATAAACAAATAAATAAATTAGTAAATAAATAAATGTTAGTTAATTCATTATTTAGGACATTTATTTTAGCTGTTTTAGTTATTTTAAATTAACAAAATAGCAAAAACAATCCCAACATCAAGAACAACAACAACAGTATTAACATAATATAATAATAATAATAATAATAATATATATCGTTTCTGTGACGGTGGACGAATGAAAAAGGAAAATATAACGTGATTAATCAATAAAGAATAAACTCTGTTATATTAACAGGAATATTGGAGGACTTCAATCTCACTCATTACATTAATGTTAGAATAAAATTACAGGATAATTCAGATGATTATTGATGATTAATAATGTAGCCTATGATTATGATGTAAAACATCAGTGACATCACCTTTGTCATGACCTCATCATCATGTTCTTCATCACTGTCAATCATCATCACAACCAGGCCCTCCTCCTCCTCCTCCTCCTCCTCCTCCTCCTCCATCCACTCCATCAACAAAATGGCTGTCGGAGAGGTTACTTCTGCGCATGCTCAGCGCACCTCTGCCAGGGAGGGCAGGGCAGGTATGTGTGTCCGCGTGCCCGTCTGACTGACAGTCACTCTCGGCTTCAGACTGCAGCATACGGCGGTGAGAAGACGCCGGCTGATCGGAGACCACAACCCCGCCGCTCAACGCTCTCACCCGGCTACAGCTCGGAGGACCCGCGGTGCTCTCTGACCCGACACTTTGGAGGAGTTTAGCCGGTTTGTATCACCTGCACGCGGCGTGCGGAGCGGCCAGAGACGCCGCCCCGGACACAGGTGTGAGGAAACTTCACCAGGTGCAGCAGTCGGGATCCGTACTCACCGGGACTGTCGGGGAGAGTTATGTCTCTCTGGGGGGAACTGGGAATCTGAGCTGCCCCAGTCCGAGGACCTGGACTAGCTGGACTAGCCGATTAGTTCACATCTTCTTCATCTTCTTCCTCCGCGCAGCTCCAGGTGTTCAACATGTTCCATCACAGCAATAACAAGAAATGCTTCACCATAGAGTCCCTGGTCGGGAAGGAGGCGAACAGCCACCCCGGCGGCGGCGGCGGCGGCTCCGGGGATGAGCCCATCCGGCCCACGGCGCTCAGGTTCCCGGAGTCCCTGCACCCCGCCGCCGCTGCTGCCGCCGGGGTCTTCGGCTCCTGCTTCCAGGGGAGCAGCGGGAGGACTTTGTACTCGGCCGGGACGGACATGGTGCTCCAGGAGCCCGGGACGCACACGCACAGCCCGGGCGGGCTGCCGCTGCACCCGCTGCAGATCCCCCCGCAGAGCTTCTTCAGCCCGCAGCACCGGGAGGCGCTGAGCTTCTACCCCTGGGTGCTGCGGAGCCGGTACCTGGGCCACCGCTTCCAAGGTGAGCCGGGGGGACGGAGGGGCTCCGCGCTCTCCGGTCCTCCGTCCTGCGTTTACTCACTGCTGGTTCTGCGTGGACCTCTTTCCTTCTGTTTCTGCGGATTCAAGCAGCTCTCACTCACTTTTATTGGATTTTTTTTTTTATCAAATATGATTTTTTTAAAGATTAGTATTTGTTTAAAATTTAATCAGCAGCTCTGAGTCCGTTTTTATTATTTTACGTTTTCGATCACGACTCTTTTAATTAATCTTTTTTTAATTTAATTTGCAGCTTCGAGTCACTTTTTAAAATTTTCTTTCAAATATGAATCTTGTCTGTTTTAAATGAGCATTTATTCTTTTTAATTTAATCCGCATCTTTGAGTCACGTTTTTACGTTTTCTATCAAATATGCAGCATGTTTGAGTGGAGAAATAATATTTAATCAGACAGGAAATGCAGAAATATATCTCATTCTTCTTTATCTTCATTTTTACTTATTATTTATTGTTTCCCTTAATTATATTAGGATTATTTTGCAGTTAATTTAAGTAAAAATAATCGATTTATTTTCTTTCTTTTCCCGCTTTTCTTAAGTCTTATTTTCTGATCGTATTTAATTTAACTTACTTTAAATACAAGCGATTTGATCAATAGTGCTAATTATAAATAGTGATAGTATTTGTAGTAACCTGGAAGTATTATCAGTAAAACAGATTTAATAGTAGTATTTGCAGGATTTGAGTGGCAGTTTTAGTGATTTGCAAAATGAATAATTATTGATAATCGATGGTTTTATTGGTCTGTTGGAGAATTTCCCTTCACGCAGATTCAGCGTGGAAAAGAAGATTAATTATAAGATTAATATTTTTAAACTTTTTTATCTGCTGTTAAACGTCTCACAAAATGGATATATGTAGTTTCTGTTTTATTGGTGTTTATTGATTGATGTTTATTGATTGGTGTTTTCTGTCTGAGCAGTCACTTCATCCGGATGACTCACTGAGGAAATAATTACTGCCCCCCCCACCTCCACCTCCACCTCCACCCACCGAGCTCCACTCATTTAAAACAATAAATCATCGTACACCTTATATAAGGATTTAAATTATTATCATTTAATATCCCGCAGCTCTTCTCGCGCTCGCGGCTTTTGTTAAACTCTTATTTCTGCAGCTCGTGTTTTATTGTGGCTGCAACATGAGCGACCTGTCACCTAAAATACTCCTCATATTATGTCATGTTATATGACATTAAATCACATTATATCTCGTTCCTGTAGGACGTGTTTCCTGTAATAAGACTGAGAGTCACGCAGCGTGTGCGTGGAGCTCCGTGATGCATCTGAAACATATTTTTAGGCCTTTCAGACGTTTCTTTGACTTTTATCTTATCAATGACTCGTATCTGTCGACCTCAGGTGTGCTGACTGAAACCCGCCAGACTCAGCTCAGCTTGAAGTGAAGGTGAATTAACTTTTTATCTGCTGCTCTTCACTCTGAGCTTCTTACAGTTAGTTTTATTTATTTAAATGTTAATTTAACAGACGTGTCCTTCAGATCTTTACATTATACAGCCGTGAAAGCAGATAATTAAAACATTTTACTTATATTAATTATCATTGATGTTTTAACTGGTGTTACTTCTTGTTTATATCATTATTAAACCCCAGAGAGAGCCGAGTGATGGAGACCAGCTGGGATTCAACTTCAGAGCCATTTTATCAAATTATAGCAGGAAACAAACTGTGATCTTTTAATTCTTCCTTTAACGGACTAATAAAGACAGTTGATTAAAATCAAACAGAAATCTACCTGATGTGACGGACACTTTTCTTTTTATTTATAATCAGTATTATTATTATTATTATTATTATTTATGTTCCCGCCTCGACTCGCCGTGATGATTGATTCTAATCATTTCCTTCTGTAGTTTGATTTATAATCAAATATATGATTAAAGGGAAGCAGCGGCCCGAGGGATCAACCGTTTTCATGTCGGACCCGCTGCAGTAAAATTAATAACAAGTCGTGAATAAAATCATTCAGCTCAAATGTTTCAGAGAGAAAATCGTCTTTATCTATTTTACAGATCAGAACGTTTGATTTGTGACAAAGAGAAATGATCAATCAAACAGTTGATCCAGAGTTTCTCAACATGTGGGAGGCGACCCGGTGGAGAGGGCGGTAAAAACATACATATTATACATCCTTATGTTCGATGAAATATCGTTAAAACCATAAAACACATCACTTCATTAGATATATTATTACACGAAATAAAATATATTATATTGAAAACAAATAAAAACAGTGACATAAAAATAGATGCAAAATACATGAAAAATGGACTATAAGCACAGAATAAATATACGAAATGTCTTAAAACAAATGCAAATAATAATTAGAAAGTATAGATATTTATAGGCTATATGCACAAAATACATAAAATACATTTTTAAAAGCAAATACAAAATATAATAAATGAAAAATAGGGTATAGGCAAACAATAAATATAATCAATGTATTAAAACAAATACAGAAATAATGAAAGTGTAGATATGTATGAGTTATATGCACAAAATAAAATGGATGTATAAAAACAAATACAAAGACATAATAAATGAAAAAACAGGTTATATGCACAAAAATAGAATAAGCGTAAAATAAATTAAAATATATCGATTTTTATCGGTTACATGTACAAAATAAATAAAATAAAGCCATGAAAACAAATACAAAGTAAACAATTTTTGCAAATTGATTAAAGAAATAAAAGTTTAACTAAATTTATTTAAATTTGAATAACTGAGTTCAAATGCAAAACATTTGAATTCACATGAAAACCAAAAAGAATTTAAATGAGGCTTCGGTACTGATTTAAAACCAGCTGAATACAGTTTAATCTGATCATTATTTTTTATTCTTTCTCTTCACCTCAGAGATGATTTCACCTGTTTTAACCCTTTAACGTCCAATTTCCCTCTTAAACACTTTGATAAATAGATAATCTTATGTGTTATTTATTGTGTTGTTGCAGCTCATCACTGAAGCTCTATGACATGAAATATAATTTAATATAATATAACAAAGAAAAATTCACCCCGGATCTCCACTACAATTTAAAATGAGGTTTTACTTTCTTCAGAGGCGAAGTCCTCTCCGTCTGTGGTCGTGATGACCTTTGACCTCTGAGGCTGAAGGTGACCTCACTTTTTGCTAAAGGCAGGTTCGTATTTTATTTAGTCTGCAGCACAGATAATGATAAGTGATTTTTTTTTTAAACCTTTTTACTGACTTTTATCTCTTAAATCTTCTGGCTGTTCATCAGAATGCCTCCAGTGAAGCCCACCAGACTCCATTCAACGTTCCTATTAAATTAAGGAGAAACGACTTTGAACACCTGAATCTTGACTCATAGCAGCTTCGTTCACATCAGGATTTATGAAATTTGTTTAAACAAAACATCAAAATCAGTTAACGATTGTGACTCAATTCAGACAAACTTTATTGACACAACAGACAGCCTGAAGTCACAACACATCAACTGATCAACGCATCTGGCTGTCAGTCAGTAGTCCTGTTTTTGGCTTTAACCCCTTTATGAGCATCAGCTATAATTAATTATTTTCACTATAAATTAATCTCAATTTTGTCTATAAAATGTCAGAAAACAGTAAAAACTACTCATTAGTTTTTTAAAAACCACAAAAATCATAATGGAGAGAATAATGTTTTGATTGTAACTTTAAATGCATGTGTTTAAATAGTTATATTATTATATATATATTATATTTATAGCGCTCTCCAATGAAAACCACATAACTCCAGTTTTTGGTGAATTTTTTGGTGAATATTCTGCAAATTTTTAAGACTCTATATGAAGCTAAAACAAACTAAAACATGTTTTCACAATGCTGGAAAAGGATTTTTCTTAGCTTGCAGAACAAAGTAATAATATTATTTTATATTAATGTAGTATTGTGAAATACATACAATAGACAATATATACATGTTATATTTTTGCAAATTAATTATATAATAATACTAGCATCCACTCATGGTGGAATTAGCAAGGTAGCTAGCTAACCAGCCAGTCGCTAAATGAGTCAAATTTAACATCTTAATGCTTCATCCAGTCACTCTGGTCACAGTGTAGGAAGAACAGCGCTGCGACCAGATGAGGGACAACTCTGATCACCTCAGCTGTGTTTCATGACAGCATGGAGGAATTAAGCTAGCTAAGCTAGCTAAGTAGCCAGCCTCTAAGCTAACAACATGATGTAATTATGGTGTCCATATTAAAAGGGTCTATATAAATTAATATTTATAGTTGATAGTTTAACAGACAGGATGCATGATGTTTTAATTGTTTAAAATCAACAGAACAGAGTAAAATACAACATGCAGGAGAGAAAAGATGTATAAAAATACTGCCTTTGTACTGGTTGTTTGTTTGTTTGTTTGTTTGTTTGTTTGTTTGTTTTATTAGATCCCCATTAGCTGCTGACCTTTCACAGCAGCTACTCTTCCTGAGGTCACACTTAAATCATCAACTTAAATTACAACATTAAGATTCATAAACATACAGACTCACAACAATTAACAAACAACTGACAAAAAGACACGAAAGTACAAAAATAAGCACAAGAACGTTACAACCAGCACAGTGGATCTGTAGCTCTCCATGTCCAAACTAAAGAATTATATCATCACATCACTCTCTCAAAATGATAAAGAAAATAAGTAAATAGATCAATATCTCACCTCTAGACAAGCACTGTTATTGTCGCTGAGTAAACAGAAATAACTTAAGCTTCTTCTTTAACCTTACCATCGGTTCTATTGGGTTAGCCTTTGTTCTGTTGGGTTAGCCTCTGTGCTACTGGGTTAGCCTGTGTTCTATTGGATTAGCCTATGGGCTACTAGGTTAGCCCGTGTGCTACTGGGTTAGCCTTTGTTCTATTGGATTAGCCTCCGTGCTACTGGGTTAGCCTCTGTGCTATTGGGTTAGCCTGTGTTCTACTGTATTAGCCTCCGTGCTACTGGGTTAGCCTGTGTTCTATTGGATTAGCCTCCGTGCTACTGGGTTAGCCTGTGTTCTATTGGATTAGCCTCCGTGCTACTGGGTTAGCCTGTGTTCTATTGGATTAGCCTCCGTGCTACTGGGTTAGCCTGTGTTCTACTCAGTTAGCCTCGGTTCTACTGGGTTAGGTTAGCTTCCGTGCTACAGGGTTAGCCTCTGTTTTACTGGGTTAGCCTCTGCTACTATGTTAGCCTATGTTCTATTGGATTAGCCTCTGGGCTACTGGGTTGGGTTGGCCTCTGTGCTACTGGGTGAGTTTCACCTTTATTGTTTGTTTTTGGCATATTTGCATATTTTGCTGGGCTGCAGATTAGCACAGAATGCTGAATCAAATCTGTTAGCATTGTTAGCTTGCCTGCTAATCAGACATCTAAACAACAAGGAGACAGTGATGTTAGCGGAGCAAGTCGCCATCAATGACTCGTCTTAATGGCTGCTTTTTAATCATCGTCCTGGTAACGTCGTTACACACACACACACACACACACCTACACCTACACACACGCACACACACACACACCTACACACATGCACACACAGGTCTGGACTTGTCAGTGCCAGGGGAGCCTGATGTGCCATCTGCCTCAACCCTCCTCCACCTCCTCCTCCTCCTCCTCCTCCTCCTCTCTCTCGCTCCTCCTCCACCTCCTCTCTCTCCTCCTCTTCCTCCACCTCCTTTCTCTTCTCCTCCTCCACCTCCTCCTCCACCTCCTCTCTCTCCTCCTCTTCCTCCACCTCCTTTCTCTTCTTCTCCTCCACCTCCTCCTCCACCTCTTCTCTCTCGCTCCTCCTCCACCTCTTCTCTCTCCTCCTCTTCCTCCACCTCCTTTCTCTTCTCCTCCTCCCCCCTCCCCCCCTCCTCCTCCTCCTCCTCCTCCACCTCCTCTCTCTCCTCCTTCTCTTCTTCATCTCTGAAAATGTTCTCTTTCTTTTTGACTATAATTTGTTTTGCTGCCTCCTCCCCCCCCTCCCCCCCCTCCCCTCCTCCTCTTTTTTCCTCCTCCCCTCCTCCTCCACCTCCTCCTCCACCCTCCTCTCTCTCCTCCTTCTCTTCTTCATCTCTGAAAATGTTCTCTTTCTTTTTGACTATAATTTGTTTTGCTGCCTCCTCGTCCACATCTTCCCCCTCCTCTCCTTCTCCTTTTTACTCTTCCTCCAACTCTTTCTCTTCTCCTCCTCCACCTCCTCCTCCACCTCCTCTCTAGCAGTGGATTTTCTGACCATAACTTGCTTTAATAAAGTTGCATGGCCATTCACAAACACATTTTTATTTTCTTCTCCTCTTCCTGTCCTTATTCTTGTCACTCCTTTGTTTTCTGCACGTCTCTCCTCCTCATCCTCACTTTTCTCTAAACTGCTTCTCAAAAACCAAATCTCCTTTTCCTCCCATATCTTTCACTCTCCTCCTCTTCCTCCTCTTTCTCCTCCTCCTCCTTTCACATCCCTGCACTGTTAGGTATCAGGCGTCCATGTTGTCTCCATCTTGTTCTGCAGCTCTCTTCCATCCTTTTGCACAGGAAGTGATGCGTTTGATGTTTGTGATACGTTTCTAACGAACAGTAGAAGAAGTAGTGGGTTGTTAGCATTAGCAGCATTAGCCGCCCCGCTTTGAAAACAAAGAAAAAACACCAAATCAACCATTTTGATTGACAGGTCATACTTCATCGCCTGCATCTGTTTACATTCTTCTTCCTCCTCTTCTTCTTCTTCTTCTTCTTCTTCTTCTTCTTCTCCTTCTGTCATCACAGCAGCTGAAGCAGTTTGTCAGTGAACGATCTGACAGGAAGTATGGTCTCGTCTCTGCAGTCTTTGTTTTTTTTTTGAAACTAAATTCAGATCTTTAAAAATAAGTTTTTTGGTTTCTTTTCTGTAGCAACAAATTTAGATTTTAGATCAGTTTTGATCGGAAGTAGCTAAATATTGTGTCTTGTGCTCTGGCTGAAGCATTTCTGATTTTGATGTTTTGGCTTCATTTGCAGCGACTTTAAGACAAAAGTTTAACTGTAAGATATGATTAGATATGATGAGGATGAACTGTTAAGGTGGTTTGAAGTGAAGACAGCAGCTGCATGCGTCCTGTAGACGGGGTTAGGGTTAGCATATGATGATATAACCAAATGTCTGCTTTGTCTGCTGGCTTATATCATCATTTTCCACCTGTGTGGTGTCTGGTAGGAATGTGCCCCCAACATGTTTGCACGATGGACTGTAACACAGTTTTCTGTGTGTTGGGATGTCGTGATGGGTAATTTATGCTTGATTTACAAGTCATAAATATGAGGAAGCATAAAAACCTCCTCTTAAGCTGTAGCTGAGTGCTGGAAGGTGTGGTTCTCCTACACAGACCCAAAATAAATCAAGAATAGCTCTACAACCAGCAGGTCTATCTGCAGGATCCTGGTCTCTGTGGATGGATAAGACCTCAGAGGATTCATCCCCAGTGTCAGTAACACTGTGACTGTTACTATGTCTGAGGAAACTGGGATGAACCAAAGGACAAATTTACATTTTTATCCTTGTCTAAAACGTTTTCTAGATTAGACACTGTCTCTCTCTCTCCAGGATCACCAGTGGAAGTGGAGAAAGTTAACATTAACCAATGAGACCAGATTAGCCGACCGCTACGCTGCTGGAGGAGGAGACGGCTGCTAACGCTAGTTAGCTAGCTAGCTTGTCCAGAGACTGACTAGCTAGCTAACTCCTGCTCCCCTCCCCTCCTGCTATCGCTAAATGAGGCAAATTTAACAGCTTCATGCTTCATCCAGTCACTCTGGTCACAGTGTCGAAAAGCACAGCGCTATCACCAGATGAGGGACAACTTTGTTCACCTCATTTTCTGTGTTTAATGACAGCATGGTGGAATTAGCAAGCTAAGCTAGCTAAGTAGCCGGCCGTCCAATCAGCAGGCTGGAGGCTCCTTCAGTGAAGTCAGTCAAGAAGAGAGTCGGACAATATCAGAGAAGAGAAACTTTACAGTCACAAACGAGAGACCTACTACTACTACTACTACTACTACTACTACATCCTGAGACCTAGAGCATTCAGAGGATGGTGTCTATCCTAGCTACACTGACTACTACTACTACTACTACTACTACTACTACATCCTGGTAACTAGAGACCTAGAGCATTCAGAGGATGGGGTCTATCCTAGCTACACTGACTACTACTACTACTACTACTACTACATCCTGGTAACTAGAGACTTCAGAGGATGGTGTCTATCCTAGCTACACTGACTACTACTACTACTACTACTACTACTACTACTACTACATCCTGAGACCTAGAGCATTCAGAGGATGGTGTCTATCCTAGCTACACTGACTACTACTACTACTACTACTACTACTACATCCTGGTAACTAGAGACCTAGAGCATTCAGAGGATGATGTCTTTCCTAGCTACACTGACTACTACTACTGCTACTACTACTACTACTACTACATCCTGGTAACTAGAGACTTCAGAGGATGGTGTCTTTCCTAGCTACACTGACTACTACTACTACTACTACTACTACTACTACATCCTGGTAACTAGAGACCTAGAGCATTCAGAGGATGGGGTCTTTCCTAGCTACTCTGACTACTACTATTACTACTACCACTACTACTACTAGTACTACTACTACTACAGAGGATGGGGTCTTTCCTAGCTACACTGACTACTACTACCACTACTACTACTACTACTACTAGTACTACTACTACTACTACAGAGGATGGGGTCTTTCCTAGCTACACTGACTACTACTACTAGTACTACTACTACTACTACTACAGAGGATGGGGTCTTTCCTAGCTACACTGACTACTACTACTACTACTACTACTACTACTACTACAGAGGATGGGGTCTTTCCTAGCTACACTGACTACTACTACTACTACTACTACTACTACTACTACTACTACTACAGAGGATGGGGTCAAAAGTTTTTGATCCCAAATCCCAGCAGGTCTTCTTCTATGGTGTTCCTCCAGGTCTTGGTGTCTTAATGTGGGATTTTGGAGGATTACTGATCATTTTTATCAATTCTCCAATGGTTAAAAAAATGGTTCAATTTAGCACCAAATCTGTGGAACAAATGGTATCAACCCAAAAATTACTGCAACAGCTAATGAGACGTAACAGAGCCGAGGATGGACATCAGATACTGATATCATCGTGTTATAAACTATTATACACTTTTACAGTTTTTAATTCATGTTTGTTTCTGATGACGACAACATCTGGACCCTCAGAGCTGAGCAGCATCTCAGATTAATCTCCAGGTTCCAGCTTTCAGATGGTGTTCACCACTAATATGAGACATCTACTGTTGACCTGCTGTCTCCCCCTAAAGACCCCCTACAGACCCCCTAAAGACCCCCTGGACCTCACTAAAGACCCCTGGACCCCCTACAGACTCCCTACAGACCCCCTAAAGACCCCCTGGACCTCACTAAAGACCCCCTGGACCCCCTACAGACCCCCTAAAGACCCCCTGGACCTCACTAAAGACCCCCTGGACCCCCTACAGACTCCCTAAAGACCCCCTAAAGACCCCCCTGGACCTCACTAAAGACCCCCTGGACCCCCTACAGACCCCCTAAAGACCCCCTGGACCTCACTAAAGACCCCCTACAGACTCCCTACAGACCCCCTAAAGACCCCCTGGACCTCACTAAAGACCCCCTGGACCCCCTACAGACTCCCTAAAGACCCCCTGGACCTCACTAAAGACCCCCTGGGCCCCCTACAGACCCCCTAAAGACCCCCTGGACCTCACTAAAGACCCCCTGGACCCCCTACAGACTCCCTACAGACCCCCTGGAGACCCCCTGGACCTCACTAAAGACCCCCTGGACCCCCTACAGACTCCCTACAGACTCCCTACAGACCCCCTGGAGACCCCCTGGACCTCACTAAAGACCCCCTGGACCCCCTACAGACTCCCTACAGACCCCCTAAAGACCCCCTGGACCTCACTAAAGACCCCCTGGACCCCCTACAGACCCCCTAAAGACCCCATGGGCCCCCTACAGACCCCCTGGACCCCCTAAAAGAGACTAAAACTGGTCTCGGATGGTTAAAGAAAGTGTAAGTGTGTATTAGGGGTCGATCAGTCGTATTTAGGTCTGTGTGGTCCCAGGTTGTCTGTATCATGTAGTTTTTCCTGCAGATGTTCGATAGAAGAAGAATTACCGTATGAATCGTGACAGACGCAGCAGTTTGAGACGGTTTCGTCGTTTCCTTGCAGAGGATCTTGTTGAGCCGTTTGACTCAGTTTGATGGGTAAACTTTTTTATTCTGCGATTCGTTAGCTGTTTCGGAGCGTTCGCTGCCTCAACTCTTCGTGAGGGTAAAAACTCAAACAGGTGACCTCTGACCTCCCTGTAAACCTGGCGCTGTTGTTATTTGAACGCATCGTGTCGGCTCATTTGGCATTCAACAGAAATTAACCGTCAGATTTGCACGCTGAGCTGCTCTGAGACCCGACCGGTGACCTCCATCAACCACGGCTCCCGACTGCGACTTTGCATATGAATATCACTGTACAGACGCTAAGGTTGGCTAAAAGGCATGAGAACACGGTGGCTTTCTGCACGCCATCATTGTCCTCCTCGCGTCCTCGAAGCCGCCGAGCAACCGACTATTTTGCGTGCGGCGTGACGACGGCGGCGGTGCTGCGGCGGTTGAGGAGAAGTCGTGCATGGATTTGTTTTTATGTAAAACAACATTGTGAAATTTACGTGCAGTTTCAATAAACGGTCAGAAAAATGAAACAGATGTTGGATGAAGCGAAGACACAAAGAGAAACATCCAACGTCCATTTTTACCGACATTGAGATCAAAATTACTGACGTGCACGTCGACGCATCTGACATACAAATTAGTTTCTGCTTCTTTAACCTGCGATAATCTCAGCGGTGACGGATCTAATCCTTTAACCACTTCAGGAAAATCAGAAACACCACAACGGAAAGAAGATACCCGTTTACAACGACCTGCAGCCAATATGTCGCTCATGTTACACAACAGCAGTACTTTAAATATTTGAGTACCTTTCTCTGCTTTACATGTCAAACTGATCTGAGTGACTCCAGCTGTCAGATAAACGCAGTCAAACATATTTCCTCCTGTTTTTATCACAGAATACGTTTCATTACAAGTAAATAAAATAGTTTTATTCTCTTAAAAAAAAGACAGAAAATACTTAAAAATATCCTCCACAAGATACCAGAAGTCTTGTTTTGTCCAAAACCCCCCAAATATTCAGTTCTTTTACATGTAAAATTAAAAATATGCACATTTAAGAAACAAAAGGTTGATGAAACAATAATGGATTATTAAAATTCAGCTGAATAATTGACCAGTTGTTTCAGCTCAAATGCATTTTACATTAAAAGTTCAGGTGACATGTACAGAAAAATATAATAAATACAAGAAAATGTAATAAAAACAGACAGATTATAACAAAATAAGATGAAACCCACAGATGTGTTTTGATCTGTTTATCAGCCTGACAAAAGAATGAGAAACACGTTTAATCAGAAAACTAAAATCAGTGAAAGGCGATAAGTTTACAAACTGTTCATTAAAAGCATTAATATTTAATTAATAATTAAAGTAAATTCAATAAAAATACAAATAAATGCATAAATAAATACACTAGACAATGAGCTTTACAAAAGCATTAAGCATAAAGAACGGAGAAATCGGATGGCAGACGAGATAAACCACAATAACTCAATCAATCAATAATAGACTTCAGGGAGTCTTTATGAGGTCCAGGGGATTTTAGGGAGGTCCAGGGGGTCTTTAGGGGGTCTGTAGGGGGTCCAGGGGGTCTTTAGGGGGTCTGTAGGGGGTCCAGGGGTCTTTAGTGAGGTCCAGGGGGTCTTTAGGGAGTCTGTAGGGGGTCTGTAGGGGGTCTTTAGTGAGGTCCAGGGGGTCTTTAGGGGGTCTGTAGGGGGTCAGGGGGTCTTTAGGGGGTCTGTAGGGGGTCCAGGGGGTCTTTAGTGAGGTCCAGGGGGTCTTTAGGGAGTCTGTAGGGGGTCTGTAGGGGGTCTTTAGTGAGGTCCAGGGGGTCTTTAGTGAGGTCCAGGGGGTCTTTAGGGGGTCTGTAGGGGGTCCAGGGGGTCTTTAGTGAGGTCCAGGGGGTCTTTAGTGAGGTCCAGGGGGTCTTTAGGGAGTCTGTAGGGGGTCTTTAGTGAGGTCCAGGGGGTCTTTAGGGGGTCTGTAGGGGGTCCAGGGGGTCTTTAGTGAGGTCCAGGGGGTCTGTAGGGGGTCTTTAGGGAGTCTGTAGGGGGTCCAGGGGGTCTTTAGTGAGGTCCAGGGGGTCTTTAGGGGGTTTGTAGGGAGTCTGTAGGGGGTCTGTAGGGGGTCTTTAGTGAGGTCCAGGGGGTCTTTAGGGGGTCTGTAGGGGGTCCAGGGGGTCTTTAGTGAGGTCCAGGGGGTCTTTAGGGGGTCTGTAGGGAGTCTGTAGGGGGTCTTTAGGGAGTCTGTAGGGGGCCAGGGGGTTTTAGGGGGTTGTAGGGGGCCAGGGGGTCTTTAGTGAGGTCCAGGGGGTCTTTAGTGAGGTCCAGGGGGTCTTTAGTGATGTCCAGGGGGTCTGTAGGGAGTCTGTAGGGGGCCCAGGGGGTCTTTAGTGAGGTCCAGGGGGTCCAGGGGGTCTTTAGTGAGGTCCAGGGGGTCTTTAGGGGGTCTTTAGGGAGTCTGTAGGGGGTCCAGGGGGTCTTTAGGGGGTCTGTAGGGGGTCTGTAGGGGGCCCAGGGGGTCTTTAGTGAGGTCCAGGGGGTCTTTAGGGGGTCTGTAGGGGGTCTTTAGGGGGAGACAGCAGGTCAACAGTAGATGTCTCATATTAGTGGTGAACACCATCTGAAAGCTGGAACCTGGAGATTAATCTGAGATGCTGCTCAGCTCTGAGGGTCCAGATGTTGTCGTCATCAGAAACAAACATGAATTAAAAACTGTAAAAGTGTATAATAGTTTATAACACGATGATATCAGTATCTGATGTCCATCCTCGGCTCTGTTACGTCTCATTAGCTGGTGCAGTAATTTTTGGGTTGATACCATTTGTTCCACAGATTTGGTGCTAAATTGAACCATTTTTTTAACCATTGGAGAATTGATAAAAATGATCAGTAATCCTCCAAAATCCCACATTAAGACACCAAGACCTGGAGGAACACCATAGAAGAAGACCTGCTGGGATTTGGGATCAAAAACTTTTGACATTTGGAGATTTCTGTATTTTTCACTGATTGGATGTTGATCACTAGTGTTGTGTAAAGATCTCAGAAACCCCCTGATAGTCAGAGTAGCTAGTAGTACTAGTAGTAGTAGTAGTGGTAGTAGTCAGTGTAGCTAGGAAAGACCCCATCCTCTGTAGTAGTAGTAGTAGTAGTAGTCAGTGTAGTCGTCAGTGTAGGAGGAAAGCCACCATCCTCTGAATGCTCTAGGTCTCTAGTTACCAGGATGTAGTAGTAGTAGTAGTAGTAGTAGTAGTAGTAGTAGTAGTAGTCAGTGTAGCGAGGAAAGCCACCATCCTCTGAATGCTCTAGGTCTCTAGTTAGTAGTAGTAGTAGTAGTAGTAGTAGTAGTAGTAGTAGTAGTAGTCAGTGTAGCGAGGAAAGCCACCATCCTCTGAATGCTCTAGGTCTCTAGTTAGTAGTAGTAGTAGTACTAGTAGTAGTAGTAGTAGTAGTAGTCAGTGTAGCGAGGAAAGCCACCATCCTCTGAATGCTCTAGGTCTCTAGTTACCAGGATGTAGTAGTAGTAGTAGTAGTAGTAGTAGTAGTAGTAGTAGTAGTAGTCTGACCTGGTTGTTACTGATGGATCCATCAGGTTCTCTAGTTTCAGGTGAGACCAGTATGTAGTAGTAGAGTATGTAGTAGTAGTAGTAGTAGTAGTAGTAGTAGTTGTAGTAGTAGTCTGACCTGGTTGGTACCAATGGATTAATAAATAAATGTAAAATATATGTAAAAAATTAATTCAAATAAATACAGATATAAATAAAAGGGACAAATAAAAGTACATTAATAAGGTAATTAATAAAAATATAAATAAGTAAAAGAACCGCTACAACCTAAAAATCACAGGTTGCGTTAAAGAAACCAGCTGGTCTCCCATAAAGTTCTCATGAATAAATAATTCAAACTGAATATTTACTGTAATAAGATAAGATAAGATGAACCTTTATTAATCCCCGGAGGGAAATTCGGGAATCAATAACGGGGGTAGCTGACTGTTGCTTTGTTGTTATCTTTAAACACACTTTTGACTGGATGTTACATCAATGTGTTCAATCAGGTGTTTTTCTTGTGGTATAAAATGATAACTTTATCTACCTGTATATCCTGTTTCTATCTGTATGTGCTGCAGTTTGCTGTCACACGTTAAACATTCATCACAGCAGATGGAAACTACATAAATCATATTTCTGTGACGGAGGTGATGATTGTCTTGAAGGAGAAACCGTGACGACGTAAACTGTCACTGTCTTTGTTTTTAAAACAGCGCTGACGTCATCGTGGTTGTGGCTGAGTCACGCTTCGGTCTGCGGTTCAAGTATTTATATCTGCTGCAGATATAAATATCTACACACGCGACATGTTTGATCACATTAACCAGAAATCCCACAACAAACACACACTCTGTTATAACGTGTTATAACGTGTTATAACAACAGTAGTTGTATCTGTGTGAGTACCTGTTTGATGATCACCTCTATTAATAAACTAAATATTTAACTGGAGTGTAAATTAAAATGTGTTAACAATGAAGAGCATTTTTAGTCATATTAGACTCGGCTGCTTCAGACGAGTCCACCTGTTTTATCACCTCTACGCTGGTTACCTGTGAGTTTTACACTACATTTTACTTTTTAAAGCACGGCTGCTCCTGATTTTATCGCTGACCGACTGACTCTTTACGAGCCTGAATTTCTTTCTTTCAAATCTCTTTTAAAAATGCACTTTTCGCTCTTTCAGTTTGTTTCTCCTACATGTTTATGCTTCTGCTGTTATTCTACTTGTTATTATAAGTCAAAGTATAGTATGTAAAACAGCCATAAAGAGGTCGGTATAGAACGTGAAACAGACAGTCAAACAGTATGCTTTAAGATATAAAAATTAATAATACAGTGTCATAAAACATGTTATCACGTATGTCATGAAAAGAGGTGAAAACAAAATCATTGTATAGTATGTTGGAAAAAAAAAGTCAAATAATATGTTGAAAATATTTAACATGTATAGTATAACATGTTGCTAATATTTTTTAAAAGTCATAGTATAGTATTTTTAATTTTTTTTGAAAGAAGTCAGTATAATATGTTGATTTTTTTTTTTAAATTATAGTATAGCATAGTATGTTGAAAATATTTTAAAAAGTCACGGAATAAAATGTTGAATTAAAAAAAAAAAGTCATAGTATAGTATGTTGATGAATACTTTTAAAAAGTCATAGTATATTATGTTAAATATTTTAAAAAGTCATAGTATAATATGTTGAAATTTAAAACAAAAGTCATGGTATTGTATGTTGAAATTATTTTATAATGTCAGTATAATATGTTAAATATTTTTAAAAAGTCATTGTATAATATGTTGAAAATTTTTGAAAAGTATAGTGTGTGTTTGAGATCTTTATTTTCTGTCGTCTTCATCGTTTCAGCTGCTCAGTCTTTCTTTACTTCCTCCTTCTGTAAACCTGTTGACCAGAGCTGCATCTCATTTCCTGATTCTGTGCCTCCTTTCCTCCTCTCCTCCTCGTCTCCTCATCTCCTTGCTCCTCCGGCTTGTGACCCCTTCCTGGAGGAGCCATCAGTGAGGAAACACGAGGAAACACCGGTGTTTCCTTCCTGGAGGAGCCATCAGTGAGGAAACACCGGTGTTTCCTTCCTGGAGGAGCCATCAGTGAGGAAACACAGGAAACACCGGTGTTTCCTTCCTGGAGGAGCCATCGGCGAGGAAACACCGGTGTTTCCTTCCTGGAGGAGCCATCGGCGAGGAAACACCGGTGTTTCCTTCCTGGAGGAGCCATCGGCGAGGAAACATCAGTGTTTCCTTCCTGGAGGTCTTTTCCTGACAGACAGCCTCCTCTTTAGATATCAGTTACTGATTGGACGCTGCTGCCGATGAACACATACCACAGATAAACACTTTTATATATTAGTTGTCTTCTGACTCAGCGTCGAGTTAAAATGTGTGTTAATGGCAGGTGTGAACAACTAGTGGACCATGTTGATGTAAAGTGTTGCAGCAGCAGACGGACCTGCAGACTCTCCTTCACACAGAAACAGCTTTATAAGACCAGGAAACAGATGTCAATACTTTGACTGAGGACGCTATTAAAGCCAGAGAGAGGAGGGTGTGTCTTTTACACCTTTTACATCATTTATCATCATTTCCATTCAGTCACGTGAGGCTGATGAGTGTCGAGTTTTCTCTCAAACATTTGTTGTTTTTGTGTCAAGCGTGCGTTGTTGGCTTAATTTCAGCGAAGGCGGACCAGATTTTACTGAATGTGTTTTACCGCCAAAGATACGAGGTGTTGCTGATAGGTGACTCCGCCTCCTTCCCTCTCAAACCTCTCAGTTGGCAGAGACGTCGATGAAGAGCAGAGTCCGGCTGTGATTGGTTAAAGAAATGGCGAGTGGCGACAGCTAGAGGATCCACCGGCGTCGTTTCGCTCTGCTGTGTTGGAGCGTTACAGATTTGGTGTTACGTATGACAGTGGTGGGAAAAAGTGGCGGATAAAACGTCAGCTGTGTGTCAGCGCTGAGCAACACGTGTGGCTAATGCTAGCGGCGATACTTCCAATATGATCAATGATTAACGGAGACGTCACTCCGGTGTGTCCGCTGATAGGAGGAGAGAGTCGGGGAGGAAAGCAGCATTAAACAGCCTCTACAGACTCAGAGCAGCTACTCAACTAAAGCATCGGGAGGTTTACAGCCAGAGACCTGCAGCCTGAAGGAGTCCTGGAGGACGCTGGATTTCAGCAGTGATTCGGGTTCTTGAGCCGCACTATAATATTTGTAATATATTTTAAATGTCAGGGAATAGAGCGACATATGTTACTGCGGTTTAAAAAAGGTCTAGTGCTGGCTGCCCTGCCTGAGCCTATAATTAGTTTTTTATTTAACTATTTTTAAATAACACAGTGGCTCTTGTTCATCATGTTAGACTAGTCTGCTGCTGTTCAGGCAAACAAAGACTTATATTGGCGAATAAATGAAAAGCTGTTGAAATTGAAATTGACCTCCTTGCTGTACCGAACAGAACTGAAAACCGTGACCCCAAACTGTGAACCGAACCAAACCATGAATGTCATGAATGGTCCCAGCCCTAGTCCTGACCACTGCAGACCGGAAACATCCCACCAGAGCTGCAGTTCTGGAGATGTTCTGACCCGGTCGTCCAGCCGTCACAGTTTGGTCCTCACATCCTGACGATGCCCATTTTTTCAGCTTCCAATAAGTCAGCTTCAAGGCCTAAATGTTCACTTGCTGCTTTATATATCCTCCCACTGATAGGAGATAATCAATGATATTCACTGCACCTGTCAGTGGTCATTATGCTGTTAGTGTTATGGCTGATCGCTGTAAATGTGTTGTGCCACTAGAAATGGTTCCTGAGCCTCTAAGACTCCACAGGATTAATACAGACGGCAGGTTGTTATTCATGTGCAGGTGTTTGTTAAACAGGTAACAGCCTACAGAGAGAAAACACTGACAACTGTGTCTCTTTATCAGTATTAGATCAGTTCAGATACAGACGTCTAAAGTCTCTGCAGCTGTTAAAGCTGATCACAGTTGATCCAGCTGTCAGCCTCATGTCTCTTAAAACCGATTTTCTCGCCTCTTCCACTCATATCTCCAGTGGGTTGGACTAAGAGGAGTCGAGACAAGTCGCGCCGTACAATCTGGGAAATAGGAAAGGCCTCAGGTGTCACTGCAGGTTGCTGTCTGTTAACCACTGTGCTGTTTGTGTTCAGGGGAGGACAGCAGTCCAGAGAACCTGCTGCTTCACGGCCCGTTCTCCAGGAAACCCAAAAGGATCCGGACGGCGTTCTCGCCCTCCCAGCTGCTCCGTCTGGAACGAGCCTTCGAGAAAAATCACTACGTAGTCGGAGCCGAGAGGAAGCAGCTGGCCAGCGGGCTGTGTTTGACCGAGACGCAGGTAGGCATCATGGGAAGTAGGAGCAGGAGAAGGGCATGATGGGAAACTGAGGAGGAGCGGGACACGATGACGAGAACAGCCAACATTTTATTATCTGTTATGAGTATAAGAATAATAAAAATCAGTCACACCAAAAATAACTTAACAGAAAAAAATAAAAATGAGGAAAAAATGGATTATTAATGAGCTTAATAACAATAGCTCCGATTGGGAAAATAATAATATTGGGAATGAATGATGTATTCATGATGGATTAATAAAAACGGTGTGTATAAAACTATATCTATCAATCTGTCTAGAAAACATGTCTGTATGAATAAATAAATCAGATGTTCAAATAATAGCAAAAAATTCTTCCAGAATATATCATAGTATAATATGTCAACAAATAAGAAAAAAAGTCATAGTATAGTATGTTGAAAATTTTCATGAAAAAAGTCATAGTATAGTATGTCGAAAATTTTCTTTAAAAAACATCATAGTATAGTATGTTGAAAATTTTCATTAAAAAAGTCATAGTATAGTATGTCGAAAATTTTCATTAAAAAACATCATAGTATAGTATGTTGAAAATTTTCATTAAAAAAGTCATAGTATAGTATGTCGAAAATTTTCATTAAAAAAGTCATAGTATAGTATGTCGAAAATTTTCATTAATAAAAGTCATAGTATAGTATGTCGAAAATTTTCATGAAAAAAAATCATAGTATAGTATGCCGAAAATTTTCATCAAAAAAATTATAGTATAGTATGTTGAAAAATTTCATGATAAAACGTCATAGTGTAGTATGTCGAAAAATTTAATAAAAAAAGTCATAGAATAGTATGTCGAAAATTTTTATTAAAAAAAGTCATAGTATAGAATGTTGAAAATTTTCATGAAAAAAAGTCATAGTATAGTATGTCGAAATTTTTGAGAAAAAATTTATTTAAAAAAAAAATAAAATAAAAATAAAAAAAAAAAAAATTAAAATTTTTAAAAAAAAAAAATTATAAAAATATAAAAAAAAAAAAAAAAAAAAAATTAAATTTTTTGATTAAAACGTCAAATTTTTCCGATGTTGAAAAAAATCATGAAAACGGTCGTATTATACCACGTAGAATGATTCTATGGTGAAAAAAAGTCATTTCGTGAAGTGTTGGAAAAATTTAGAAAAAAACACCGCCATAGTATAGTATGTCGAAATTTTTTTATTAAAACGTCAAATATTTCTGATTTTGAAAAACATCATGAAAACGGTCGTATTATAGCACGTAGAATGATTCTATGGTGAACAAAAGTCAGTTTGTGAAATGTTGGAAAATTTTACTAAAAAAAAATCGCCATAGTATAGTATGTCGAAATTTTTCGATGAAAACGTCAAATTTTTCTTTAGTTGAAAAAAATGTTTAAAACGGTCGTATTATAGCATGTAGAATGATTCTATGGTGAACAAAAGTCATTTCTTGAAGTGTTGGAAAATTTTCCAAAAAAAACCGCCATAGTATAGTATGTTGAAATTTTTTGATTAAAACGTCAAATTTTTCCGATGTTGAAAAAAATCATGAAAACGGTCGTATTATAGCATATGGAATGATTCTATGGAGAACAAAAGTTATTTCATGAAGTGTTGGAAAATTTTTCTAAAAAAAAATCGCCATAGTATAGTATGTCGAAATTTTTTGATTAAAACGTCAAATTTTTCTGATGTTGAAAAAAATCATGAAAATGGTCGTATTATAGCATATAGAATGATTCTATGGTGAACAAAAGTTATTTCGTGAAGTGTTGGAAAATTTTTCTAAAAAAAAATCGCCATAGTATAGTATGTCGAAATTTTTTGATTAAAACGTCAAATTTTTCTGATGTTGAAAAAAATCATGAAAATGGTCGTATTATAGCATGTAGAATGATTCTATGGAGAACAAAAGTCATTTCGTGAAAAGTTGGAAAATTTTACAAAAAAAACGCCCTAGTATAGTATGTCGAAATTTTTCGATGAAAACGACAAATTTTTCTGATGTTGAAAAACATCATGAAAACGGTCGTATTATAGCATGTAGAATGATTCTATGGTGAACAAAAATCAGTTCGTGAAATGTTGGAAAAATTTAGAAAAAAAAACCCCGCCATAGTATAGTATGTCGAAATTTTTTGATTAAAACGTCAAATTTTTCTGATGTTGAAAAAAATCATGAAAACGGTCGTATTATAGCATATAGAATGATTCTATAGTAAACAAAAGTCATTTCGTGAAGTGTTGGAAAATTTTACTAAAAAAAATCGCCATAGTATAGTATGTCGAAATTTTTTGATGAAAACGTCAAATATTTCTGATTTTGAAAAACATCATGAAAACGGCCGTATTGTAGCACGTAGAATGATTCTATGGTGAACAAAAGTCAGTTCGTGAAATGTTTGAAAATTTTACTAAAAAAAATCGCCGTAGTATAGTATGTCGAAATTTTTCGATGAAAACGTCAAATTTTTCTTTAGTTGAAAAAAATATTGAAAACGGTCGTATTATAGCATGTAGAATGATTCTATGGTGAACAAAAGTCATTTCTTGAAGTGTTGGAAAATTTTCCAAAAAAAAACGCCATAGTATAGTATGTCGAAATTTTTCGATGAAAACGTCAAATTTTTCTGATGTTGAAAAAAATCATGAAAACGGTCGTATTATAGCACGTAGAATGATTCTATAGTAAACAAAAGTCATTTCGTGAAGTGTTGGAAAATTTTACTAAAAAAAATCGCCATATGTCGAAATTTTTTGATGAAAACGTCAAATATTTCTGATTTTGAAAAACATCATGAAAACGGTCGTATTATGGCATGTAGAATGATTCTATGGTGAACAAAAGTGAGTTCGTGAAATGTTGGAAAATTTTACAAAAAAAAAAACGCCATAGTATAGTATGTCGAAATTTTTCGATGAAAACGTCAAATTTTTCTGATGTTGAAAAAAATCATGAAAACGGTCGTATTATAGCAAATAGAATGATTCTATGGAGAACAAAAGTCATTTCGTGAAGTGTTGGAAAATTTTTCTAAAAAAAAATCGCCATAGTATAGTATGTCGAAATTTTTGGATCAAAATGTCAAATTTTTCCGATGTTGAAAAAAATCATGAAAACGGTTGTATTATAGCATGTAGAATGATTTTATGGAGAACAAAAGTTATTTCGTGAAATGTTGGAAAAATTTAGAAAAAAAACCCCGCCACAGTATAGTATGTCGAAATTTTTTTATTAAAACGTCAAATTTTTCTGATGTTGAAAAAAATCATGAAAACAGTCCTATTATAGCAAGTATTATGATTCTATGGTGAACAAAAGTCATTTCGTGAAATGTTGGAAAAATTTACAAAAAAAAAAACGCCATAGTATAGTATGTCGAAATTTTTCGATGAAAACGTCAAATTTTTCTGATGTTGAAAAAAATCATGAAAATGGTCGTATTATAGCATGTAGAATGATTCTATGGTGAACAAAAGTTATTTCGTGAAGTGTTGGAAAATTTTTCTAAAAAAAAATCGCCATAGTATAGTATGTCGAAATTTTTTGATTAAAACGTCAAATTTTTCTGATGTTGAAAAAAATCATGAAAATGGTCGTATTATAGCACGTAGAATGATTCTATGGAGAACAAAAGTCATTTCGTGGAAAGTTGGAAAATTTTACAAAAAAAACGCCATAGTATAGTATGTCGAAATATTTCGATGAAAACGACAAATTTTTCTGATGTTGAAAAAAATCATGAAAACGCTCGTATTATACCACGTAGAATGATTCTATGGCGAACAAAAGTCATTTCGTGAAGTGTTGGAAAAATTTAGAAAAAAAACCCCGCTATAGTATAGTATGTCGAAATTTTTTTATTAAAACGTCAAATATTTCTGATTTTGAAAAACATCATGAAAACGGTCGTATTATAGCACGTAGAATGATTCTATGGTGAACAAAAGTCATTTCTTGAAGTGTTGGAAAATTTTCCAAAAAAAAACGCCATAGTATAGTATGTCGAAATTTTTCGATGAAAACGTCAAATTTTTCCAATGTTGAAAAAAATCATGAAAATGGTCGTATTATAGCATATAGAATGATTCTATGGTGAACAAAAGTTATTTCGTGAAGTGTTGGAAAATTTTTCTAAAAAAAAATCGCCAAAGCATAGTATGTCGAAATTTTCCGATGAAAACGTCAAATTTTTCTGATGTTGAAAAAAATCATGAAAGCGGTCATATTATAGCATGTAGAATGATTCTATGGTGAACAAAAGTCAGTTCATGAAATGTTGGAAAATTTTACAAAAAAAAACCCGCCATAGTATAGTATGTCGAAATTTTTCGATGAAAACGTCAAATTTTTCTGATGTTGAAAAAAATCATGAAAACAGTCCTATTATAGCAAGTATTATGATTCTATGGTGAACAAAAGTCATTTCGTGAAATGTTTGAAAAATTTACAAAAAAAAAAAACGCCATAGTATAGTATGTCGAAATTTTTCGATGAAAACGTCAAATTTTTCTGATGTTGAAAAAAATCATGAAAACGGTCGTATTATAGCATGTAGAATGATTCTATGGAGAACAAAAGTCATTTTGTGAAAAGTTGGAAAATTTTACAAGAAAAACGCCATAGTATAGTATGTTGAAATTTTTCGATGAAAACGACAAATTTTTCTGATGTTGAAAAACATCATGAAAACGGTCGTATTATAGCACGTAGAATGATTCTATGGTGAACAAAAGTCAGTTCGTGAAATGTTGGAAAAATTTAGAAAAAAAAACCCGCCATAGTATGTCGAAATTTTTTTATTAAAACGTCAAATTTTGCTGATGTTGAAAAAAATCATGAAAACAGTCGTATTATAGCATATAGAATGATTCTATAGTAAACAAAAGTCATTTCGTGAAGTGTTGGAAAATTTTACAAAAAAAAATCGCCATAGTATAGTATGTCGAAATTTTTCGATGAAAACGTCAAATTTTTCTTTAGTTGAAAAAAATATTGAAAACGGTCGTATTATAGCATGTAGAATGATTCTATGGTGAACAAAAGTCATTTCTTGAAGTGTTGGAAAATTTTCCAAAAAAAAAACGCCATAGTATAGTATGTCGAAATTTTTCGATGAAAACGTCAAATTTTTGTTTAGTTGAAAAAAATGTTTAAAACGGTCGTATTATAGCATGTAGAATGATTCTATGGTGAACAAAAGTCATTTCTTGAAGTGTTGGAAAATTTTCCAAAAAAAACCGCCATAGTATAGTATGTCGAAATTTTCGATGAAAACGTCAAATTTTTCTGATGTTGAAAAAAATCATGAAAACAGTCCTATTATAGCAAGTATTATGATTCTATGGTGAACAAAAGTCATTTCGTGAAATGTTGGAAAAATTTACAAAAAAAAAAAAACGCCATAGGATAGTATGTTGAAATTTTTTGATTAAAACGTCAAATTTTTCCGATGTTGAAAAAAATCATGAAAACGGTCGTATTATAGCATATAGAATGATTCTATGGAGAACAAAAGTTATTTCATGAAGTGTTGGAAAATTTTTCTAAAAAAAAATCGCCATAGTATAGTATGTCGAAATTTTTTGATTAAAACGTCAAATTTTTCTGATGTTGAAAAAAATCATGAAAATGGTCGTATTATAGCATATAGAATGATTCTATGGTGAACAAAAGTTATTTCGTGAAGTGTTGGAAAATTTTTCTAAAAAAAAATCGCCATAGTATAGTATGTCGAAATTTTTTGATTAAAACGTCAAATTTTTCTGATGTTGAAAAAAATCATGAAAATGGTCGTATAATAGCATGTAGAATGATTCTATGGAGAACAAAAGTCATTTCGTGAAAAGTTGGAAAATTTTACAAAAAAAACGCCCTAGTATAGTATGTCGAAATTTTTCGATGAAAACGACAAATTTTTCTGATGTTGAAAAACATTATGAAAACGGTCGTATTATAGCATGTAGAATGATTCTATGGTGAACAAAAATCAGTTCGTGAAATGTTGGAAAAATTTAGAAAAAAAACCCCGCCATAGTATAGTATGTCGAAATTTTTTGATTAAAACGTCAAATTTTTCTGATGTTGAAAAAAATCATGAAAACGGTCGTATTATAGCATATAGAATGATTCTATAGTAAACAAAAGTCATTTCGTGAAGTGTTGGAAAATTTTACTAAAAAAAATCACCATAGTATAGTATGTCGAAATTTTTTGATGAAAACGTCAAATATTTCTGATTTTGAAAAACATCATGAAAACGGCCGTATTGTAGCACGTAGAATGATTCTATGGTGAACAAAAGTCAGTTCGTGAAATGTTTGAAAATTTTACTAAAAAAAATCGCCGTAGTATAGTATGTCGAAATTTTTCGATGAAAACGTCAAATTTTTCTTTAGTTGAAAAAAATATTGAAAACGGTCGTATTATAGCATGTAGAATGATTCTATGGTGAACAAAAGTCTTTTCTTGAAGTGTTGGAAAATTTTCCAAAAAAAACGCCATAGTATAGTATGTCGAAATTTTTCGATGAAAACGTCAAATTTTTCTTATGTTGAAAAAAAATCATGAAAACGGTCGTATTATAGCACGTAGAATGATTCTATAGTAAACAAAAGTCATTTCGTGAAGTGTTGGAAAATTTTACTAAAAAAAAATCGCCATATGTCGAAATTTTTTGATGAAAACGTCAAATATTTCTGATTTTGAAAAACATCATGAAAACGGTCGTATTATGGCATGTAGAATGATTCTATGGTGAACAAAAGTCAGTTCGTGAAATGTTGGAAAATTTTACAAAAAAAAAAACGCTATAGTATAGTATGTCGAAATTTTTCGATGAAAACGTCAAATTTTTCTGATGTTGAAAAAAATCATGAAAACGGTCGTATTATAGCATGTAGAATGATTCTATGGTGAACAAAAGTCATTTCGTGAAGTGTTGGAAAATTTTTATAAAAAAAAATCGCCATAGTATAGTATGTCGAAATTTTTGGATCAAAATGTCAAATTTTTCCGATGTTGAAAAAAATCATGAAAACGGTTGTATTATAGCATGTAGAATGATTTTATGGAGAACAAAAGTTATTTCGTGAAATGTTGGAAAAATTTAGAAAAAAAACCCCGCCATAGTATAGTATGTCGAAATTTTTTTATTAAAACGTCAAATTTTTCTGATGTTGAAAAAAATCATGAAAACAGTCCTATTATAACAAGTATTATGATTCTATGGTGAACAAAAGTCATTTCGTGAAATGTTGGAAAAATTTACAAAAAAAAAAACGCCATAGTATAGTATGTCGAAATTTTTCGATGAAAACGTCAAATTTTTCTGATGTTGAAAAAAATCATGAAAATGGTCGTATTATAGCATATAGAATGATTCTATGGTGAACAAAAGTTATTTCGTGAAGTGTTGGAAAATTTTTCTAAAAAAAAATCGCCATAGTATAGTATGTCGAAATTTTTTGATTAAAACGTCAAATTTTTCTGATGTTGAAAAAAATCATGAAAATGGTCGTATTATAGCATGTAGAATGATTCTATGGAGAACAAAAGTCATTTCGTGAAAAGTTGGAAAATTTTACAAAAAAAACGCCCTAGTATAGTATGTCGAAATTTTTCGATGAAAACGACAAATTTTTCTGATGTTGAAAAACATTATGAAAACGGTCGTATTATAGCATGTAGAATGATTCTATGGTGAACAAAAATCAGTTCGTGAAATGTTGGAAAAATTTAGAAAAAAAACCCCGCCATAGTATAGTATGTCGAAATTTTTTGATTAAAACGTCAAATTTTTCTGATGTTGAAAAAAATCATGAAAACGGTCGTATTATAGCATATAGAATGATTCTATAGTAAACAAAAGTCATTTCGTGAAGTGTTGGAAAATTTTACTAAAAAAAATCGCCATAGTATAGTATGTCGAAATTTTTTGATGAAAACGTCAAATATTTCTGATTTTGAAAAACATCATGAAAACGGCCGTATTGTAGCACGTAGAATGATTCTATGGTGAACAAAAGTCAGTTCGTGAAATGTTTGAAAATTTTACTAAAAAAAATCGCCGTAGTATAGTATGTCGAAATTTTTCGATGAAAACGTCAAATTTTTCTTTAGTTGAAAAAAATATTGAAAACGGTCGTATTATAGCATGTAGAATGATTCTATGGTGAACAAAAGTCTTTTCTTGAAGTGTTGGAAAATTTTCCAAAAAAAACGCCATAGTATAGTATGTCGAAATTTTTCGATGAAAACGTCAAATTTTTCTTATGTTGAAAAAAAATCATGAAAACGGTCGTATTATAGCACGTAGAATGATTCTATAGTAAACAAAAGTCATTTCGTGAAGTGTTGGAAAATTTTACTAAAAAAAATCGCCATATGTCGAAATTTTTTGATGAAAACGTCAAATATTTCTGATTTTGAAAAACATCATGAAAACGGTCGTATTATGGCATGTAGAATGATTCTATGGTGAACAAAAGTCAGTTCGTGAAATGTTGGAAAATTTTACAAAAAAAAAAACGCTATAGTATAGTATGTCGAAATTTTTCGATGAAAACGTCAAATTTTTCTGATGTTGAAAAAAATCATGAAAACGGTCGTATTATAGCATGTAGAATGATTCTATGGTGAACAAAAGTCATTTCGTGAAGTGTTGGAAAATTTTTATAAAAAAAAATCGCCATAGTATAGTATTTCGAAATTTTTGGATCAAAATGTCAAATTTTTCCGATGTTGAAAAAAATCATGAAAACGGTTGTATTATAGCATGTAGAATGATTTTATGGAGAACAAAAGTTATTTCGTGAAATGTTGGAAAAATTTAGAAAAAAAACCCCGCCATAGTATAGTATGTCGAAATTTTTTTATTAAAACGTCAAATTTTTCTGATGTTGAAAAAAATCATGAAAACAGTCCTATTATAACAAGTATTATGATTCTATGGTGAACAAAAGTCATTTCGTGAAATGTTGGAAAAATTTACAAAAAAAAAAACGCCATAGTATAGTATGTCGAAATTTTTCGATGAAAACGTCAAATTTTTCTGATGTTGAAAAAAATCATGAAAATGGTCGTATTATAGCATGTAGAATGATTCTATGGTGAACAAAAGTTATTTCGTGAAGTGTTGGAAAATTTTTCTAAAAAAAAATCGCCATAGTATAGTATGTCGAAATTTTTTGATTAAAACGTCAAATTTTTCTGATGTTGAAAAAAATCATGAAAATGGTCGTATTATAGCACGTAGAATGATTCTATGGAGAACAAAAGTCATTTCGTGGAAAGTTGGAAAATTTTACAAAAAAAACGCCATAGTATAGTATGTCGAAATATTTCGATGAAAACGACAAATTTTTCTGATGTTGAAAAAAATCATGAAAACGCTCGTATTATACCACGTAGAATGATTCTATGGCGAACAAAAGTCATTTCGTGAAGTGTTGGAAAAATTTAGAAAAAAAAACCCCGCTATAGTATAGTATGTCGAAATTTTTTTATTAAAACGTCAAATATTTCTGATTTTGAAAAACATCATGAAAACGGTCGTATTATAGCACGTAGAATGATTCTATGGTGAACAAAAGTCAGTTAGTGAAATGTTGAAAAATTTTACTAAAAAAAATCGCCATAGTATAGTATGTCGAAATTTTTCGATGAAAACGTCAAATTTTTCCAATGTTGAAAAAAATCATGAAAATGGTCGTATTATAGCATATAGAATGATTCTATGGTGAACAAAAGTTATTTCGTGAAGTGTTGGAAAATTTTTCTAAAAAAAAATCGCCAAAGTATAGTATGTCGAAATTTTCCGATGAAAACGTCAAATTTTTCTGATGTTGAAAAAAATCATGAAAACGGTCGTATTATAGCATGTAGAATGGTTCTATGGTGAACAAAAGTCATTTCGTGAAGTGTTGGAAAATTTAAAAAAAAAACACCAAAGTATAGTATGTCGAAATTTTTCGATGAAAACGTCAAATTTTTCTGATGTTGAAAAAAATCATGAAAACAGTCCTATTATAGCAAGTATTATGATTCTATGGTGAACAAAAGTCAGTTCGTGAAATGTTGGAAAATTTTACAAAAAAAAACACGCCATAGTATAGTATGTCGAAATTTTTCGATGAAAACGTCAAATTTTTCTTTAGTTGAAAAAAATATTGAAAACGGTCGTATTATAGCATGTAGAATGATTCTATGGTGAACAAAAGTCATTTCTTGAAGTGTTGGAAAATTTTCCAAAAAAAAACGCCATAGTATAGTATGTCGAAATTTTTCGATGAAAACGTCAAATTTTTCTGATGTTGAAAAAAATCATGAAAACGGTCGTATTATAGCATGTAGAATGGTTCTATGGTGAACAAAAGTCATTTCGTGAAGTGTTGGAAAATTTAAAAAAAAAAACACCAAAGTATAGTATGTCGAAATTTTTCGATGAAAACGTCAAATTTTTCTGATGTTGAAAAAAATCATGAAAACAGTCCTATTATAGCAAGTATTATGATTCTATGGTGAACAAAAGTCATTTCGTGAAGTGTTGGAAAAATTTAGAAAAAAACCCCCGCCATAGTATTGTATGTCGAAATTTTTTTATTAAAACGTCAAATTTTTCTGATGTTGAAAAAAATCATGAAAACGGTCGTATTATAGCATATAGAATGATTCTATGGTGAACAAACGTCATTTTGTGAAATGTTGGAAAATTTTGCAAAAAACACCATTGTATAGTATGTCAAAATTTTTCGATGAAAACGTCAAATTTTTCTGATGTTGAAAAAAATCATGAAAACAGTCCTATTATAGCAAGTATTATGATTCTATGGTGAACAAAAGTCATTTCGTGAAATGTTGGAAAAATTTACAAAAAAAAAACCGCCATAGTATAGTATGTCGAAATTTTTCGATGAAAACGTCAAATTTTTCTGATGTTGAAAAAAATTATGAAAATGGTCGTATTATAGCATATAGAATGATTCTATGGTGAACAAAAGTTATTTCGTGAAGTGTTGGAAAATTTTTCTAAAAAAAAATCGCCATAGTATAGTATGTCGAAATTTTTTGATTAAAACGTCAAATTTTTCTAATGTTGAAAAAAATCATGAAAATGGTCGTATTATAGCATGTAGAATGATTCTATGGAGAACAAAAGTCATTTCGTGAAAAGTTGGAAAATTTTACAAAAAAAACGCCATAGTATAGTATGTCGAAATTTTTCGATGAAAACGACAAATTTTTCTGATGTTGAAAAACATCATGAAAACGGTCGTATTATAGCACGTAGAATGATGCTATGGTGAACAAAAGTCAGTTCGTGAAATGTTGGAAAAATTTAGAAAAAAAAACCCCGCCATAGTATAGTATGTCGAAATTTTTCGATGAAAACGTCAAATTTTTCTGATGTTGAAAAAAATCATGAAAACAGTCCTATTATAGCAAGTATTATGATTCTATGGTGAACAAAAGTCATTTCGTGAAATGTTGGAAAAATTACAAAAAAAAAACGCCATAGTATAGTATGTCGAAATTTTTCGATGAAAACCTCAAATTTTTCTGATGTTGAAAAAAATCATGAAAATGGTCGTATTATAGCAAATAGAATGATTCTATGGTGAACAAAAGTTATTTCGTGAAGTGTTGGAAAATTTTTCTAAAAAAAAATCGCCATAGTATAGTATGTCGAAATTTTTGGATGAAAATGTCAAATTTTTCCGATGTTGAAAAAAATCATGAAAACGGTTGTATTATAGCATGTAGAATAATTCTATGGTGAACAAACGTCATTTTGTGAAATGTTGGAAAATTTTACAAAAAACACCATAGTATAGTATGTCGAAATTTTTCGATGAAAACGTCAAATTTTTCTGATGTTGAAAAAAATCATGAAAACAGTCCTATTATAGCAAGTATTGTGATTCTATGGTGAACAAAAGTCATTTTGTGAAATGTTGGAAAAATTTACAAAAAAAAAAACGCCATAGTATAGTATGTCGAAATTTTTCGATGAAAACGTCAAATTTTTCTTTAGTTGAAAAAAATATTGAAAACGGTCGTATTATAGCATGTAGAATGATTCTATGGTGAACAAAAGTCAGTTCGTGAAATGTTGGAAAATTTTACAAAAAAAAACCCGCCATAGTATAGCATGTCGAAATTTTTCGATGAAAACGTCAAATTTTTCTGATGTTGAAAAAAATCATGAAAACGGTCGTATTATACCACGTAGAATGATTCTATGGTGAAAAAAAGTCATTTCGTGAAGTGTTGGAAAAATTTAGAAAAAAACACCGCCATAGTATAGTATGTCGAAATTTTTTTATTAAAACGTCAAATATTTCTGATTTTGAAAAACATCATGAAAACGGTCGTATTATAGCACGTAGAATGATTCTATGGTGAACAAAAGTCAGTTTGTGAAATGTTGGAAAATTTTACTAAAAAAAAATCGCCATAGTATAGTATGTCGAAATTTTTCGATGAAAACGTCAAATTTTTCTTTAGTTGAAAAAAATGTTTAAAACGGTCGTATTATAGCATGTAGAATGATTCTATGGTGAACAAAAGTCATTTCTTGAAGTGTTGGAAAATTTTCCAAAAAAAAACGCCATAGTATAGTATGTTGAAATTTTTTGATTAAAACGTCAAATTTTTCTCATGTTGAAAAAAATCATGAAAACGGTCGTATTATAGCATATAGAATGATTCTATGGAGAACAAAAGTTATTTCATGAAGTGTTGGAAAATTTTTCTAAAAAAAAATCGCCATAGTATAGTATGTCGAAATTTTTTGATTAAAACGTCAAATTTTTCTGATGTTGAAAAAAATCATGAAAATGGTCGTATTATAGCATATAGAATGATTCTATGGTGAACAAAAGTTATTTCGTGAAGTGTTGGAAAATTTTTCTAAAAAAAAATCGCCATAGTATAGTATGTCGAAATTTTTTGATTAAAACGTCAAATTTTTCTGATGTTGAAAAAAATCATGAAAATGGTCGTATTATAGCATGTAGAATGATTCTATGGAGAACAAAAGTCATTTCGTGAAAAGTTGGAAAATTTTACAAAAAAAACGCCCTAGTATAGTATGTCGAAATTTTTCGATGAAAACGACAAATTTTTCTGATGTTGAAAAACATCATGAAAACGGTCGTATTATAGCATGTAGAATGATTCTATGGTGAACAAAAATCAGTTCGTGAAATGTTGGAAAAATTTAGAAAAAAAAACCCCGCCATAGTATAGTATGTCGAAATTTTTTGATTAAAACGTCAAATTTTTCTGATGTTGAAAAAAATCATGAAAACGGTCGTATTATAGCATATAGAATGATTCTATAGTAAACAAAAGTCATTTCGTGAAGTGTTGGAAAATTTTACTAAAAAAAATCGCCATAGTATAGTATGTCGAAATTTTTTGATGAAAACGTCAAATATTTCTGATTTTGAAAAACATCATGAAAACGGCCGTATTGTAGCACGTAGAATGATTCTATGGTGAACAAAAGTCAGTTCGTGAAATGTTTGAAAATTTTACTAAAAAAAATCGCCGTAGTATAGTATGTCGAAATTTTTCGATGAAAACGTCAAATTTTTCTTTAGTTGAAAAAAATATTGAAAACGGTCGTATTATAGCATGTAGAATGATTCTATGGTGAACAAAAGTCATTTCTTGAAGTGTTGGAAAATTTTCCAAAAAAAAACGCCATAGTATAGTATGTCGAAATTTTTCGATGAAAACGTCAAATTTTTCTTATGTTGAAAAAAATCATGAAAACGGTCGTATTATAGCACGTAGAATGATTCTATAGTAAACAAAAGTCATTTCGTGAAGTGTTGGAAAATTTTACTAAAAAAAATCGCCATATGTCGAAATTTTTTGATGAAAACGTCAAATATTTCTGATTTTGAAAAACATCATGAAAACGGTCGTATTATGGCATGTAGAATGATTCTATGGTGAACAAAAGTCAGTTCGTGAAATGTTGGAAAATTTTACAAAAAAAAAAACGCCATAGTATAGTATGTCGAAATTTTTCGATGAAAACGTCAAATTTTTCTGATGTTGAAAAAAATCATGAAAACGGTCGTATTATAGCATGTAGAATGATTCTATGGTGAACAAAAGTCATTTCGTGAAGTGTTGGAAAATTTTTCTAAAAAAAAATCGCCATAGTATAGTATGTCGAAATTTTTGGATCAAAATGTCAAATTTTTCCGATGTTGAAAAAAATCATGAAAACGGTTGTATTATAGCATGTAGAATGATTTTATGGAGAACAAAAGTTATTTCGTGAAATGTTGGAAAAATTTAGAAAAAAAACCCCGCCATAGTATAGTATGTCGAAATTTTTTTATTAAAACGTCAAATTTTTCTGATGTTGAAAAAAATCATGAAAACAGTCCTATTATAGCAAGTATTATGATTCTATGGTGAACAAAAGTCATTTCGTGAAATGTTGGAAAAATTTAAAAAAAAAAAAAACGCCATAGTATAGTATGTCGAAATTTTTCGATGAAAACGTCAAATTTTTCTGATGTTGAAAAAAATCATGAAAATGGTCGTATTATAGCATGTAGAATGATTCTATGGTGAACAAAAGTTATTTCGTGAAGTGTTGGAAAATTTTTCTAAAAAAAAATCGCCATAGTATAGTATGTCGAAATTTTTTGATTAAAACGTCAAATTTTTCTGATGTTGAAAAAAATCATGAAAATGGTCGTATTATAGCACGTAGAATGATTCTATGGAGAACAAAAGTCATTTCGTGGAAAGTTGGAAAATTTTACAAAAAAAACGCCATAGTATAGTATGTCGAAATATTTCGATGAAAACGACAAATTTTTCTGATGTTGAAAAAAATCATGAAAACGCTCGTATTATACCACGTAGAATGATTCTATGGCGAACAAAAGTCATTTCGTGAAGTGTTGGAAAAATTTAAAAAAAAAACCCCGCTATAGTATAGTATGTCGAAATTTTTTTATTAAAACGTCAAATATTTCTGATTTTGAAAAACATCATGAAAACGGTCGTATTATAGCACGTAGAATGATTCTATGGTGAACAAAAGTCATTTCTTGAAGTGTTGGAAAATTTTCCAAAAAAAAAACGCCATAGTATAGTATGTCGAAATTTTTCGATGAAAACGTCAAATTTTTCCAATGTTGAAAAAAATCATGAAAATGGTCGTATTATAGCATATAGAATGATTCTATGGTGAACAAAAGTTATTTCGTGAAGTGTTGGAAAATTTTTCTAAAAAAAAATCGCCAAAGTATAGTATGTCGAAATTTTCCGATGAAAACGTCAAATTTTTCTGATGTTGAAAAAAATCATGAAAGCGGTCATATTATAGCATGTAGAATGATTCTATGGTGAACAAAAGTCAGTTCATGAAATGTTGGAAAATTTTACAAAAAAAAAACCCGCCATAGTATAGTATGTCGAAATTTTTCGATGAAAACGTCAAATTTTTCTGATGTTGAAAAAAATCATGAAAACAGTCCTATTATAGCAAGTATTATGATTCTATGGTGAACAAAAGTCATTTCGTGAAATGTTTGAAAAATTTACAAAAAAAAAAAAACGCCATAGTATAGTATGTCGAAATTTTTCGATGAAAACGTCAAATTTTTCTGATGTTGAAAAAAATCATGAAAACGGTCGTATTATAGCATGTAGAATGATTCTATGGAGAACAAAAGTCATTTTGTGAAAAGTTGGAAAATTTTACAAGAAAAACGCCATAGTATAGTATGTTGAAATTTTTCGATGAAAACGACAAATTTTTCTGATGTTGAAAAACATCATGAAAACGGTCGTATTATAGCACGTAGAATGATTCTATGGTGAACAAAAGTCAGTTCGTGAAATGTTGGAAAAATTTAGAAAAAAAAACCCGCCATAGTATGTCGAAATTTTTTTATTAAAACGTCAAATTTTGCTGATGTTGAAAAAAATCATGAAAACAGTCGTATTATAGCATATAGAATGATTCTATAGTAAACAAAAGTCATTTCGTGAAGTGTTGGAAAATTTTACTAAAAAAAATCGCCATAGTATAGTATGTCGAAATTTTTCGATGAAAACGTCAAATTTTTCTTTAGTTGAAAAAAATATTGAAAACGGTCGTATTATAGCATGTAGAATGATTCTATGGTGAACAAAAGTCATTTCTTGAAGTGTTGGAAAATTTTCCAAAAAAAAACGCCATAGTATAGTATGTCGAAATTTTTCGATGAAAACGTCAAATTTTTGTTTAGTTGAAAAAAATGTTTAAAACGGTCGTATTATAGCATGTAGAATGATTCTATGGTGAACAAAAGTCATTTCTTGAAGTGTTGGAAAATTTTCCAAAAAAAACCGCCATAGTATAGTATGTCGAAATTTTCGATGAAAACGTCAAATTTTTCTGATGTTGAAAAAAATCATGAAAACAGTCCTATTATAGCAAGTATTATGATTCTATGGTGAACAAAAGTCATTTCGTGAAATGTTGGAAAAATTTACAAAAAAAAAAAACGCCATAGGATAGTATGTTGAAATTTTTTGATTAAAACGTCAAATTTTTCCGATGTTGAAAAAAATCATGAAAACGGTCGTATTATAGCATATAGAATGATTCTATGGAGAACAAAAGTTATTTCATGAAGTGTTGGAAAATTTTTCTAAAAAAAAATCGCCATAGTATAGTATGTCGAAATTTTTTGATTAAAACGTCAAATTTTTCTGATGTTGAAAAAAATCATGAAAATGGTCGTATTATAGCATATAGAATGATTCTATGGTGAACAAAAGTTATTTCGTGAAGTGTTGGAAAATTTTTCTAAAAAAAAATCGCCATAGTATAGTATGTCGAAATTTTTTGATTAAAACGTCAAATTTTTCTGATGTTGAAAAAAATCATGAAAATGGTCGTATTATAGCATGTAGAATGATTCTATGGAGAACAAAAGTCATTTCGTGAAAAGTTGGAAAATTTTACAAAAAAAACGCCCTAGTATAGTATGTCGAAATTTTTCGATGAAAACGACAAATTTTTCTGATGTTGAAAAACATTATGAAAACGGTCGTATTATAGCATGTAGAATGATTCTATGGTGAACAAAAATCAGTTCGTGAAATGTTGGAAAAATTTAGAAAAAAAACCCCGCCATAGTATAGTATGTCGAAATTTTTTGATTAAAACGTCAAATTTTTCTGATGTTGAAAAAAATCATGAAAACGGTCGTATTATAGCATATAGAATGATTCTATAGTAAACAAAAGTCATTTCGTGAAGTGTTGGAAAATTTTACTAAAAAAAATCGCCATAGTATAGTATGTCGAAATTTTTTGATGAAAACGTCAAATATTTCTGATTTTGAAAAACATCATGAAAACGGCCGTATTGTAGCACGTAGAATGATTCTATGGTGAACAAAAGTCAGTTCGTGAAATGTTTGAAAATTTTACTAAAAAAAATCGCCGTAGTATAGTATGTCGAAATTTTTCGATGAAAACGTCAAATTTTTCTTTAGTTGAAAAAAATATTGAAAACGGTCGTATTATAGCATGTAGAATGATTCTATGGTGAACAAAAGTCTTTTCTTGAAGTGTTGGAAAATTTTCCAAAAAAAAAACGCCATAGTATAGTATGTCGAAATTTTTCGATGAAAACGTCAAATTTTTCTTATGTTGAAAAAAAATCATGAAAACGGTCGTATTATAGCACGTAGAATGATTCTATAGTAAACAAAAGTCATTTCGTGAAGTGTTGGAAAATTTTACTAAAAAAAATCGCCATATGTCGAAATTTTTTGATGAAAACGTCAAATATTTCTGATTTTGAAAAACATCATGAAAACGGTCGTATTATGGCATGTAGAATGATTCTATGGTGAACAAAAGTCAGTTCGTGAAATGTTGGAAAATTTTACAAAAAAAAAAACGCTATAGTATAGTATGTCGAAATTTTTCGATGAAAACGTCAAATTTTTCTGATGTTGAAAAAAATCATGAAAACGGTCGTATTATAGCATGTAGAATGATTCTATGGTGAACAAAAGTCATTTCGTGAAGTGTTGGAAAATTTTTATAAAAAAAAATCGCCATAGTATAGTATGTCGAAATTTTTGGATCAAAATGTCAAATTTTTCCGATGTTGAAAAAAATCATGAAAACGGTTGTATTATAGCATGTAGAATGATTTTATGGAGAACAAAAGTTATTTCGTGAAATGTTGGAAAAATTTAGAAAAAAAAACCCCGCCATAGTATAGTATGTCGAAATTTTTTTATTAAAACGTCAAATTTTTCTGATGTTGAAAAAAATCATGAAAACAGTCCTATTATAACAAGTATTATGATTCTATGGTGAACAAAAGTCATTTCGTGAAATGTTGGAAAAATTTACAAAAAAAAAAACGCCATAGTATAGTATGTCGAAATTTTTCGATGAAAACGTCAAATTTTTCTGATGTTGAAAAAAATCATGAAAATGGTCGTATTATAGCATGTAGAATGATTCTATGGTGAACAAAAGTTATTTCGTGAAGTGTTGGAAAATTTTTCTAAAAAAAAATCGCCATAGTATAGTATGTCGAAATTTTTTGATTAAAACGTCAAATTTTTCTGATGTTGAAAAAAATCATGAAAATGGTCGTATTATAGCACGTAGAATGATTCTATGGAGAACAAAAGTCATTTCGTGGAAAGTTGGAAAATTTTACAAAAAAAACGCCATAGTATAGTATGTCGAAATATTTCGATGAAAACGACAAATTTTTCTGATGTTGAAAAAAATCATGAAAACGCTCGTATTATACCACGTAGAATGATTCTATGGCGAACAAAAGTCATTTCGTGAAGTGTTGGAAAAATTTAGAAAAAAAAACCCCGCTATAGTATAGTATGTCGAAATTTTTTTATTAAAACGTCAAATATTTCTGATTTTGAAAAACATCATGAAAACGGTCGTATTATAGCACGTAGAATGATTCTATGGTGAACAAAAGTCAGTTAGTGAAATGTTGAAAAATTTTACTAAAAAAAATCGCCATAGTATAGTATGTCGAAATTTTTCGATGAAAACGTCAAATTTTTCCAATGTTGAAAAAAATCATGAAAATGGTCGTATTATAGCATATAGAATGATTCTATGGTGAACAAAAGTTATTTCGTGAAGTGTTGGAAAATTTTTCTAAAAAAAAAATCGCCAAAGTATAGTATGTCGAAATTTTCCGATGAAAACGTCAAATTTTTCTGATGTTGAAAAAAATCATGAAAGCGGTCATATTATAGCATGTAGAATGATTCTATGGTGAACAAAAGTCAGTTCGTGAAATGTTGGAAAATTTTACAAAAAAAAACACGCCATAGTATAGTATGTCGAAATTTTTCGATGAAAACGTCAAATTTTTCTTTAGTTGAAAAAAATATTGAAAACGGTCGTATTATAGCATGTAGAATGATTCTATGGTGAACAAAAGTCATTTCTTGAAGTGTTGGAAAATTTTCAAAAAAAAAACGCCATAGTATAGTATGTCGAAATTTTTCGATGAAAACGTCAAATTTTTCTGATGTTGAAAAAAATCATGAAAACGGTCGTATTATAGCATGTAGAATGGTTCTATGGTGAACAAAAGTCATTTCGTGAAGTGTTGGAAAATTTAAAAAAAAAACACCAAAGTATAGTATGTCGAAATTTTTCGATGAAAACGTCAAATTTTTCTGATGTTGAAAAAAATAATGAAAACAGTCCTATTATAGCAAGTATTATGATTCTATGGTGAACAAAAGTCATTTCGTGAAGTGTTGGAAAAATTTAGAAAAAAACCCCCGCCATAGTATTGTATGTCGAAATTTTTTTATTAAAACGTCAAATTTTTCTGATGTTGAAAAAAATCATGAAAACGGTCGTATTATAGCATATAGAATGATTCTATGGTGAACAAACGTCATTTTGTGAAATGTTGGAAAATTTTGCAAAAAACACCATTGTATAGTATGTCAAAATTTTTCGATGAAAACGTCAAATTTTTCTGATGTTGAAAAAAATCATGAAAACAGTCCTATTATAGCAAGTATTATGATTCTATGGTGAACAAAAGTCATTTCGTGAAATGTTGGAAAAATTTACAAAAAAAAAAACCGCCATAGTATAGTATGTCGAAATTTTTCGATGAAAACGTCAAATTTTTCTGATGTTGAAAAAAATTATGAAAATGGTCGTATTATAGCATATAGAATGATTCTATGGTGAACAAAAGTTATTTCGTGAAGTGTTGGAAAATTTTTCTAAAAAAAAAATCGCCATAGTATAGTATGTCGAAATTTTTTGATTAAAACGTCAAATTTTTCTAATGTTGAAAAAAATCATGAAAATGGTCGTATTATAGCATGTAGAATGATTCTATGGAGAACAAAAGTCATTTCGTGAAAAGTTGGAAAATTTTACAAAAAAAACGCCATAGTATAGTATGTCGAAATTTTTCGATGAAAACGACAAATTTTTCTGATGTTGAAAAACATCATGAAAACGGTCGTATTATAGCACGTAGAATGATGCTATGGTGAACAAAAGTCAGTTCGTGAAATGTTGGAAAAATTTAGAAAAAAAAACCCCGCCATAGTATAGTATGTCGAAATTTTTCGATGAAAACGTCAAATTTTTCTGATGTTGAAAAAAATCATGAAAACAGTCCTATTATAGCAAGTATTATGATTCTATGGTGAACAAAAGTCATTTCGTGAAATGTTGGAAAAATTACAAAAAAAAAACGCCATAGTATAGTATGTCGAAATTTTTCGATGAAAACCTCAAATTTTTCTGATGTTGAAAAAAATCATGAAAATGGTCGTATTATAGCAAATAGAATGATTCTATGGTGAACAAAAGTTATTTCGTGAAGTGTTGGAAAATTTTTCTAAAAAAAAATCGCCATAGTATAGTATGTCGAAATTTTTGGATGAAAATGTCAAATTTTTCCGATGTTGAAAAAAATCATGAAAACGGTTGTATTATAGCATGTAGAATAATTCTATGGTGAACAAACGTCATTTTGTGAAATGTTGGAAAATTTTACAAAAAACACCATAGTATAGTATGTCGAAATTTTTCGATGAAAACGTCAAATTTTTCTGATGTTGAAAAAAATCATGAAAACAGTCCTATTATAGCAAGTATTGTGATTCTATGGTGAACAAAAGTCATTTTGTGAAATGTTGGAAAAATTTACAAAAAAAAAAACGCCATAGTATAGTATGTCGAAATTTTTCGATGAAAACGTCAAATTTTTCTTTAGTTGAAAAAAATATTGAAAACGGTCGTATTATAGCATGTAGAATGATTCTATGGTGAACAAAAGTCAGTTCGTGAAATGTTGGAAAATTTTACAAAAAAAAACCCGCCATAGTATAGCATGTCGAAATTTTTCGATGAAAACGTCAAATTTTTCTGATGTTGAAAAAAATCATGAAAACGGTCGTATTATAGCATGTAGAATGATTCTATGGAGAACAAAAGTCATTTTGTGAAAAGTTGGAAAATTTTACAAGAAAAACGCCATAGTATAGTATGTCGAAATTTTTCGATGAAAACGACAAATTTTTCTGATGTTGAAAAAAATCATGAAAACAGTCCTATTATAGCAAGTATTATGATTCTATGGTGAACAAAAGTCAGTTCGTGAAATGTTGGAAAAATTTAGAAAAAAAAACCCGCCATAGTATGTCGAAATTTTTTTATTAAAACGTCAAATTTTGCTGATGTTGAAAAAAATCATGAAAACAGTCGTATTATAGCATATAGAATGATTCTATAGTAAACAAAAGTCATTTCGTGAAGTGTTGGAAAATTTTACTAAAAAAAATCGCCATAGTATAGTATGTCGAAATTTTTTGATGAAAACGTCACATATTTCTGATTTTGAAAAACATCATGAAAACGGTTGTATTATAGCACGTAGAATGATTCTATGGTGAACAAAAGTCAGTTCGTGAAATGTTGGAAAATTTTACTAAAAAAAATCGCCATAGTATAGTATGTCGAAATTTTTCGATGAAAATGTCAAATTTTTCTGATGTTGAAAAAAATCATGAAAACGGCCGTATTGTAGTACGTAGAATGATTCTATGGTGAACAAAAGTCAGTTCGTGAAATGTTTGAAAATTTTACAAAAAAAAATCGCCGTAGTATAGTATGTCGAAATTTTTCGATGAAAACGTCAAATTTTTCTTTAGTTGAAAAAAATATTGAAAACGGTCGTATTATAGCATGTAGAATGATTCTATGGTGAACAACAGTCATTTCTTGAAGTGTTGGAAAATTTTCCAAAAAAAAAACGCCATAGTATAGTATGTCGAAATTTTTCGATGAAAACGTCAAATTTTTGTTTAGTTGAAAAAAATGTTTAAAACGGTCGTATTATAGCATGTAGAATGATTCTATGGTGAACAAAAGTCATTTCTTGAAGTGTTGGAAAATTTTCCAAAAAAAAAACGCCATAGTATAGTATGTCGAAATTTTCGATGAAAACGTCAAATTTTTCTGATGTTGAAAAAAATCATGAAAACGGTCGTATTATAGCATGTAGAATGATTCTATGGAGAACAAAAGTCATTTTGTGAAAAGTTGGAAAATTTTACAAGAAAAACGCCATAGTATAGTATGTTGAAATTTTTCGATGAAAACGACAAATTTTTCTGATGTTGAAAAACATCATGAAAACGGTCGTATTATAGCACGTAGAATGATTCTATGGTGAACAAAAGTCAGTTCGTGAAATGTTGGAAAAATTTAGAAAAAAAAAACCCGCCATAGTATGTCGAAATTTTTTTTATTAAAACGTCAAATTTTGCTGATGTTGAAAAGAATCATGAAAACAGTCGTATTATAGCATATAGAATGATTCTATAGTAAACAAAAGTCATTTCGTGAAGTGTTGGAAAATTTTACTAAAAAAAATCGCCATAGTATAGTATGTCGAAATTTTTCGATGAAAACGTCAAATTTTTCTTTAGTTGAAAAAAATATTGAAAACGGTCGTATTGTAGCACGTAGAATGATTCTATGGTGAACAAAAGTCAGTTCGTGAAATGTTTGAAAATTTTACAAAAAAAAATCGCCGTAGTATAGTATGTCGAAATTTTTCGATGAAAACGTCAAATTTTTCTTTAGTTGAAAAAAATATTGAAAACGGTCGTATTATAGCATGTAGAATGATTCTATGGTGAACAAAAGTCATTTCTTGAAGTGTTGGAAAATTTTCCAAAAAAAAACGCCATAGTATAGTATGTCGAAATTTTTCGATGAAAACGTCAAATTTTTCTGATGTTGAAAAAAATCATGAAAACGGTCGTATTATAGCATGTAGAATGGTTCTATGGTGAACAAAAGTCATTTCGTGAAGTGTTGGAAAATTTAAAAAAAAAAACACCAAAGTATAGTATGTCGAAATTTTTCGATGAAAACGTCAAATTTTTCTGATGTTGAAAAAAATCATGAAAACAGTCCCATTATAGCAAGTATTATGATTCTATGGTGAACAAAAGTCATTTCGTGAAGTGTTGGAAAAATTTAGAAAAAAACCCCCGCCATAGTATTGTATGTCGAAATTTTTTTATTAAAACGTCAAATTTTTCTGATGTTGAAAAAAATCATGAAAACGGTCGTATTATAGCATATAGAATGATTCTATGGTGAACAAAAGTCATTTTGTGAAATGTTGGAAAAATTTACAAAAAAAAAAAAGCCATAGTATAGTATGTCGAAATTTTTCGATGAAAACGTCAAATTTTTCTGATGTTGAAAAAAATCATGAAAACGGTCGTATTATAGCATGTAGAATGATTCTATGGTGAACAAAAGTCAGTTCGTGAAATGTTGGAAAATTTTACAAAAAAAAAACCCGCCATAGTATAGTATGTCGAAATTTTTCGATGAAAACGTCAGATTTTTCTGATGTTGAAAAAAATCATGAAAACAGTCCTATTATAGCAAGTATTATGATTCTATGGTGAACAAAAGTCATTTCATGAAATGTTGGAAAAATTTACAAAAAAAAAAAACCACCATAGGATAGTATGTCGAAATTTTTTGATTAAAACGTCAAATTTTTCCGATGTTGAAAAAAATCATTAAAACGGTTGTATTATAGCATGTAGAATGATTTTATGGAGAACAAAAGTTATTTCGTGAAATGTTGGAAAAATTTTCCAAAAAAAAACGCCATAGTATAGTATGTCGAAATTTTTCGATGAAAACGTCAAATTTTTCTTATGTTGAAAAAAATCATGAAAACGGTCGTATTATAGCACGTAGAATGATTCTATGGTGAACAAAAGTTATTTCGTGAAGTGTTGGAAAATTTTTCTAAAAAAAAAATCGCCATAGTATAGTATGTCGAAATTTTTTGATTAAAACGTCAAATTTTTCTGATGTTGAAAAAAATCATGAAAATGGTCGTATTATAGCACGTAGAATGATTCTATGGAGAACAAAAGTCATTTCGTGGAAAGTTGGAAAATTTTACAAAAAAAACGCCATAGTATAGTATGTCGAAATATTTCGATGAAAACGACAAATTTTTCTGATGTTGAAAAAAATCATGAAAACGCTCGTATTATACCACGTAGAATGATTCTATGGCGAACAAAAGTCATTTCGTGAAGTGTTGGAAAAATTTAGAAAAAAAAACCCCGCTATAGTATAGTATGTCGAAATTTTTTTATTAAAACGTCAAATATTTCTGATTTTGAAAAACATCATGAAAACGGTCGTATTATAGCACGTAGAATGATTCTATGGTGAACAAAAGTCATTTCTTGAAGTGTTGGAAAATTTTCCAAAAAAAAACGCCATAGTATAGTATGTCGAAATTTTTCGATGAAAACGTCAAATTTTTCCAATGTTGAAAAAAATCATGAAAATGGTCGTATTATAGCATATAGAATGATTCTATGGTGAACAAAAGTTATTTCGTGAAGTGTTGGAAAATTTTTCTAAAAAAAAAATCGCCAAAGTATAGTATGTCGAAATTTTCCGATGAAAACGTCAAATTTTTCTGATGTTGAAAAAAATCATGAAAGCGGTCATATTATAGCATGTAGAATGATTCTATGGTGAACAAAAGTCAGTTCATGAAATGTTGGAAAATTTTACAAAAAAAAAACCCGCCATAGTATAGTATGTCGAAATTTTTCGATGAAAACGTCAAATTTTTCTGATGTTGAAAAAAATCATGAAAACAGTCCTATTATAGCAAGTATTATGATTCTATGGTGAACAAAAGTCATTTCGTGAAATGTTTGAAAAATTTACAAAAAAAAAAAACGCCATAGTATAGTATGTCGAAATTTTTCGATGAAAACGTCAAATTTTTCTGATGTTGAAAAAAATCATGAAAACGGTCGTATTATAGCATGTAGAATGATTCTATGGAGAACAAAAGTCATTTTGTGAAAAGTTGGAAAATTTTACAAGAAAAACGCCATAGTATAGTATGTTGAAATTTTTCGATGAAAACGACAAATTTTTCTGATGTTGAAAAACATCATGAAAACGGTCGTATTATAGCACGTAGAATGATTCTATGGTGAACAAAAGTCAGTTCGTGAAATGTTGGAAAAATTTAGAAAAAAAAACCCGCCATAGTATGTCGAAATTTTTTTATTAAAACGTCAAATTTTGCTGATGTTGAAAAAAATCATGAAAACAGTCGTATTATAGCATATAGAATGATTCTATAGTAAACAAAAGTCATTTCGTGAAGTGTTGGAAAATTTTACTAAAAAAAATCGCCATAGTATAGTATGTCGAAATTTTTCGATGAAAACGTCAAATTTTTCTTTAGTTGAAAAAAATATTGAAAACGGTCGTATTATAGCATGTAGAATGATTCTATGGTGAACAAAAGTCATTTCTTGAAGTGTTGGAAAATTTTCCAAAAAAAAACGCCATAGTATAGTATGTCGAAATTTTTCGATGAAAACGTCAAATTTTTGTTTAGTTGAAAAAAATGTTTAAAACGGTCGTATTATAGCATGTAGAATGATTCTATGGTGAACAAAAGTCATTTCTTGAAGTGTTGGAAAATTTTCCAAAAAAAACCGCCATAGTATAGTATGTCGAAATTTTCGATGAAAACGTCAAATTTTTCTGATGTTGAAAAAAATCATGAAAACAGTCCTATTATAGCAAGTATTATGATTCTATGGTGAACAAAAGTCATTTCGTGAAATGTTGGAAAAATTTACAAAAAAAAAAAAACGCCATAGGATAGTATGTTGAAATTTTTTGATTAAAACGTCAAATTTTTCCGATGTTGAAAAAAATCATGAAAACGGTCGTATTATAGCATATAGAATGATTCTATGGAGAACAAAAGTTATTTCATGAAGTGTTGGAAAATTTTTCTAAAAAAAAATCGCCATAGTATAGTATGTCGAAATTTTTTGATTAAAACGTCAAATTTTTCTGATGTTGAAAAAAATCATGAAAATGGTCGTATTATAGCATATAGAATGATTCTATGGTGAACAAAAGTTATTTCGTGAAGTGTTGGAAAATTTTTCTAAAAAAAAATCGCCATAGTATAGTATGTCGAAATTTTTTGATTAAAACGTCAAATTTTTCTGATGTTGAAAAAAATCATGAAAATGGTCGTATTATAGCATGTAGAATGATTCTATGGAGAACAAAAGTCATTTCGTGAAAAGTTGGAAAATTTTACAAAAAAAACGCCCTAGTATAGTATGTCGAAATTTTTCGATGAAAACGACAAATTTTTCTGATGTTGAAAAACATTATGAAAACGGTCGTATTATAGCATGTAGAATGATTCTATGGTGAACAAAAATCAGTTCGTGAAGTGTTGGAAAATTTTTATAAAAAAAAATCGCCATAGTATAGTATGTCGAAATTTTTGGATCAAAATGTCAAATTTTTCCGATGTTGAAAAAAATCATGAAAACGGTTGTATTATAGCATGTAGAATGATTTTATGGAGAACAAAAGTTATTTCGTGAAATGTTGGAAAAATTTAGAAAAAAAAACCCCGCCATAGTATAGTATGTCGAAATTTTTTTATTAAAACGTCAAATTTTTCTGATGTTGAAAAAAATCATGAAAACAGTCCTATTATAACAAGTATTATGATTCTATGGTGAACAAAAGTCATTTCGTGAAATGTTGGAAAAATTTACAAAAAAAAAAAACGCCATAGTATAGTATGTCGAAATTTTTCGATGAAAACGTCAAATTTTTCTGATGTTGAAAAAAATCATGAAAATGGTCGTATTATAGCATGTAGAATGATTCTATGGTGAACAAAAGTTATTTCGTGAAGTGTTGGAAAATTTTTCTAAAAAAAAATCGCCATAGTATAGTATGTCGAAATTTTTTGATTAAAACGTCAAATTTTTCTGATGTTGAAAAAAATCATGAAAATGGTCGTATTATAGCACGTAGAATGATTCTATGGAGAACAAAAGTCATTTCGTGGAAAGTTGGAAAATTTTACAAAAAAAACGCCATAGTATAGTATGTCGAAATATTTCGATGAAAACGACAAATTTTTCTGATGTTGAAAAAAATCATGAAAACGCTCGTATTATACCACGTAGAATGATTCTATGGCGAACAAAAGTCATTTCGTGAAGTGTTGGAAAAATTTAGAAAAAAAAACCCCGCTATAGTATAGTATGTCGAAATTTTTTTATTAAAACGTCAAATATTTCTGATTTTGAAAAACATCATGAAAACGGTCGTATTATAGCACGTAGAATGATTCTATGGTGAACAAAAGTCAGTTAGTGAAATGTTGAAAAATTTTACTAAAAAAAATCGCCATAGTATAGTATGTCGAAATTTTTCGATGAAAACGTCAAATTTTTCCAATGTTGAAAAAAATCATGAAAATGGTCGTATTATAGCATATAGAATGATTCTATGGTGAACAAAAGTTATTTCGTGAAGTGTTGGAAAATTTTTCTAAAAAAAAATCGCCAAAGTATAGTATGTCGAAATTTTCCGATGAAAACGTCAAATTTTTCTGATGTTGAAAAAAATCATGAAAGCGGTCATATTATAGCATGTAGAATGATTCTATGGTGAACAAAAGTCAGTTCGTGAAATGTTGGAAAATTTTACAAAAAAAAACACGCCATAGTATAGTATGTCGAAATTTTTCGATGAAAACGTCAAATTTTTCTTTAGTTGAAAAAAATATTGAAAACGGTCGTATTATAGCATGTAGAATGATTCTATGGTGAACAAAAGTCATTTCTTGAAGTGTTGGAAAATTTTCCAAAAAAAAACGCCATAGTATAGTATGTCGAAATTTTTCGATGAAAACGTCAAATTTTTCTGATGTTGAAAAAAATCATGAAAACGGTCGTATTATAGCATGTAGAATGGTTCTATGGTGAACAAAAGTCATTTCGTGAAGTGTTGGAAAATTTAAAAAAAAAAACACCAAAGTATAGTATGTCGAAATTTTTCGATGAAAACGTCAAATTTTTCTGATGTTGAAAAAAATAATGAAAACAGTCCTATTATAGCAAGTATTATGATTCTATGGTGAACAAAAGTCATTTCGTGAAGTGTTGGAAAAATTTAGAAAAAAAACCCCCGCCATAGTATTGTATGTCGAAATTTTTTTATTAAAACGTCAAATTTTTCTGATGTTGAAAAAAATCATGAAAACGGTCGTATTATAGCATATAGAATGATTCTATGGTGAACAAACGTCATTTTGTGAAATGTTGGAAAATTTTGCAAAAAACACCATTGTATAGTATGTCAAAATTTTTCGATGAAAACGTCAAATTTTTCTGATGTTGAAAAAAATCATGAAAACAGTCCTATTATAGCAAGTATTATGATTCTATGGTGAACAAAAGTCATTTCGTGAAATGTTGGAAAAATTTACAAAAAAAAAAAACCGCCATAGTATAGTATGTCGAAATTTTTCGATGAAAACGTCAAATTTTTCTGATGTTGAAAAAAATTATGAAAATGGTCGTATTATAGCATATAGAATGATTCTATGGTGAACAAAAGTTATTTCGTGAAGTGTTGGAAAATTTTTCTAAAAAAAAATCGCCATAGTATAGTATGTCGAAATTTTTTGATTAAAACGTCAAATTTTTCTAATGTTGAAAAAAATCATGAAAATGGTCGTATTATAGCATGTAGAATGATTCTATGGAGAACAAAAGTCATTTCGTGAAAAGTTGGAAAATTTTACAAAAAAAACGCCATAGTATAGTATGTCGAAATTTTTCGATGAAAACGACAAATTTTTCTGATGTTGAAAAACATCATGAAAACGGTCGTATTATAGCACGTAGAATGATGCTATGGTGAACAAAAGTCAGTTCGTGAAATGTTGGAAAAATTTAGAAAAAAAAACCCCGCCATAGTATAGTATGTCGAAATTTTTCGATGAAAACGTCAAATTTTTCTGATGTTGAAAAAAATCATGAAAACAGTCCTATTATAGCAAGTATTATGATTCTATGGTGAACAAAAGTCATTTCGTGAAATGTTGGAAAAATTACAAAAAAAAAACGCAATAGTATAGTATGTCGAAATTTTTCGATGAAAACCTCAAATTTTTCTGATGTTGAAAAAAATCATGAAAATGGTCGTATTATAGCAAATAGAATGATTCTATGGTGAACAAAAGTTATTTCGTGAAGTGTTGGAAAATTTTTCTAAAAAAAAATCGCCATAGTATAGTATGTCGAAATTTTTGGATGAAAATGTCAAATTTTTCCGATGTTGAAAAAAATCATGAAAACGGTTGTATTATAGCATGTAGAATAATTCTATGGTGAACAAACGTCATTTTGTGAAATGTTGGAAAATTTTACAAAAAACACCATAGTATAGTATGTCGAAATTTTTCGATGAAAACGTCAAATTTTTCTGATGTTGAAAAAAATCATGAAAACAGTCCTATTATAGCAAGTATTGTGATTCTATGGTGAACAAAAGTCATTTTGTGAAATGTTGGAAAAATTTACAAAAAAAAAAACGCCATAGTATAGTATGTCGAAATTTTTCGATGAAAACGTCAAATTTTTCTTTAGTTGAAAAAAATATTGAAAACGGTCGTATTATAGCATGTAGAATGATTCTATGGTGAACAAAAGTCAGTTCGTGAAATGTTGGAAAATTTTACAAAAAAAAACCCGCCATAGTATAGCATGTCGAAATTTTTCGATGAAAACGTCAAATTTTTCTGATGTTGAAAAAAATCATGAAAACGGTCGTATTATAGCATGTAGAATGATTCTATGGAGAACAAAAGTCATTTTGTGAAAAGTTGGAAAATTTTACAAGAAAAACGCCATAGTATAGTATGTCGAAATTTTTCGATGAAAACGACAAATTTTTCTGATGTTGAAAAAAATCATGAAAACAGTCCTATTATAGCAAGTATTATGATTCTATGGTGAACAAAAGTCAGTTCGTGAAATGTTGGAAAAATTTAGAAAAAAAAACCCGCCATAGTATGTCGAAATTTTTTTATTAAAACGTCAAATTTTGCTGATGTTGAAAAAAATCATGAAAACAGTCGTATTATAGCATATAGAATGATTCTATAGTAAACAAAAGTCATTTCGTGAAGTGTTGGAAAATTTTACTAAAAAAAATCGCCATAGTATAGTATGTCGAAATTTTTTGATGAAAACGTCACATATTTCTGATTTTGAAAAACATCATGAAAACGGTTGTATTATAGCACGTAGAATGATTCTATGGTGAACAAAAGTCAGTTCGTGAAATGTTGGAAAATTTTACTAAAAAAAATCGCCATAGTATAGTATGTCGAAATTTTTCGATGAAAATGTCAAATTTTTCTGATGTTGAAAAAAATCATGAAAACGGCCGTATTGTAGTACGTAGAATGATTCTATGGTGAACAAAAGTCAGTTCGTGAAATGTTTGAAAATTTTACAAAAAAAAAATCGCCGTAGTATAGTATGTCGAAATTTTTCGATGAAAACGTCAAATTTTTCTTTAGTTGAAAAAAATATTGAAAACGGTCGTATTATAGCATGTAGAATGATTCTATGGTGAACAACAGTCATTTCTTGAAGTGTTGGAAAATTTTCCAAAAAAAAACGCCATAGTATAGTATGTCGAAATTTTTCGATGAAAACGTCAAATTTTTGTTTAGTTGAAAAAAATGTTTAAAACGGTCGTATTATAGCATGTAGAATGATTCTATGGTGAACAAAAGTCATTTCTTGAAGTGTTGGAAAATTTTCCAAAAAAAAACGCCATAGTATAGTATGTCGAAATTTTCGATGAAAACGTCAAATTTTTCTGATGTTGAAAAAAATCATGAAAACGGTCGTATTATAGCATGTAGAATGATTCTATGGAGAACAAAAGTCATTTTGTGAAAAGTTGGAAAATTTTACAAGAAAAACGCCATAGTATAGTATGTTGAAATTTTTCGATGAAAACGACAAATTTTTCTGATGTTGAAAAACATCATGAAAACGGTCGTATTATAGCACGTAGAATGATTCTATGGTGAACAAAAGTCAGTTCGTGAAATGTTGGAAAAATTTAGAAAAAAAAAAACCCGCCATAGTATGTCGAAATTTTTTTATTAAAACGTCAAATTTTGCTGATGTTGAAAAGAATCATGAAAACAGTCGTATTATAGCATATAGAATGATTCTATAGTAAACAAAAGTCATTTCGTGAAGTGTTGGAAAATTTTACTAAAAAAAAATCGCCATAGTATAGTATGTCGAAATTTTTCGATGAAAACGTCAAATTTTTCTTTAGTTGAAAAAAATATTGAAAACGGTCGTATTGTAGCACGTAGAATGATTCTATGGTGAACAAAAGTCAGTTCGTGAAATGTTTGAAAATTTTACAAAAAAAAATCGCCGTAGTATAGTATGTCGAAATTTTTCGATGAAAACGTCAAATTTTTCTTTAGTTGAAAAAAATATTGAAAACGGTCGTATTATAGCATGTAGAATGATTCTATGGTGAACAAAAGTCATTTCTTGAAGTGTTGGAAAATTTTCCAAAAAAAAACGCCATAGTATAGTATGTCGAAATTTTTCGATGAAAACGTCAAATTTTTCTGATGTTGAAAAAAATCATGAAAACGGTCGTATTATAGCATGTAGAATGGTTCTATGGTGAACAAAAGTCATTTCGTGAAGTGTTGGAAAATTTAAAAAAAAAAAACACCAAAGTATAGTATGTCGAAATTTTTCGATGAAAACGTCAAATTTTTCTGATGTTGAAAAAAATCATGAAAACAGTCCCATTATAGCAAGTATTATGATTCTATGGTGAACAAAAGTCATTTCGTGAAGTGTTGGAAAAATTTAGAAAAAAACCCCCGCCATAGTATTGTATGTCGAAATTTTTTTATTAAAACGTCAAATTTTTCTGATGTTGAAAAAAATCATGAAAACGGTCGTATTATAGCATATAGAATGATTCTATGGTGAACAAAAGTCATTTTGTGAAATGTTGGAAAAATTTACAAAAAAAAAAAGCCATAGTATAGTATGTCGAAATTTTTCGATGAAAACGTCAAATTTTTCTGATGTTGAAAAAAATCATGAAAACGGTCGTATTATAGCATGTAGAATGATTCTATGGTGAACAAAAGTCAGTTCGTGAAATGTTGGAAAATTTTACAAAAAAAAAAACCCGCCATAGTATAGTATGTCGAAATTTTTCGATGAAAACGTCAGATTTTTCTGATGTTGAAAAAAATCATGAAAACAGTCCTATTATAGCAAGTATTATGATTCTATGGTGAACAAAAGTCATTTCATGAAATGTTGGAAAAATTTACAAAAAAAAAAAACCACCATAGGATAGTATGTCGAAATTTTTTGATTAAAACGTCAAATTTTTCCGATGTTGAAAAAAATCATTAAAACGGTTGTATTATAGCATGTAGAATGATTTTATGGAGAACAAAAGTTATTTCGTGAAATGTTGGAAAAATTTTCAAAAAAAAAAAACGCCATAGTATAGTATGTCGAAATTTTTCGATGAAAACGTCAAATTTTTCTTATGTTGAAAAAAATCATGAAAACGGTCGTATTATAGCACGTAGAATGATTCTATGGTGAACAAAAGTTATTTCGTGAAGTGTTGGAAAATTTTTCTAAAAAAAAATCGCCATAGTATAGTATGTCGAAATTTTTTGATTAAAACGTCAAATTTTTCTGATGTTGAAAAAAATCATGAAAATGGTCGTATTATAGCACGTAGAATGATTCTATGGAGAACAAAAGTCATTTCGTGGAAAGTTGGAAAATTTTACAAAAAAAACGCCATAGTATAGTATGTCGAAATATTTCGATGAAAACGACAAATTTTTCTGATGTTGAAAAAAATCATGAAAACGCTCGTATTATACCACGTAGAATGATTCTATGGCGAACAAAAGTCATTTCGTGAAGTGTTGGAAAAATTTAGAAAAAAAACCCCGCTATAGTATAGTATGTCGAAATTTTTTTATTAAAACGTCAAATATTTCTGATTTTGAAAAACATCATGAAAACGGTCGTATTATAGCACGTAGAATGATTCTATGGTGAACAAAAGTCATTTCTTGAAGTGTTGGAAAATTTTCCAAAAAAAAAACGCCATAGTATAGTATGTCGAAATTTTTCGATGAAAACGTCAAATTTTTCCAATGTTGAAAAAAATCATGAAAATGGTCGTATTATAGCATATAGAATGATTCTATGGTGAACAAAAGTTATTTCGTGAAGTGTTGGAAAATTTTTCTAAAAAAAAAATCGCCAAAGTATAGTATGTCGAAATTTTCCGATGAAAACGTCAAATTTTTCTGATGTTGAAAAAAATCATGAAAGCGGTCATATTATAGCATGTAGAATGATTCTATGGTGAACAAAAGTCAGTTCATGAAATGTTGGAAAATTTTACAAAAAAAAACCCGCCATAGTATAGTATGTCGAAATTTTTCGATGAAAACGTCAAATTTTTCTGATGTTGAAAAAAATCATGAAAACAGTCCTATTATAGCAAGTATTATGATTCTATGGTGAACAAAAGTCATTTCGTGAAATGTTTGAAAAATTTACAAAAAAAAAAAACGCCATAGTATAGTATGTCGAAATTTTTCGATGAAAACGTCAAATTTTTCTGATGTTGAAAAAAATCATGAAAACGGTCGTATTATAGCATGTAGAATGATTCTATGGAGAACAAAAGTCATTTTGTGAAAAGTTGGAAAATTTTACAAGAAAAACGCCATAGTATAGTATGTTGAAATTTTTCGATGAAAACGACAAATTTTTCTGATGTTGAAAAACATCATGAAAACGGTCGTATTATAGCACGTAGAATGATTCTATGGTGAACAAAAGTCAGTTCGTGAAATGTTGGAAAAATTTAGAAAAAAAAAACCCGCCATAGTATGTCGAAATTTTTTTATTAAAACGTCAAATTTTGCTGATGTTGAAAAAAATCATGAAAACAGTCGTATTATAGCATATAGAATGATTCTATAGTAAACAAAAGTCATTTCGTGAAGTGTTGGAAAATTTTACTAAAAAAAATCGCCATAGTATAGTATGTCGAAATTTTTCGATGAAAACGTCAAATTTTTCTTTAGTTGAAAAAAATATTGAAAACGGTCGTATTATAGCATGTAGAATGATTCTATGGTGAACAAAAGTCATTTCTTGAAGTGTTGGAAAATTTTCCAAAAAAAAAACGCCATAGTATAGTATGTCGAAATTTTTCGATGAAAACGTCAAATTTTTGTTTAGTTGAAAAAAATGTTTAAAACGGTCGTATTATAGCATGTAGAATGATTCTATGGTGAACAAAAGTCATTTCTTGAAGTGTTGGAAAATTTTCCAAAAAAAACCGCCATAGTATAGTATGTCGAAATTTTCGATGAAAACGTCAAATTTTTCTGATGTTGAAAAAAATCATGAAAACAGTCCTATTATAGCAAGTATTATGATTCTATGGTGAACAAAAGTCATTTCGTGAAATGTTGGAAAAATTTACAAAAAAAAAAAACGCCATAGGATAGTATGTTGAAATTTTTTGATTAAAACGTCAAATTTTTCCGATGTTGAAAAAAATCATGAAAACGGTCGTATTATAGCATATAGAATGATTCTATGGAGAACAAAAGTTATTTCATGAAGTGTTGGAAAATTTTTTCTAAAAAAAAATCGCCATAGTATAGTATGTCGAAATTTTTTGATTAAAACGTCAAATTTTTCTGATGTTGAAAAAAATCATGAAAATGGTCGTATTATAGCATATAGAATGATTCTATGGTGAACAAAAGTTATTTCGTGAAGTGTTGGAAAATTTTTCTAAAAAAAAATCGCCATAGTATAGTATGTCGAAATTTTTTGATTAAAACGTCAAATTTTTCTGATGTTGAAAAAAATCATGAAAATGGTCGTATTATAGCATGTAGAATGATTCTATGGAGAACAAAAGTCATTTCGTGAAAAGTTGGAAAATTTTACAAAAAAAACGCCCTAGTATAGTATGTCGAAATTTTTCGATGAAAACGACAAATTTTTCTGATGTTGAAAAACATTATGAAAACGGTCGTATTATAGCATGTAGAATGATTCTATGGTGAACAAAAATCAGTTCGTGAAATGTTGGAAAAATTTAGAAAAAAAAACCCCGCCATAGTATAGTAAGTCGAAATTTTTTGATTAAAACGTCAAATTTTTCTGATGTTGAAAAAAATCATGAAAACGGTCGTATTATAGCATATAGAATGATTCTATAGTAAACAAAAGTCATTTCGTGAAGTGTTGGAAAATTTTACTAAAAAAAATCGCCATAGTATAGTATGTCGAAATTTTTTGATGAAAACGTCAAATATTTCTGATTTTGAAAAACATCATGAAAACGGCCGTATTGTAGCACGTAGAATGATTCTATGGTGAACAAAAGTCAGTTCGTGAAATGTTTGAAAATTTTACTAAAAAAAATCGCCGTAGTATAGTATGTCGAAATTTTTCGATGAAAACGTCAAATTTTTCTTTAGTTGAAAAAAATATTGAAAACGGTCGTATTATAGCATGTAGAATGATTCTATGGTGAACAAAAGTCTTTTCTTGAAGTGTTGGAAAATTTTCCAAAAAAAACGCCATAGTATAGTATGTCGCAATTTTTTCGATGAAAACGTCAAATTTTTCTTATGTTGAAAAAAAATCATGAAAACGGTCGTATTATAGCACGTAGAATGATTCTATAGTAAACAAAAGTCATTTCGTGAAGTGTTGGAAAATTTTACTAAAAAAAATCGCCATATGTCGAAATTTTTTGATGAAAACGTCAAATATTTCTGATTTTGAAAAACATCATGAAAACGGTCGTATTATGGCATGTAGAATGATTCTATGGTGAACAAAAGTCAGTTCGTGAAATGTTGGAAAATTTTACAAAAAAAAAAACGCTATAGTATAGTATGTCGAAATTTTTCGATGAAAACGTCAAATTTTTCTGATGTTGAAAAAAATCATGAAAACGGTCGTATTATAGCATGTAGAATGATTCTATGGTGAACAAAAGTCATTTCGTGAAGTGTTGGAAAATTTTTATAAAAAAAAATCGCCATAGTATAGTATGTCGAAATTTTTGGATCAAAATGTCAAATTTTTCCGATGTTGAAAAAAATCATGAAAACGGTTGTATTATAGCATGTAGAATGATTTTATGGAGAACAAAAGTTATTTCGTGAAATGTTGGAAAAATTTAGAAAAAAAACCCCGCCATAGTATAGTATGTCGAAATTTTTTTATTAAAACGTCAAATTTTTCTGATGTTGAAAAAAATCATGAAAACAGTCCTATTATAACAAGTATTATGATTCTATGGTGAACAAAAGTCATTTCGTGAAATGTTGGAAAAATTTACAAAAAAAAAAACGCCATAGTATAGTATGTCGAAATTTTTCGATGAAAACGTCAAATTTTTCTGATGTTGAAAAAAATCATGAAAATGGTCGTATTATAGCATGTAGAATGATTCTATGGTGAACAAAAGTTATTTCGTGAAGTGTTGGAAAATTTTTCTAAAAAAAAAATCGCCATAGTATAGTATGTCGAAATTTTTTGATTAAAACGTCAAATTTTTCTGATGTTGAAAAAAATCATGAAAATGGTCGTATTATAGCACGTAGAATGATTCTATGGAGAACAAAAGTCATTTCGTGGAAAGTTGGAAAATTTTACAAAAAAAAACGCCATAGTATAGTATGTCGAAATATTTCGATGAAAACGACAAATTTTTCTGATGTTGAAAAAAATCATGAAAACGCTCGTATTATACCACGTAGAATGATTCTATGGCGAACAAAAGTCATTTCGTGAAGTGTTGGAAAAATTTAGAAAAAAAAACCCCGCTATAGTATAGTATGTCGAAATTTTTTTTATTAAAACGTCAAATATTTCTGATTTTGAAAAACATCATGAAAACGGTCGTATTATAGCACGTAGAATGATTCTATGGTGAACAAAAGTCAGTTAGTGAAATGTTGAAAAATTTTACTAAAAAAAATCGCCATAGTATAGTATGTCGAAATTTTTCGATGAAAACGTCAAATTTTTCCAATGTTGAAAAAAATCATGAAAATGGTCGTATTATAGCATATAGAATGATTCTATGGTGAACAAAAGTTATTTCGTGAAGTGTTGGAAAATTTTTCTAAAAAAAAATCGCCAAAGTATAGTATGTCGAAATTTTCCGATGAAAACGTCAAATTTTTCTGATGTTGAAAAAAATCATGAAAGCGGTCATATTATAGCATGTAGAATGATTCTATGGTGAACAAAAGTCAGTTCGTGAAATGTTGGAAAATTTTACAAAAAAAAACACGCCATAGTATAGTATGTCGAAATTTTTCGATGAAAACGTCAAATTTTTCTTTAGTTGAAAAAAATATTGAAAACGGTCGTATTATAGCATGTAGAATGATTCTATGGTGAACAAAAGTCATTTCTTGAAGTGTTGGAAAATTTTCCAAAAAAAAAACGCCATAGTATAGTATGTCGAAATTTTTCGATGAAAACGTCAAATTTTTCTGATGTTGAAAAAAATCATGAAAACGGTCGTATTATAGCATGTAGAATGGTTCTATGGTGAACAAAAGTCATTTCGTGAAGTGTTGGAAAATTTTAAAAAAAAAACACCAAAGTATAGTATGTCGAAATTTTTCGATGAAAACGTCAAATTTTTCTGATGTTGAAAAAAATAATGAAAACAGTCCTATTATAGCAAGTATTATGATTCTATGGTGAACAAAAGTCATTTCGTGAAGTGTTGGAAAAATTTAGAAAAAAAACCCCCGCCATAGTATTGTATGTCGAAATTTTTTTATTAAAACGTCAAATTTTTCTGATGTTGAAAAAAATCATGAAAACGGTCGTATTATAGCATATAGAATGATTCTATGGTGAACAAACGTCATTTTGTGAAATGTTGGAAAATTTTGCAAAAAAAAAAACACCATTGTATAGTATGTCAAAATTTTTCGATGAAAACGTCAAATTTTTCTGATGTTGAAAAAAATCATGAAAACAGTCCTATTATAGCAAGTATTATGATTCTATGGTGAACAAAAGTCATTTCGTGAAATGTTGGAAAAATTTACAAAAAAAAAAACCGCCATAGTATAGTATGTCGAAATTTTTCGATGAAAACGTCAAATTTTTCTGATGTTGAAAAAAATTATGAAAATGGTCGTATTATAGCATATAGAATGATTCTATGGTGAACAAAAGTTATTTCGTGAAGTGTTGGAAAATTTTTCTAAAAAAAAATCGCCATAGTATAGTATGTCGAAATTTTTTGATTAAAACGTCAAATTTTTCTAATGTTGAAAAAAATCATGAAAATGGTCGTATTATAGCATGTAGAATGATTCTATGGAGAACAAAAGTCATTTCGTGAAAAGTTGGAAAATTTTACAAAAAAAACGCCATAGTATAGTATGTCGAAATTTTTCGATGAAAACGACAAATTTTTCTGATGTTGAAAAACATCATGAAAACGGTCGTATTATAGCACGTAGAATGATGCTATGGTGAACAAAAGTCAGTTCGTGAAATGTTGGAAAAATTTAGAAAAAAAAACCCCGCCATAGTATAGTATGTCGAAATTTTTCGATGAAAACGTCAAATTTTTCTGATGTTGAAAAAAATCATGAAAACAGTCCTATTATAGCAAGTATTATGATTCTATGGTGAACAAAAGTCATTTCGTGAAATGTTGGAAAAATTACAAAAAAAAAACGCCATAGTATAGTATGTCGAAATTTTTCGATGAAAACCTCAAATTTTTCTGATGTTGAAAAAAATCATGAAAATGGTCGTATTATAGCAAATAGAATGATTCTATGGTGAACAAAAGTTATTTCGTGAAGTGTTGGAAAATTTTTCTAAAAAAAAATCGCCATAGTATAGTATGTCGAAATTTTTGGATGAAAATGTCAAATTTTTCCGATGTTGAAAAAAATCATGAAAACGGTTGTATTATAGCATGTAGAATAATTCTATGGTGAACAAACGTCATTTTGTGAAATGTTGGAAAATTTTACAAAAAACACCATAGTATAGTATGTCGAAATTTTTCGATGAAAACGTCAAATTTTTCTGATGTTGAAAAAAATCATGAAAACAGTCCTATTATAGCAAGTATTGTGATTCTATGGTGAACAAAAGTCATTTTGTGAAATGTTGGAAAAATTTACAAAAAAAAAAAACGCCATAGTATAGTATGTCGAAATTTTTCGATGAAAACGTCAAATTTTTCTTTAGTTGAAAAAAATATTGAAAACGGTCGTATTATAGCATGTAGAATGATTCTATGGTGAACAAAAGTCAGTTCGTGAAATGTTGGAAAATTTTACAAAAAAAAACCCGCCATAGTATAGCATGTCGAAATTTTTCGATGAAAACGTCAAATTTTTCTGATGTTGAAAAAAATCATGAAAACGGTCGTATTATACCACGTAGAATGATTCTATGGTGAAAAAAAGTCATTTCGTGAAGTGTTGGAAAAATTTAGAAAAAAAACACCGCCATAGTATAGTATGTCGAAATTTTTTTATTAAAACGTCAAATATTTCTGATTTTGAAAAACATCATGAAAACGGTCGTATTATAGCACGTAGAATGATTCTATGGTGAACAAAAGTCAGTTCGTGAAATGTTGGAAAAATTTAGAAAAAAAAAACCCGCCATAGTATGTCGAAATTTTTTTATTAAAACGTCAAATTTTGCTGATGTTGAAAAGAATCATGAAAACAGTCGTATTATAGCATATAGAATGATTCTATAGTAAACAAAAGTCATTTCGTGAAGTGTTGGAAAATTTTACTAAAAAAAATCGCCATAGTATAGTATGTCGAAATTTTTCGATGAAAACGTCAAATTTTTCTTTAGTTGAAAAAAATATTGAAAACGGTCGTATTATAGCACGTAGAATGATTCTATGGTGAACAAAAGTCAGTTCGTGAAATGTTGGAAAATTTTACTAAAAAAAAATCGCCATAGTATAGTATGTCGAAATTTTTCGATGAAAATGTCAAATTTTTCTGATGTTGAAAAAAATCATGAAAACGGCCGTATTGTAGCACGTAGAATGATTCTATGGTGAACAAAAGTCAGTTCGTGAAATGTTTGAAAATTTTACAAAAAAAAATCGCCGTAGTATAGTATGTCGAAATTTTTCGATGAAAACGTCAAATTTTTCTTTAGTTGAAAAAAATATTGAAAACGGTCGTATTATAGCATGTAGAATGATTCTATGGTGAACAAAAGTCATTTCTTGAAGTGTTGGAAAATTTTCCAAAAAAAAACGCCATAGTATAGTATGTCGAAATTTTTCGATGAAAACGTCAAATTTTTCTGATGTTGAAAAAAATCATGAAAACGGTCGTATTATAGCATGTAGAATGGTTCTATGGTGAACAAAAGTCATTTCGTGAAGTGTTGGAAAATTTAAAAAAAAAACACCAAAGTATAGTATGTCGAAATTTTTCGATGAAAACGTCAAATTTTTCTGATGTTGAAAAAAATCATGAAAACAGTCCCATTATAGCAAGTATTATGATTCTATGGTGAACAAAAGTCATTTCGTGAAGTGTTGGAAAAATTTAGAAAAAAACCCCCGCCATAGTATTGTATGTCGAAATTTTTTTATTAAAACGTCAAATTTTTCTGATGTTGAAAAAAATCATGAAAACGGTCGTATTATAGCATATAGAATGATTCTATGGTGAACAAAAGTCATTTTGTGAAATGTTGGAAAAATTTACAAAAAAAAAAAGCCATAGTATAGTATGTCGAAATTTTTCGATGAAAACGTCAAATTTTTCTGATGTTGAAAAAAATCATGAAAACGGTCGTATTATAGCATGTAGAATGATTCTATGGTGAACAAAAGTCAGTTCGTGAAATGTTGGAAAATTTTACAAAAAAAAAACCCGCCATAGTATAGTATGTCGAAATTTTTCGATGAAAACGTCAGATTTTTCTGATGTTGAAAAAAATCATGAAAACAGTCCTATTATAGCAAGTATTATGATTCTATGGTGAACAAAAGTCATTTCATGAAATGTTGGAAAAATTTACAAAAAAAAAAACCACCATAGGATAGTATGTCGAAATTTTTTGATTAAAACGTCAAATTTTTCCGATGTTGAAAAAAATCATTAAAACGGTTGTATTATAGCATGTAGAATGATTTTATGGAGAACAAAAGTTATTTCGTGAAATGTTGGAAAATTTTGCAAAAAAAACGCCATAGTATAGTATGTCGAAATTTTTCGATGAAAACGTCAGATTTTTCTGATGTTGAAAAAAATCATGAAAATGGTCGTATTATAGCATATAGAATGATTCTATGGTGAACAAAAGTTATTTCGTGAAGTGTTGGAAAATTTTTCTAAAAAAAAATCGCCATAGTATAGTATGTCGAAATTTTTTGATTAAAACGTCAAATTTTTCTAATGTTGAAAAATATCATGAAAATGGTCGTATTATAGCATGTAGAATGATTCTATGGAGAACAAAAGTCATTTCGTGAAAAGTTGGAAAATTTTACAAAAAAAACGCCATAGTATAGTATGTCGAAATTTTTCGATGAAAACGACAAATTTTTCTGATGTTGAAAAACATCATGAAAACGGTCGTATTATAGCACGTAGAATGATGCTATGGTGAACAAAAGTCAGTTCGTGAAATGTTGGAAAAATTTAGAAAAAAACCCCGCCATAGTATAGTATGTCGAAATTTTTCGATGAAAACGTCAAATTTTTCTGATGTTGAAAAAAATCATGAAAACAGTCCTATTATAGCAAGTATTATGATTCTATGGTGAACAAAAGTCATTTCGTGAAATGTTGGAAAAATTACAAAAAAAAAACGCCATTGTATAGTATGTCGAAATTTTTCGATGAAAACCTCAAATTTTTCTGATGTTGAAAAAAATCATGAAAATGGTCGTATTATAGCAAATAGAATGATTCTATGGTGAACAAAAGTTATTTCGTGAAGTGTTGGAAAATTTTTCTAAAAAAAAACCCCGCCATAGTATAGTATGTCGAAATTTTTGGATGAAAATGTCAAATTTTTCCGATGTTGAAAAAAATCATGAAAACGGTTGTATTATAGTATGTAGAATAATTCTATGGTGAACAAACGTCATTTTGTGAAATGTTGGAAAATTTTACAAAAAACACCATAGTATAGTATGTCGAAATTTTTCGATGAAAACGTCAAATTTTTCTGATGTTGAAAAAAATCATGAAAACAGTCCTATTATAGCAAGTATTATGATTCTATGGTGAACAAAAGTCATTTCGTGAAATGTTGGAAAAATTTACAAAAAAAAAAACGCCATAGTATAGTATGTCGAAATTTTTCGATGAAAACGTCAAATTTTTCTGATGTTGAAAAAAATCATGAAAACGGTCGTATTATAGCATGTAGAATGATTCTATGGTGAACAAAAGTCAGTTCGTGAAATGTTGGAAAATTTTACAAAAAAAAACCCGCCATAGTATAGCATGTCGAAATTTTTCGATGAAAACGACAAATTTTTCTGATGTTCAAAAAAATCATGAAAACGGTCGTATTATACCACGTAGAATGATTCTATGGTGAACAAAAGTCATTTCGTGAATTGTTGGAAAAATTTAAAAAAAAAAACCCCGCCATAGTATAGTATGTCGAAATTTTTTTACTAAAACGTCAAATTTTTCTGATGTTGAAAAAAATCATGAAAACAGTCCTATTATAGCAAGTATTATGATTCTATGGTGAACAAAAGTCATTTCGTGAAATGTTGGAAAAATTTACAAAAAAAAAAACGCCATAGTATAGTATGTCGAAATTTTTCGATGAAAACGTCAAATTTTTCTGATGTTGAAAAAAATCATGAAAATGGTCGTATTATAGCATATAGAATGATTCTATGGTGAACAAAAGTTATTTCGTGAAGTGTTGGAAAATTTTTCTAAAAAAAAATCGCCATAGTATAGTATGTCGAAATTTTTGGATGAAAATGTCACATATTTCTGATTTTGAAAAACATCATGAAAACGGTTGTATTATAGCACGTAGAATGATTCTATGGTGAACAAAAGTCAGTTCGTGAAATGTTGGAAAATTTTACTTAAAAAAATCGCCATAGTATAGTATGTCGAAATTTTTCGATGAAAATTTCAAATTTTTCTGATGTTGAAAAAAATCATGAAAACAGTCCTATTATAGCAAGTATTATGATTCTATGGTGAACAAAAGTCATTTCGTGAAGTGTTGGAAAAATTTACAAAAAAAAACCCCGCCATAGTATTGTATGTCGAAATTTTTTTATTAAAACGTCAAATTTTTCTGATGTTGAAAAAAATCATGAAAACGGTCGTATTATAGCATATAGAATGATTCTATGGTGAACAAAAGTCATTTCGTGAAATGTTGGAAAAATTTACAAAAAAAAAAAGCCATAGTATAGTATGTCGAAATTTTTCGATGAAAACGTCAAATTTTTCTGATGTTGAAAAAAATCATGAAAACGGTCGTATTATAGCATGTAGAATGATTCTATGGTGAACAAAAGTCAGTTCGTGAAATGTTGGAAAAATTAAGAAAAAAAAACCCCGCCATAGTATAGTATGTCGAAATTTTTCGATGAAAACCTCAAATTTTTCTGATGTTGAAAAAAATCATGAAAATGGTCGTATTATAGCAAATAGAATGATTCTATGGTGAACAAAAGTTATTTCGTGAAGTGTTGGAAAATTTTTCTAAAAAAAAATCGCCATAGTATAGTATGTCGAAATTTTTGGATGAAAATGTCAAATTTTTCCGATGTTGAAAAAAATCATGAAAACGGTTGTATTATAGCATGTAGAATAATTCTATGGTGAACAAACGTCATTTTGTGAAATGTTGGAAAATTTTACAAAAAACACCATAGTATAGTATGTCGAAATTTTTCGATGAAAACGTCAAATTTTTCTGATGTTGAAAAAAATCATGAAAACGGTCGTATTATACCACGTAGAATGATTCTATGGTGAACAAAAGTCATTTCGTGAAGTGTTGGAAAAATTTAGAAAAAAAAACCCCGCCATAGTATAGTATGTCGAAATTTTTTTATTAAAACGTCAAATTTTTCTGATGTTGAAAAAAATCATGAAAACAGTCCTATTATAGCAAGTATTATGATTCTATGGTGAACAAAAGTCATTTCGTGAAATGTTGGAAAAATTAAAAAAAAAAAAAACGCCATAGTATAGTATGTCGAAATTTTTCGATGAAAACGTCAAATTTTTCTGATGTTGAAAAAAATCATGAAAACAGTCCTATTATAGCAAGTATTATGATTCTATGGTGAACAAAAGTCATTTCGTGAAATGTTGGAAAAATTTACAAAAAAAAAAACGCCATAGTATAGTATGTCGAAATTTTTCGATGAAAACGTCAAATTTTTCTGATGTTGAAAAAAATCATGAAAACGGTCGTATTATAGCATGTAGAATGATTCTATGGTGAACAAAAGTCAGTTCGTGAAATGTTGGAAAATTTTGCAAAAAAAACCCCGCCATAGTATAGCATGTCGAAATTTTTCGATGAAAACGACAAATTTTTCTGATGTTGAAAAAAATCATGAAAACGGTCGTATTATACCACGTAGAATGATTCTATGGTGAACAAAAGTCATTTCGTGAAGTGTTGGAAAAATTTAGAAAAAAAAACCCCGCCATAGTATAGTATGTCGAAATTTTTTTATTAAAACGTCAAATTTTTCTGATGTTGAAAAAAATCATGAAAACAGTCCTATTATAGCATGTAGAATGATTCTATGGTGAACAAAAGTCATTTCGTGAAATGTTGGAAAAATTTACAAAAAAAAAAACGCCATAGTATAGTATGTCGAAATTTTTCGATGAAAACGTCAAATTTTTCTGATGTTGAAAAAAATCATGAAAACGGTCGTATTATAGCATGTAGAATGATTCTATGGTGAACAAAAATCAGTTCGTGAAATGTTGGAAAATTTTTCTAAAAAAAAATCGCCATAGTATAGTATGTCGAAATTTTTGGATGAAAATGTCAAATTTTTCCGATGTTGAAAAAAATCATGAAAACGGTTGTATTATAGCATGTAGAATAATTCTATGGTGAACAAACGTCATTTTGTGAAATGTTGGAAAATTTTGCAAAATAAAGAAAGAAAGAAAGAAAGTCTTTTTGTCCACAGTGGGGAAATTCAGTTTTCACTCTGTTTTTCACACACAGTACATATACATGCGTCAATGGAGAGATGTCAGAGTGATGGGGCTGCTCCTGACAAGCGCCCAGAGCAGTTGGGGGTTTGGTGCCTTGCTCAGGGGCACCTCGGCAGTGCCCAAGAGGTAAACTGGCACCTCTCCAGCAACCAGTTGGTCTTGGTCCATGGGGGACTTGAACCCGTGACGTCCGCGTCCTAACCCAAGTCCTTACAGACTGAGCTACTGCCGCCCCCACCACCAAAAACACCATTGTATAGTATGTCGAAATTTTTCGATGAAAACGTCAAATTTTTCTGATGTTGAAAAAAATCATGAAAACAGTCCTATTATAGCAAGTATTATGATTCTATGGTGAACAAAAGTCATTTCGTGAAATGTTGGAAAAATTTACAAAAAAAAAAAAACGCCACAGTATAGTATGTCGAAATTTTTCGATGAAAACGTCAAATTTTTCTGATGTTGAAAAAAATCATGAAAATGGTCGTATTATAGCATATAGAATGATTCTATGGTGAACAAAAGTTATTTCGTGAAGTGTTGGAAAATTTTTCTAAAAAAAAATCGCCATAGTATAGTATGTCGAAATTTTTTGATTAAAACGTCAAATTTTTCTAATGTTGAAAAAAATCATGAAAATGGTCGTATTATAGCATGTAGAATGATTCTATGGAGAACAAAAGTCATTTCGTGAAAAGTTGGAAAATTTTACAAAAAAAACGCCATAGTATAGTATGTCGAAAGTTTTCGATGAAAACGACAAATTTTTCTGATGTTGAAAAACATCATGAAAACGGTCGTATTATAGCACGTAGAATGATGCTATGGTGAACAAAAGTCAGTTCGTGAAATGTTGGAAAAATTAAGAAAAAAAAACCCCGCCATAGTATAGTATGTCGAAATTTTTCGATGAAAACCTCAAATTTTTCTGATGTTGAAAAAAATCATGAAAATGGTCGTATTATAGCAAATAGAATGATTCTATGGTGAACAAAAGTTATTTCGTGAAGTGTTGGAAAATTTTTCTAAAAAAAAATCGCCATAGTATAGTATGTCGAAATTTTTGGATGAAAATGTCAAATTTTTCCGATGTTGAAAAAAATCATGAAAACGGTTGTATTATAGCATGTAGAATAATTCTATGGTGAACAAACGTCATTTTGTGAAATGTTGGAAAATTTTACAAAAAACACCATAGTATAGTATGTCGAAATTTTTCGATGAAAACGTCAAATTTTTCTGATGTTGAAAAAAATCATGAAAACAGTCCTATTATAGCAAGTATTGTGATTCTATGGTGAACAAAAGTCATTTCGTGAAATGTTGGAAAAATTTACAAAAAAAAAAACGCCATAGTATAGTATGTCGAAATTTTTCGATGAAAACGACAAATTTTTCTGATGTTGAAAAAAATCATGAAAACGGTCGTATTATACCACGTAGAATGATTCTATGGTGAACAAAAGTCATTTCGTGAAGTGTTGGAAAAATTTAGAAAAAAAAACCCCGCTATAGTATAGTATGTCGAAATTTTTTTATTAAAACGTCAAATTTTTCTGATGTTGAAAAAAATCATGAAAACAGTCCTATTATAGCAAGTATTATGATTCTATGGTGAACAAAAGTCATTTCGTGAAATGTTGGAAAAATTTACAAAAAAAAAAAACGCCATAGTATAGTATGTCGAAATTTTTCGATGAAAACGTCAAATTTTTCTGATGTTGAAAAAAAATCATGAAAACAGTCCTATTATAGCAAGTATTATGATTCTATGGTGAACAAAAGTCATTTCGTGAAATGTTGGAAAAATTTACAAAAAAAAAAAACGCCATAGTATAGTATGTCGAAATTTTTCGATGAAAACGTCAAATTTTTCTGATGTTGAAAAAAATCATGAAAACGGTCGTATTATACCACGTAGAATGATTCTATGGTGAACAAAAGTCATTTCGTGAAGTGTTGGAAAAATTTAGAAAAAAAAACCCCGCCATAGTATAGTATGTTGAAATTTTTTTATTAAAACGTCAAATTTTTCTGATGTTGAAAAAAATCATGAAAACAGTCCTATTATAGCATGTAGAATGATTCTATGGTGAACAAAAGTCATTTCGTGAAATGTTGGAAAAATTTACAAAAAAAAAAACGCCATAGTATAGTATGTCGAAATTTTTCGATGAAAACGTCAAATTTTTCTGATGTTGAAAAAAATCATGAAAACGGTCGTATTATAGCATGTAGAATGATTCTATGGTGAACAAAAATCAGTTCGTGAAATGTTGGAAAATTTTTCTAAAAAAAAATCGCCATAGTATAGTATGTCGAAATTTTTGGATGAAAATGTCAAATTTTTCCGATGTTGAAAAAAATCATGAAAACGGTTGTATTATAGCATGTAGAATAATTCTATGGTGAACAAACGTCATTTTGTGAAATGTTGGAAAATTTTGCAAAATAAAGAAAGAAAGAAAGAAAGATATTCCTTTATTAGTCCCACAGTGGGGAAATTCAGTTTTACACTCTGTTTTTCACACACAGTACATATACATGCGTCAATGGAGAGATGTCAGAGTGATGGGGCTGCTCCTGACAAGCGCCCAGAGCAGTTGGGGGTTTGGTGCCTTGCTCAGGGGCACCTCGGCAGTGCCCAAGAGGTAAACTGGCACCTCTCCAGCAACCAGTTGGTCTTGGTCCATGGGGGACTTGAACCCGTGACGTCCGCGTCCTAACCCAAGTCCTTACAGACTGAGCTACTGCCGCCCCCACCACCAAAAACACCATTGTATAGTATGTCGAAATTTTTCGATGAAAACGTCAAATTTTTCTGATGTTGAAAAAAATCATGAAAACAGTCCTATTATAGCAAGTATTATGATTCTATGGTGAACAAAAGTCATTTCGTGAAATGTTGGAAAAATTTACAAAAAAAAAAAAAAACGCCACAGTATAGTATGTCGAAATTTTTTGATGAAAACGTCAAATTTTTCTGATGTTGAAAAAAATCATGAAAATGGTCGTATTATAGCATATAGAATGATTCTATGGTGAACAAAAGTTATTTCGTGAAGTGTTGGAAAATTTTTCTAAAAAAAAATCGCCATAGTATAGTATGTCGAAATTTTTCGATGAAAACGTCAAATTTTTCTTATGTTGAAAAAAATCATGAAAACGGTCGTATTATAGCACGTAGAATGATTCTATAGTAAACAAAAGTCATTTCGTGAAGTGTTGGAAAATTTTACTAAAAAAAATCGCCATAGTATAGTATGTCGAAATTTTTTGATGAAAACGTCAAATATTTCTGATTTTGAAAAACATCATGAAAACGGTCGTATTATAGCATGTAGAATGATTCTATGGTGAACAAAAGTCAGTTCGTGAAATGTTGGAAAATTTAAAAAAAAAACACCAAAGTATAGTATGTCGAAATTTTTCGATGAAAACGTCAAATTTTTCTGATGTTGAAAAAAATCATGAAAATGGTCGTATTATAGCATGTAGAATGATTCTATGGTGAACAAAAGTCAGTTCGTGAAATGTTGGAAAATTTTACAAAAAAAAACCCGCCATAGTATAGTATGTCGAAATTTTTCGATGAAAACGTCAAATTTTTCTGATGTTGAAAAAAATCATGAAAATGGTCGTATTATAGCATATAGAATGATTCTATGGTGAACAAAAGTTATTTCGTGAAGTGTTGGAAAATTTTTCTAAAAAAAAATCGCCATAGTATAGTATGTCGAAATTTTTGGATGAAAATGTCAAATTTTTCCGATGTTGAAAAAAAACATGAAAACGGTCGTATTATAGCATGTAGAATAATTCTATGGTGAACAAACGTCATTTTGTGAAATGTTGGAAAATTTTGCAAAAGAATGAAAGAAAGAAAGAAAGAAAGATATTCCTTTATTAGTCCCACAGTGGGGAAATTCAGTTTTACACTCTGTTTTTCACACACAGTACATATACATGCGTCAATGGAGAGATGTCAGAGTGATGGGGCTGCTCCTGACAAGCGCCCAGAGCAGTTGGGGGTTTGGTGCCTTGCTCAGGGGCACCTCGGCAGTGCCCAAGAGGTAAACTGGCACCTCTCCAGCAACCAGTTGGTCTTGGTCCATGGGGGACTTGAACCCGTGACGTCCGCGTCCTAACCCAAGTCCTTACAGACTGAGCTACTGCCGCCCCCACCACCAAAAACACCACAGTATAGTATGTCGAAATTTTTCGATGAAAACGTCAAATTTTTCTGATGTTGAAAAAAATCATGAAAACAGTCCTATTATAGCAAGTATTATGATTCTATGGTGAACAAAAGTCATTTCGTGAAATGTTGGAAAAATTTACAAAAAAAAAAAAAAAACGCCACAGTATAGTATGTCGAAATTTTTCGATGAAAACGTCAAATTTTTCTGATGTTGAAAAAAATCATGAAAACAGTCCTATTATAGCAAGTATTATGATTCTATGGTGAACAAAAGTCATTTCGTGAAATGTTGGAAAAATTTACAAAAAAAAAAACGCCATAGTATAGTATGTCGAAATTTTTCGATGAAAACGAAAAATTTTTTTGATGTTGAAAAAAATCATGAAAACGGTCCTATTATAGCATATAGAATGATTTTATGGTGAACAAAAGTCATTGTTGATTTCTGAAATTTCATCGAAATTTTTCGATGAAACCGTTGGAAAAATATACAAAAAAAAAACGCCATAGGATAGTATGTCGAAATTTTTCGATGAAAACGTCAATTTTTTCTGATGTTGAAAAAAATCATGAAAACGGTCGTATTATAGCATATAGAATGATTCTATAGTAAACAAAAGTCATTTCGTGAAGTGTTGGAAAATTTTACTAAAAAAAATCGCCATAGTATAGTATGTCGAAATTTTTCGATGAAAACGTCAAATTTTTCTGATGTTGAAAAAAATCATGAAAACAGTCCTATTATAGCAAGTATTATGATTCTATGGTGAACAAAAGTCATTTCGTGAAATGTTGGAAAAATTTACAAAAAAAAAAAACGCCATAGTATAGTATGTCGAAATTTTTCGATGAAAACGAAAAATTTTTTTGATGTTGAAAAAAATCATGAAAACGGTCCTATTATAGCATATAGAATGATTTTATGGTGAACAAAAGTCATTGTTGATTTCTGAAATTTCATCGAAATTTTTCGATGAAACCGTTGGAAAAATATACAAAAAAAAACGCCATAGGATAGTATGTCGAAATTTTTCGATGAAAACGTCAATTTTTTCTGATGTTGAAAAAAATCATGAAAACGGTCGTATTATAGCATATAGAATGATTCTATAGTAAACAAAAGTCATTTCGTGAAGTGTTGGAAAATTTTACTAAAAAAAATCCCCATAGTATAGTATGTCGAAATTTTTCGATGAAAACGTCAAATTTTTCTGATGTTGAAAAAAATCATGAAAACAGTCCTATTATAGCAAGTATTATGATTCTATGGTGAACAAAAGTCAGTTCGTGAAATGTTGGAAAATTTTACAAAAAAAAACCCGCCATAGTATAGCATGTCGAAATTTTTCGATGAAAACGACAAATTTTTCTGATGTTGAAAAAAATCATGAAAACGGTCGTATTATACCACGTAGAATGATTCTATGGTGAACAAAAGTCATTTCGTGAAGTGTTGGAAAAATTTAGAAAAAAACCCCCGCCATAGTATAGTATGTCGAAATTTTTTTATTAAAACGTCAAATTTTTTTTATGTTGAAAAAAATCATGAAAACAGTCCTATTATAGCAAGTATTATGATTCTATGGTGAACAAAAGTCATTTCGTGAAATGTTGGAAAAATTTACAAAAAAAAAAACGCCATAGTATAGTATGTCGAAATTTTTCGATGAAAACGTCAAATTTTTCTGATGTTGAAAAAAATCATGAAAACGGTCGTATTATAGCATGTAGAATGATTCTATGGTGAACAAAAGTCAGTTCGTGAAATGTTGGAAAATTTTATAAAAAAAAACCCGCCATAGTATAGTATGTGAAATTTTTCGATGAAAACGTCAAATTTTTCTGATGTTGAAAAAAATCATGAAAATGGTCGTATTATAGCAAATAGAATGATTCTATGATGAAGAAAAGTTATTTCGTGAAGTGTTGGAAAATTTTTCTAAAAAAAAATCGCCATAGTATAGTATGTCGAAATTTTTGGATGAAAATGTCAAATTTTTCCGATGTTGAAAAAAATCATGAAAACGGTTGTATTATAGCATGTAGAATAATTCTATGGTGAACAAACGTCATTTTGTGAAATGTTGGAAAATTTTGCAAAAAACACCATTGTATAGTATGTCGAAATTTTTCGATGAAAACGTCAAATTTTTCTGATGTTGAAAAAAATCATGAAAACAGTCCTATTATAGCAAGTATTATGATTCTATGGTGAACAAAAGTCAGTTCGTGAAATGTTGGAAAATTTTACTAAAAAAAATCGCCGTAGTATAGTATGTCGAAATTTTTCGATGAAAATGTCAAATTTTTCTTTAGTTGAAAAAAATATTGAAAACGGTCGTATTATAGCATGTAGAATGATTCTATGGTGAACAAAAGTCATTTCTTGAAGTGTTGGAAAATTTTCCAAAAAAAATCGCCATAGTACAGTATGTCGAAATTTTTCGATGAAAACGTCAAATTTTACTTTAGTTGAAAAAAATCATGAAAACAGTCCTATTATAGCAAGTATTATGATTCTTTGGTGAACAAAAGTCATTTCGTGAAATGTTGGAAAAATTTACAAAAAAAAATCGCCATAGTATAGTATGTCGAAATTTTTCGATGAAAACGTCAAATTTTTCCGATGTTGAATAAAATCATGAAAACGGCCATATTATAGCATATAGAATGATTCTATGGTGAACAAAAGTCATTTCATGAAGTGTTGGAAAAATTTAGAAAAAAAAAAACGCCGTAGAATAGTATGTCGAAATTTTTGGATGAAAATGTCAAATTTTTCCGATGTTGAAAAAAATCATGAAAATGGTCGTATTATAGCATGTAAAATGATTCTATGATGAACAAAAGTCAGTTCATTAAATGTTTGAAAATTTTACAAAAAAAAATCGCCATAGTATAGTGTGTCAAAATTTTTCGATGAAAACGAAAACATTTTTTGATGTTGAAAAAAATCATGAAAACGGTCCTATTATAGCATATAGAATGATTCTATAGTAAACAAAAGTCATTGTTGATTTCTGAAATTTCATCGAAATTTTTCGATGAAACCGTTGGAAAAATAAAAAAAAAAAAAACGCCATAGGATAGTATGTCGAAATTTTTCGATGAAAACGTCAATTTTTTCTGATGTTGAAAAAAATCATGAAAACGGTCGTATTATAGCATATAGAATGATTCTATAGTAAACAAAAGTCATTTCGTGAAGTGTTGGAAAATTTTACTAAAAAAAAATCGCCATAGTATAGTATGTCGAAATTTTTTGATGAAAACGTCAAATATATCTGATATTGAAAAAAATCATTAAAACGGTCGTATTATAGCATATAGAATGATTCTATGGTGAACAAAAGTCATTTCGTAAAGTGTTGGAAAATTTTTCTAAAAAAAAAAAACACCATAGTATAGTATGTCGAAATTTTTCGATGAAAACGTCAAATTTTTCTGATGTTGAAAAAAATCATGAAAACGGCCGTATTATAGCATGTAGAATGATTCTATGGTGAACAAAAGTCATTTCATGAAGTGTTGGAAAAATTTAGAAAAAAAAAACGCCGTAGAATAGTATGTTGAAATTTTTGGATGAAAATGTCAAATTTTTCCGATGTTGAAAAAAATCATGAAAATGGTCGTATTATAGCATGTAAAATGATTCTATGATGAGCAAAAGTCAGTTCATTAAATGTTGGAAAATTTTACAAAAAAAAAATCGCCATAGTATAGTATGTCGAAATTTTTCGATGAAAACGAAAAATTTTTTTGATGTTGAAAAAAATCATGAAAACAGTCGTATTATAGCATATAGAATGATTCTATGGTGAACAAAAGTCATTTCGTAAAGTGTTGGAAAATTTTTCTAAAAAAAAATTTGCCATAGTATAGTATGTCGAAATTTTTGGATGAAAATCTCAAATTTTTCCGATGTTGAAAAAAATCATGAAAACGGTTGTATTATAGCATGTAGAATAATTCTATGGTGAACAAACGTCATTTTGTGAAATGTTGGAAAATTTTACAAAAAACACCATAGTATAGTATGTCGAAATTTTTCGATGAAAACGTCAAATTTTTCTGATGTTGAAAAAAATCATGAAAACAGTCCTATTATAGCAAGTATTATGATTCTATGGTGAACAAAAGTCAGTTTGTGAAATGTTGGAAAATTTTATAAAAAAAAACCCGCCACAGTATAGCATGTCGAAATTTTTCGATGAAAACGTCAAATTTTTCTGATGTTGAAAAAAATCATGAAAATGGTCGTATTATAGCAAATAGAATGATTCTATGATGAACAAAAGTTATTTCTTGAAGTGTTGGAAAATTTTTCTAAAAAAAAAGCGCCATAGTATAGTATGTCGAAATTTTTGGATGAAAATGTCAAATTTTTCCGATGTTGAAAAAAATCATGAAAACGGTTGTATTATAGCATGTAGAATAATTCTATGGTGAACAAACGTCATTTTGTGAAATGTTGGAAAATTTTGCAAAAAACACCATTGTATAGTATGTCGAAATTTTTCGATGAAAACGTCAAATTTTTCTGATGTTGAAAAAAATCATGAAAACAGTCCTATTATAGCAAGTATTATAATTCTATGGTGAACAAAAGTAATTTCGTGAAATGTTGGAAAAATTTACAAAAAAAAAAACACGCCACAGTATAGTATGTCGAAATTTTTCGATGAAAACGTCAAATTTTTCTGATGTTGAAAAAAATCATGAAAATGGTCGTATTATAGCATATAGAATGATTCTATGGTGAACAAAAGTTATTTCGTGAAGTGTTGGAAAATTTTAGAAAAAAAACCCCGCCATAGTATAGTATGTCGAAATTTTTTGATTAAAACGTCAAATTTTTCTGATGTTGAAAAAAATCATGAAAATGGTCTTATTATAGCATGTAGAATGATTCTATGGAGAACAAAAGTCATTTCTTGAAGTGTTGGAAAATTTTACAAAAAAACGCCATAGTATAGTATGTCGAAATTCTTCGATGAAAACGTCCCATTTTTCTGATGTTGAAAAAAATCATGAAAACAGTCGTATTATAGCATGTAGAATGATTCTATGGTGAAAAAAACTCATTTCGTGAAGTGTTGAAAAATTTAGAAAAAAAAAACGCCGTAGAACAGTATGTCGAAATTTTTGGATGAAAATGTCAAATTTTTCCGATGTTGAAAAAAATCATGAAAATGGTCGTATTATAGCATGTAAAATGATTCTATGATGAACAAAAGTCAGTTCATTAAATGTTGGAAAATTTTACAAAAAAAAATCGCCATAGTATAGTATGTCGAAATTTTTCAATGAAAACGAAAAATTTTTTTGATGTTGAAAAAAATCATGAAAACGGTCGTATTATAGCATATAGAATGATTCTATAGTAAACAAAAGTCATTTCGTGAAGTTTTGGAAAATTTTACTAAAAAAAATCGCCATAGTATAGTATGTCGAAATTTTTTGATGAAAATGTCAAATAATTCTGATATTGAAAAAAATCATGAAAACGGTCGTATTATAGCATATAGAATGATTCCATGGTGAACAAAAGTCATTGTTGATTTCTGAAATTTCATCGAAATTTTTCGATGAAACCGTTGGAAAAATATACAAAAAAAAAACGCCATAGGATAGTATGTCGAAATTTTTCGATGAAAACGTCAATTTTTTCTGATGTTGAAAAAAATCATGAAAACGGTCGTATTATAGCATATAGAATGATTCTATAGTAAACAAAAGTCATTTCGTGAAGTGTTGGAAAATTTTTCTAAAAAAAAAAAACGCCGTAGAATAGTATGTCGAAATTTTTGGATGAAAATGTCAAATTTTTCCGATGTTGAAAAAAATCATGAAAACAGTCGTATTACAGCATATAGAATGATTCTATGGTGAACAAAAGTCATTTCGTAAAGTGTTGGAAAATTTTACAAAAAAAAATCGCCATAGTATAGTATGTCGAAATTTTTGGATGAAAATCTCAAATTTTTCCGATGTTGAAAAAAATCATGAAAACGGTTGTATTATAGCATGTAGAATAATTCTATGGTGAACAAACGTCATTTTGTGAAATGTTGGAAAATTTTACAAAAAACACCATAGTGTAATTTCGACATACACACCGTAGTGTGTATGTCGAAATTTTTCGATGAAAACGTCAAATTTTTCTGATGTTGAAAAAAATCATGAAAACAGTCCTATTATAGCAAGTATTATGATTCTATGGTGAACAAAAGTCATTTCATGAAATGTTGGAAAAATTTACAAAAAAAAAAACGCCATAGTATAGTATGTCGAAATTTTTCGATGAAAACGTCAAATTTTTCTGATGTTGAAAAAAATCATGAAAACGGTCGTATTATAGCATGTAGAATGATTCTATGGTGAACAAAAGTCAGTTCGTGAAATGTTGGAAAATTTTACAAAAAAAAACCCGCCATAGTACAGCATGTCGAAATTTTTCGATGAAAACGACAAATTTTTCTGATGTTGAAAAAAATCATGAAAACGGTCGTATTATAGCATGTACAATGATTCTATGGTGAACAAAAGTCAGTTCGTGAAGTGTTGGAAAAATTTAGAAAAAAAACCCCGCCATAGTATAGTATGTCGAAATTTTTTTATTAAAACGTCAAATTTTTCTGATGTTGAAAAAAATCATGAAAACAGTCCTATTATAGCAAGTATTATGATTCTATGGTGAACAAAAGTTATTTCGTGAAGTGTTGGAAAATTTTTCTAAAAAAAAATCGCCATAGTATAGTATGTCGAAATTTTTGGATAAAAATGTCAAATTTTTCCGATGTTGAAAAAAATCATGAAAACGGTTGTATTATAGCATGTAGAATAATTCTATGGTGAACAAACGTCATTTTGTGAAATGTTGGAAAATTTTGCAAAAAAACCGCCATAGTATAGTATGTCGAAATTTTTCGATGAAAACGTCAAATTTTTCTTATGTTGAAAAAAATCATGAAAACGGTCGTATTATAGCACGTAGAATGATTCTATAGTAAACAAAAGTCATTTCGTGAAGTGTTGGAAAATTTTACTAAAAAAAATCGCCATAGTATAGTATGTCGAAATTTTTTGATGAAAACGTCAAATATTTCTGATTTTGAAAAACATCATGAAAACGGTCGTATTATAGCATGTAGAATGATTCTATGGTGAACTAAAGTCAGTTCGTGAAATGTTGGAAAATTTTACAAAAAAAAAAACGCTATAGTATAGTGTGTCGAAATTTTTCGATGAAAACGTCAAATTTTTCTGATGTTGAAAAAAATCATGAAAACGGTCGTATTATAGCATGTAGAATGATTCTATGGTGAACAAAAGTCATTTCGTGAAGTGTTGGAAAATTTAAAAAAAAAACACCAAAGTATAGTATGTCGAAATTTTTCGATGAAAACGTCAAATTTTTCTGATGTTGAAAAAAATCATGAAAACAGTCGTATTATAGCATGTAGAATGATTCTATGGTGAACAAAAGTAATTTCTTGAAGTGTTGGAAAATTTTCCAAAAAAAATCGCCATAGTACAGTATGTCGAAATTTTTCGATGAAAACGTCAAATTTTACTTTAGCTGAAAAAAATCATGAAAACGGTCCTATTATAGCAAGTATTATGATTCTATGGTGAACAAAAGTCATTTCGTGAAATGTTGGAAAAATTTACAAAAAAAAAAAACGCCATAGTATAGTATGTCGAAATTTTTCGATGAAAACGTCAAATTTTTCTGATGTTGAAAAAAATCATGAAAACGGCCGTATTATAGCATATAGAATGATTCTATGGTGAACAAAAGTCATTTCATGAAGTGTTGGAAAAATTTAGAAAAAAAAACCGCCGTAGAATAGTATGTCGAAATTTTTGGATGAAAATGTCAAATTTTTCCGATGTTGAAAAAAATCATGAAAATGGTCGTATTATAGCATGTAAAATGATTCTATGATGAACAAAAGTCAGTTCATTAAATGTTGGAAAATTTTACAAAAAAAAATCGCCATAGTATAGTATGTCGAAATTTTTCAATGAAAACGAAAAATTTTTTTGACGTTGAAAAAAATCATGAAAACGGTCGTATTATAGCATATAGAATGATTCTATAGTAAACAAAAGTCATTTCGTGAAGTTTTGGAAAATTTTACTAAAAAAAATCGCCATAGTATAGTATGTCGAAATTTTTTGATGAAAACGTCAATTTTTTCTGATATTGAGAAAAATCATGAAAACGGTCGTATTATAGCATATAGAATGATTCTATAGTAAACAAAAGTCATTTCGTGAAGTGTTGGAAAATTTTACTAAAAAAAATCGCCATAGTATAGTATGTCGAAATTTTTCAATGAAAACGAAAAATTTTTCCGATGTTGAAAAAAATGATGAAAACGGTCGTATTATAGCATGTAGAATTATTCTATGGTGAACAAAAGTCATTTCGTGAAATGTTGGAAAAATTTACAAAAAAAACCAAATGCTATAGGATAGTATGTCGAAATTTTTTGATTAAAACGTCAAATTTTTCTGATGTTGAAAAAAATCATGAAAACGGTCGTATTATAGCATATAGAATGATTCTATAGTAAACAAAAGTCATTTCGTGAAGTGTTGGAAAATTTTACTAAAAAAAATCGCCATAGTATAGTATGTCGAAATTTTTTGATGAAAACGTCAAATATTTCTGATATTGAAAAAAATCATGAAAACGGTCGTATTATAGCATATAGAATGATTCTATGGTGAACAAAAGTCATTTCGTAAAGTGTTGGAAAATTTTTCTAAAAAAAAAAACGCCATAGTATAGTATGTCGAAATTTTTCGATGAAAACGTCAAATTTTTCTGATGTTGAAAAAAATCATGAAAACGGCCGTATTATAGCATATAGAATGATTCTATGGTGAACAAAAGTCATTTCATGAAGTGTTGGAAAAATTTAGAAAAAAAAAACGCCGTAGAATAGTATGTTGAAATTTTTGGATGAAAATGTCAAATTTTTCCGATGTTGAAAAAAATCATGAAAATGGTCGTATTATAGCATGTAAAATGATTCTATGATGAACAAAAGTCAGTTCATTAAATGTTGGAAAATTTTACAAAAAAAAAATCGCCATAGTATAGTATGTCGAAATTTTTCGCTGAAAACGAAAATTTTTTTTGATGTTGAAAAAAATCATGAAAACAGTCGTATTATAGCATATAGAATGATTCTATGGTGAACAAAAGTCATTTCGTAAAGTGTTGGAAAATTTTTCTAAAAAAAATTTGCCATAGTATAGTATGTCGAAATTTTTGGATGAAAGTGTCAAATTTTTCCGATGTTGAAAAAAATGATGAAAACGGTCGTATTACAGCATGTAGAATTATTCTATGGTGAACAAAAGTCATTTCGTGAAATGTTGGAGAAATTTACAAAAAAAACCAAATGCTATAGGATAGTATGTCGAAATTTTTTGATTAAAACGTCAAATTTTTCTGATGTTGAAAAAAATCATGAAAACGGTCGTATTATAGCATATAGAATGATTCTATAGTAAACAAAAGTCATTTCGTGAAGTGTTGGAAAATTTTACTAAAAAAAATCGCCATAGTATAGTATGTCGAAATTTTTTGATGAAAACGTCAAATTTTTCTGATGTTGAAAAAAAATCATGAAAACGGTCGTATTATAGCATATAGAATGATTCTATAGTAAACAAAAGTCATTTCGTGAAGTTTTGGAAAATTTTACTAAAAAAAATCGCCATAGTATAGTATGTCGAAATTTTTTGATGAAAACGTCAAATATTTCTGATATTGAAAAAAATCATGAAAACGGTCGTATTATAGCATATAGAATGATTCTATGGTGAACAAAAGTCATTGTTGATTTCTGAAATTTCATCGAAATTTTTTGATGAAACCGTTTGAAAAATATACAAAAAAACCCGCCATAGGATAGTATGTCGAAATTTTTCGATGAAAACGTCAAATTTTTCTGATGTTGAAAAAATTCATGAAAACAGTGGTATTATAGCATATAGAATGATTCTATGGTGAACAAAAGTCATTTCATGAAGTGTTGGAAAAATTTAGAAAAAAAACAAACGCCGAAGAATAGTATGTTGAAATTTTTTTATTAAAATGTCAAATTTTTCTGATGTTGAAAAAAATCATGAAAACGGTCGTATTATAGCATATAGAATGATTCTATGGTGAACAAAAGTCATTTCGTAAAGTGTTGGAAAATTTTTCTAAAAAAAAAATCGCCATAGTATAGTATGTCGAAATTTTTGGATGAAAATGTCAAATTTTTCCGATGTTGAAAAAAATCATGAAAACGGTCGTATTATAGCATGTAGAATTATTCTGTGGTGAACAAAAGTCATTTCGTGAAGTGTTGGAAAATTTTACAAAAAAAACCCGCCATAGTATAGTATGTTGAAATTTTTCGATGAAAACGTCAAATTTTTCTGATGTTGAAAAAAAATCATGAAAACGGTCAATTATAGCACGTAGAATGATTCGATGGTGAACCAAAGTCATTTCGTGAAATGTTGGAAAAATTTACATCTTCATCTCTCATCTTTATCTTCATCTTCAACCACTTATCCGGGGTCGGGTCGCGGGGGCAACAGATCCAGCAGGGGACCCCAAACTTCCCTTTCCCGGGCCACATTAACCAGCTCTGACTGGGGGATCCCGAGGCGTTCCCAGGCCAGTGTGGAGATATAATCTCTTCATCTAGTCCTGGGTCGTCCCCGGGGTCTCCTCCCAGCTGGTCGTGCCTGGAACACCTCCCTAGGGAGGCGCCCAGGAGGCATCCTTACCAGACGCCCGAACCACCTCAACTGGCTCCTTTCAACGCAAAGAAGCAGCGGCTCTACTCCGAGTCCCTCACGGATGACCGAGCTTCTCACCTTATCTCTAAGGGAGAGGCCAGCCACCCTCCTGAGAAAACCCATTTCGGCCGCTTGTACTCGCGATCTAGTTCTTTCGGTCATGACCCAGCCCTCATGACCATAGGTGAGAGTAGGCACGAAGATTGACCGGTAGATAGAGAGCTTTGCCTTCCGGCTCAACTCTCTCTTCGTCACAACGGTGCGGTACAGCGACTGCAATACCGCCCCCGCTGCTCCGATTCTCCGGCCAATCTCACGTTCCATTGTTCCCTCACTCGTGAACAAGGCCCCGAGGTACTTGAACTCCTTCACTTGGGGTAAAGACTCATTCCCTACCTGGAGTAGACAATCCATCGGTTTCCTGCTGAGAACCATGGCCTCCGATTTAGAGGTGCTGATCCTCATCCCAACTGCTTCACACTCGGCTGCGAACCGATCCAGTGAGCGCTGGAGGTCACAGACTGATGATGCCAGCAGAACCACATCATCTGCAAAAAGCAGCGATGAGATCCTCAGCACACCAATCTGCAAACCCTCCTCCCCCCGACTACGCCTCGATATCCTGTCCATGAATATCACGAACAGGATTGGAGACAAGGCGCAACCCTGGCGAAGGCCAACGCCCACCGGAAACGAGTCCGACTTACTGCCGAGAACCCGGACGCAGCTCTCGCTTTGGGAGTACAGGGATTAGATGGCCCTGAGAAGTGACCCCCTCACCCCATACTCCCGCAGCACCTCCCACAGTATCCCCCGGGGGACCCGATCGTACGCCTTCTCCAAGTCTACAAAACACATGTAGAAAAAAATTTACAAAAAAAAACAAATGCTATAGGATAGTATGTCGAAATTTTTTGATTAAAACGTCAAATTTTTCTGATGTTGAAAAAAATCATGAAAATGGTCGTATTATAGCATGTAGAATGATTCTATGGAGAACAAAAGTCAGTTCGTGAAATGTTGGAAAAATTTACTAAAAAAAATCGCCATAGTATAGTATGTCTAAATTTTTCGATGAAAATGTCAAATTTTTCCGATGTTGAAAAAAATCATGAAAATGGTCGTATTATAGCATGTAGAATGATTCTATGGAGAACAAAAGTCATTTCATGAAGTGTTGGAAAATTTTACAAAAAAAAAAAACGCCACAGGATAGTATGTCGAAATTTTTTGATTAAAACGTCAAATTTTTCTGATGTTGAAAAAAATCATAAAAAAGGTCGTATTATCTTATATAGAATGATTCTATGGTGAACAAAAGTCACTTCGTGAAGTGTCGGAAAATTTTTCTAAAAAAAAATCGCCATAGTATAGTATGTCGAAATTTTTCGATGAAAACGTCAAATTTTTCTGATGTTGAAAAAAATCATGAAAACGGTCATATTATAGCATATAGAATGATTCTATGGTCAACAAAAGTCATTTCGTGAAATGTTGGAAAAATTTACAAAAAAAAAACGCCATAGTATAGTATGTCGAAATTTTTCGATGAAAACGTCAAATTTTTCTGATGTTGAAAAAAATCATGAAAACGGTCAATTATAGCACGTAGAATAATTCTATGGTGAACAAAAGTCATTTTGTGAAGTGTTGGAAAATTTTACTAAAAAAAATCGCCATAGTATAGTATGTCGAAATTTTTCTATGAAAACGTCAAATTTTTCTGATGTTGAAAAAAATCATGAAAACAGTCGTATTATAGCATATAGAATGATTCTATGGTGAACAAAAGTAATTTTGTGAAGTGTTGGAAAATTTTTCTAAAAAAAAAAAAAATCGCCATAGTATAGTATGTCGAAATTTTTGGATGAAAATGTCAAATTTTTCCGATGTTGAAAAAAATCATGAAAACGGTCGTATTATAGCATGTAGAATTATTCTATGGTGAACAAAAGTCATTTCGTGAAGTGTTGGAAAATTTTTAAAAAAAAAAAAACGCCATAGTATAGTATGTCGAAATTTTTCGAAGAAAATGTCAAATTTTTCCAATGTTGAAAAAAATCATGAAAATGGTCGTATTATAGCATGTAGAATTATTCCATGGTGAACAAATGTCATTTTGTGAAATGCTGGAAAATTTTACAAAAAACGCCATAGTAAAGTATGTCGAAATTTTTCATTAAATCAGTCAGTGTTGTATGTTGAAAAATTTTATAAAAATACATCACAGTATAGCATGTTGAAAATGTTCTTGACATAAACGTGATAACTATGTTGAAAATTTTCATGAACAAAGTATAGCATAAAAAGTAAGCATAGCATAGTATAGTATGTCGATAAATTTAATTCAAAGTCATAGTATAGTATGTTGAAAAATTTCATTAAAATAGTCATAGAATAGTATGTCGAAAATTTTCATGAAAAAAGTGATAGTATAGTATGTAGAAAATTGCTTGTCGATAAAGTCCTAGCATAGCTTGTCGATAAAGTCCTAGCGTAGCTTGTCGAAAAAAAGCCCTCGTGTAGCGTGTCGAAAAAAAAGTCCTAGTGCAGCATGTCGAAAATAAGTCCTAGTGCAGCATCTCAAAAAAAAGTCTTGGAAAATATTGGAAACAAGAAATTAGCCTCTATGAAATAAGAACGAAGAAATTCAGAAATGCTTTTAAAACAGCAGTTTTACTCAAATAAAATGTCAGTTAAATACAACAGTGACATAAATGTAACTCGATAACTGTAGTAGTACAGCAGTAGCTGAGCCAACAGTCAGTGATATGGATGTTAAACAAGCACATAAATCACCTCAGTGTCTGTCAGTGTTCAGGACATCAAACCTGGATGAAGTCAGCTATGACGTGACGTCAGGTGGAGGTTCAGATGTCTGGCTGGGATCCAGATCAGAGGAATGATGGAGGGGAAGTGAGTCGACGGTTAGTCAGCTCCGAGGCGCTCCCGCCGCCTGTTTCTCAGGCCTGATTGACAGTGTTTGTCATCAGGTCTCCACGGCGATACGAGTCCTGACGCCAGCGAAGCGGCGTGAATCATCCACGATTATTTATGAGCTAATTTCACAACACAGGACAGGAAGAGAGAGGGAGAGAGTAATCCATCAATCAGCAGAGCCACAGCCATCAGCAGTTATTAATCACACATAAATAAAACTTTTGCAATCATTGCACTTTTATAGACAATAATGATGGAGCGATCTGCGTTCCTTCAGGAGATCTCAGGGCTTTGATCCAAAAACTCTTAAAACGTCAGATTTAATAAACGGCTGTCACGCCGTCGTCAGGGCACAGTTAGAGGAGGACACCGAGAATAGACCGAAAACCTGAGCTGATGATTTCATTAATCCCACACACATCACAGCATTTACTGCAGTAAACGTACAACACGATGCTGTGAAAATACTGCACTACGAGTAAAAATACTGCATTCAAAACCTTCATGAAATAAAAGTAATAGTTGTACTTTTACGCTGTTCATTTCTTGGGTATTAGTACTTTTACTTTAGTAAAAAATCTGAGTACCATTGGAAGAAATATTCAGACCCTTTACTGCAGTAAAAGTACTAATACTTCACTGCAAATAAGAGTACTGCATTCAAAACCTTACTGAAGTACATGTATGTAAAATGTATAAAAATATCATTATTGCAAGTATAAAATATTACTCTGAAGTGGGCCATTCTGCATGAGTAGTTGTACTTTTGCTAATTACCTTTTGTACATACACTGAAGTAACATTTTGCATCAATAATTTTAAATCACTAATACAAATATAGATTATTCTGCATACTTTTGGTATTTTTAGTATACTAATACAGTTTTACTTTCAGCAAGATTTTGAATGCAGGACTTTTACTTGAAACAGAGTATTTCTACATTGTGGTATTACTAATTTTACTCAAGTCAAACTTTTGAGTACCACTGTTACTATGTAGATTTATTCAGTATTACGGTACTGTACTGCAGTAAAAGTACTAGTACCACACTGAAATTACTCCACTTCGAGGAAAAGTCCTGCATTCAAAATGGAACCTCAAAATGTACTTAAAGTATGACAATATTAGTCTGAAATGGGCTATTCTGCTTAATGAGTACTTTTACTTTTGGTACTTTTACTATATTTTCATGCTAACACTTTTATACTTTACTTTAGTAAGCTTTTGAATGCAGGAGTTTTACTTGTGACAAAGTACTTCTACTCTGTGGTATAACTACTTTTACTCAAGTAAAATATCTGCGTATCGGTGGCGTAATGTAAGTAGATTAAGTAAACGTACAAGTAAAAGTATGTCTTAGCAAAATGTACTTACAGTAGTAACTAGAAGTACTGATAGAGCAGTAAAATGTTGCTATTCAGTGTTTTACTATTATATCTGATGTTTCTGGATTAATATTACTGCTGCATATAGTGGTGTAAAAGTATTTCTATAACATGGAAATACTCAAGTACTAAATGTATTTAAATTACATTCAACCACTGCAGTACTTCAACAGGACTTAATGATTTAAACTGGTTCCGCTGCAAACTTATTTATTCCCCAAATAGGTACAATGTAACTAAGTACATTTACTCAACTACAGTAAAGTATGTAAATTTCTCCACTGTGGGACTAATAAAGGAATATCTTATCTTATCATATCTTAATGTACTTGTAATTCATCTGAGTATTTCCATTATATTGTAGTTTAAACTTCAACCCCATTTATCTGACAGCTTTAGGAACTTTACAGTATTTATACATAGAACACATTTTATAAAATACACATTTTTATACATTAAATTGTATCTGCAGTAAAATACTAAAAAAATGCAAACATTGATGAATCAGTGATATATCTAATAATATATTGATAAATATAACACATAATGGGACCATTTTGCATAATGAGTATTAATGAGATTTTGAATGCAGGATTTTATTAGTAACAGAGTATTTTTACTGTGTGGTACTGCTACTTTTACTGCAGTACAACATGGGAGTAATTCTTCTACTACTGATGTAACTTTAGATCTCGTCTCTAAAGTGTTTTCATGTTCAACCCTGAGGCCTTTAGGAGACGTCCGAGGCCTTTAGGAGACACCCGAGGCCTTTAGGAGACACCCTGAGGCCTTTAGGAGACACCCTGAGGCCTTTAGGAGACGCCTGAGGCCTTTAGGAGACACCCGGGGCCTTTAGGAGACGCCCGAGGCCTTTAGGAGACACCCTGAGGCCTTTAGGAGACGCCCGAGGCCTTTAGGAGACACCCTGAGGCCTTTAGGAGACGCCCGAGGCCTTTAGGAGACACCCTGAGGCCTTTAGGAGACGCCCGAGGCCTTTAGGAGACGCCCGAGGCCTTTAGGAGACGCCCGGGGCCTTTAGGAGACGCCCGGGGCCTTTAGGAGACGCCCTGAGGCCTTTAGGAGACGCCCGGGGCCTTTAGGAGACGCCCGGGGCCTTTAGGAGACGCCCGAGGCCTTTAGGAGACGCCCGAGGCCTTTAGGAGACGCCCGGGGCCTTTAGGAGACGCCCGGGGCCTTTAGGAGACGCCCGAGGCCTTTAGGAGACGCCCGGGGCCTTGAGGAGACACCCGAGGCCTTTAGGAGACACCCGGGGCCTTGAGGAGGCACCCGAGTGTCGTACATATTTAATGCAGGAGAGAAGCTGCTGACTCAGAGCTCATGTTGCACAATCTATCACACGGGACGTGTTTTAACAGACAGATTCATGATTTACCAGCGTGGATATTAAATCACATTTAGTATTATTACTGTCAGTGGTAGAAGGAGTACTACAGTAGTAGTAGCTGACAGTAGAGCTAATGGCTCTAAATGATATTCTGGAGGTGACATGAAAGAAGTAAAACCCTTCTGAGACGTAGCGATCCAGTATTTGTGGAAATGAGGTATCAATCATACTTTAAGGGCCCGCTGCCAATCACTGCTGGTGAAACTGTGATCAGCTATCAATCAATATTCTGGTACCTGATGTCTGTTTCTCTTCTCAGAAACATTTTAGTTACTGTTTCGTCTGTGTTAACACTTTATTTTTCGGACTTTTTTTTATTTCACGCCGCGCTGTGACTGCTTTCACAAGATGTTTTTTATAACTTTCTTTGACATACTATACTGCTGTAAAATGAAAACGTTTGCTCCGGTTGGCGCTTGTTGCTTGATTTTGTCTGGACTTCTGTCTTCAACATGGCTGCCGGGTCACAAACTTTCTCATTTTACTAGTTAAACACACCAGAATATTTCCCTGAGAGCATTTGAGGAGATAAATAGGTATTACAATAACAGTTTGATTTATATCTGATCAGTGCTGCCTAGTTTGACTCGGAGCTTGTGATTTTAACCAGCAGTGATTGACAGCTGCGAGCTCGGCTCCGATTGGTTGTTTTTGTTCAGGGTGCAGTGGAAATGCCCTCGTAAGCATATTATATATTTAAGCTGATGTATTTTACCTGCATTAAGACACCGTCTCTGTCTGTGTGCAGGTGAAGGTTTGGTTTCAGAACCGCCGGACGAAGCACAAGCGTCAGAAGTTGGAGGAAGAGTCTCCTGAAGCTCAGCAGAAGAGGAAGGGCAGTCAGCACATCAACCGCTGGAGAGCAGCCACACAGCAGCCCGGAGGCGGCGGCGAAGACGTGGACGTCCTCAGCGAGGACTAGACTGCTGCAAAACACACATTAACACACACATTAACACACACACACTCCCTTACAGTCACAATGGTAATGACATAAAGAACTTTAAAGGTGCGTTCAGATCCCTTTTTCACATGTTCACAAAGCTTCCATATCAACAATTAGATCTGTGTAAAAAGGATGTGCTAACTTAGCTGCTGATGCTAACTTAGCTGAAGAAGAAGATCTACCTTTATTAGTCCCACAATGGGGAAATTCAATTTACACTCTGTTAAACTCGTACATGGTACATGCAGACCTGAAACACACATACATGCATTAATGGAGAGATGTCAGAGTGAGGGGGCTGCTCCTGACAAGCGCCCCGAGCAGTTGGGGGTTTGGTGCCTTGCTCAGGGGCACCTCGGCAGTGCCCAAGAGGTAAACTGGCACCTCTCCAGCTACCAGTTCACACTCAGTTTTTGGTCCATGTCGGGACTTGAACCGGTGACCCTCCGGTTCCCAAGCCAACTCCCTACAGACTGAGCTACTGCCGCCCCCTGCAGTTGCTGATGCTAACTTAGCTGCTGATGCTAACTTAGCTGCTGATGCTAACTTAGCTGCTGATGCTAAGCTGTGGTTAGGCTTCGTCCGAAATCACACACTCACCACTACCGTTCAGTATACTTACTGTGTGAATAAACAGCAGTAGGTAATTATTGGTGTCTTAGAGCCTACTCGTCAGTTGGAGACGCCCATAATACCATGTACCATGTAACCATGGTAACCCATGCCAACGTCAATGACCAAAAGGACGGTTTGTGAGAATTTAAGTCTGAATGAATTTGGATCTGCTGATACAAGACGTTACGTGTCATGATACAGGAGTTACGATTCAATATATCGTGATATATTGTGATACTATGAGCAAGTCGATATAATCTAATTTTACGAAAACTGACATAAAAAGAAAACACAATCACATGCATAAAATGCAATGTAGTAAAAAAAAAAAGTTAATTGTATGCGTAGAACATCCAACATCACAGCTCTACTTAGAGAGGATGCATCGTCACATGTATACTATTAATTAAAAATCAATACAGGTTGTTTGAGAACAGATCAATAATTTCTTACACCCGTAATATTTATGCTGCTGTGTCCAGCTTTGAATACTGTAATATTTCACCAGAAATACATTGCAATTGATGTACTATTGGTTTCAGACATCCTCAGATATCTCACATACTGTAATAGTGTACTCGGTAGCATGTTAGTGTGGGATTTCGGACGTAACCCTCGAGTTAAGCAGAAATGATGCTTTTTATAAATACAAACTACAATGAGAATCCCATAAACGACCAAGAAGCATTTGCTGTAAATAAACTGATCTAAATAATAAACTCACTCTGAATCGTAAATGCAAAGAAGAAAGAGAGATGAATTTCCTGAACCTTTGAAAGAAAACACTAACAAAAGTGTGCACAAACCTGTGTAAAATGATGGCACTGAACGCACCACTGACACTGAACGCACCACAAGGCCAACTTCAGCTGATGAGGATGAAACTAATCTGTAAAAGGAGAAAAATATGAGCTGTAATTAATCTGTAAGACTTGAGATTCATTTTAAAAGGACAGATTCTCTCTCCAGGATCACCAGAGTTAGTGGAGAAAGTTAACATTAACCAATGAGACCAGATTAGCCGACCGCTACGCTGCTGGAGGAGGAGACGGCTGGCTAACGCTAGCTAGCTAGTTAGCTTGTCCAGAGACTGACTAGCTAGCTAGCTAACTGCTCTCCTCCTGGTGAAGTAGCCTCCTAGCGGTGAGGACTGAGGCAGAGGGACCGTGACCCAGCTCTGTCTGCTGCTGGACTTTTTTCCTGTAGCATGGAGGAATTAGCGAGCTAAGCTAGCTAAGTAGCCAGCCGTCCAACCAGCGGGCTGGAGGTCAACGGCAGCGCTGTAAAGATAAACTGAGGGCGTATAAATCTCTCGATGTCTATAGTTAACTATCCTTCAGTGAAGTCAGTCAAAAAGAGAGTCGGACGATATCAGAGAAGAGTTTCAGAGATGGAGAGACAGGGATGCTAATAGTTTATCTAAAAGCTAAGTATTAGCATCTTTTCCTCTCAATCCCTGAAAGGTTTCTCTGATGTTGTAGCTCTCTAGATCCTCCAATCACAGTTTATCATCTCAGATGTTGATATCTGGATTCTGGATGACATTTTAGATGTGGAGCTTTAGCCCACTGCTCGCGTTAGCCTCCAGCTAACACCATGATGTCATCACTAAAAGGGTTTATACTAATGACTAAAGTTTGGTGTAACTTCAGGCCTTTTTGATAACTCTTCATTTTACAACTTTGCAAATTTCATGGTAATTAGAAGATAATTAATAAGTTATTTGAAGTTTCTTCCAAATGACCCCAATATTTACCTCAAAACTGACCAAAACTTACATTATTATAAACATAATTTCACCAGTAATGGTTAAAATATGGCCGTGAGGCTGAGAAGCAACCAAAACTAATAGAAGACTGCTGATCAGGATCAAATCACCTCTGTGACTAACGTCACAATCCAGGGAGCTTTTTAAAAACATTACAACAAGTTATTTACTAATAAATTAAATGTGTTATAATATTATTAAATATATTATCGATTGGGAAATAGCGGAAGGTAATTATTAAGTAAGGTTTAGAATAAAGTAATACATTTTGGGGTAAATATTGGGGTCATTTGGCAATAATTCCAAAGAAATTTAAGATTCTTGATAATTATCATCTAATTACTATGAAATTTGCAGACCTGTAATATGAAGCGTTACCTATTTTCTGTCAGCTGAGGCCTAAATTTCAAAATAAAACCTGATGTTGCAACATATGAATTTCTTCTGTCGACATTTTCCACTTAAAAGAAAACATCATACTCATCCATGAGTTTCATGACTCAAAACAGATCTGAAATTACACCAAAAACGGCAAATAAGTTATATCAAAAACGAATTGCCATCCCCACAAAGTACCACTGGCGTTTTAACGGTAGCCATCAGACCAGCCGACAGGTGAAGCGGTTTCCTGTTGACTAAATATTTGGCAGGTTTGTCTTCACAATCTACCAAAACATTTACAGGAAATGACGATGATGATTTCTGAATGAATTCTACCTCCAATCTTAAAGCTCGTTTGATTACAGCTCAGATTTCTCATCAACAAAATGTCCCACTGAATAGGTAAAATATATAACGCCATCTTTGGTTCCTACACTGATTTATAGATAACGCACTCGTACATGCACGGCAGCACATATAATCAACACTGAACACATACATAAATGTTGACAGCTTACCTTTCCGAGGACTGATGGGTGTCCCTGAAGGCATCACGCTCATGCAAACAGCAGGAGGTCAAAACTCTCCTGTTAGAGACGAGGATAAAAAAGACAGTGAAAAACTGATCAGCCACAGAGGAGGAGCTAAAACAACGAACTGCACCTTCCTTCCTGTTGGAGCCGCACCGACGAGGAGATTCGATGCTTCTGAGAGGCAAAAATAAAAATAAACAGGAGTCCAAACGTGGTCACAGCTGGTGACTGAACATGGATTTTGGTGCCAAACGAAGCCAGCGTTCCTGGAAAAAAAAAAAAAAAAAAAAGAGGAGGATTAAAGTGAGAGGAGAAGCTGGTTCTTCTGAGCGTCTGTCTGCAACAGACGGCGGCCGGCTCGCAGGAAATCTGCTCAGCCGAGAAACGAGTCTGAAACAGCAGAATAAGGTTCCTCCTGCAGGGAAACGGAAACAGGACGTCTGAGGAGGAAACGCCACTATAAGAATCCATCTTATACATGAACTCTGTTAAACAGCATCTGGTTGTGATGTTCTCTGCAGTCCAGGCTCCATTTACTCTCTTTATTTCAAGCTCTACGACACTTTTATCGACTTCAAGTTGCAGCAAAATGTCAGATTTGATCAGAATCAGCTTGAATGGCTGAAAACAATCACAGAAACACTGTTTGAGTTTGAGGTCTTTGTCAACTTGTTAAGTTGGAAAACGATCATGCAGTCACATCAGATTTACTCTGGATTCATGTGTTCACTGGTGGCTGTTAGCGCTCAGTCGCAGCAGCATGCAGAATTAAATAATTAGGGATGTCAGTCGAAATATTTAATCCTGATTAATCACAAATTAATCACCTTTGTTATGACTAATATGCTGTTTTAAGCAAATGTATGTATATATTTATTATATTAAATCAATAACAACACTAATCAATACCAGATATTGTCCAGAAACCCTCCCAGGTTCTGACTTTAGCATCAACAATCTGCTCCAATCAGAACATGGCAAACTGCAGCCCAACAGGCAACAACAGCTGTCAGTGTGTCAGAGTGCTGACTGGACTAGGACTTGATCCAGACTGACTGGGACTATCAGAAAGTGGGCATGTCTGTAAAGGGGAGACTGGTGGGGACCCAGAGAACCCATTTACATCCACACATCTGGAGGTCAGAGGTCAACGGACCCCCCTGGAAATAGACAGTTTTTCCTCCAAAATCTAGCGTAAGTTTGGAGCGTTATTTATCCTCGTTACTGACAAGCAGCATCATCGCGTTAACTCTGATTATTCCTAAAAATATTAATGTAAATCTCAATGTATATTTTATGATAATCAGGTGTTACATACAGAAACAGCTACGTGCGTGACGCCTGTTGGTTATCTGACAAGATTTCACTGCAGACTAAAACTTTGAATCAGTCTGTTAATGAGCTGAATTAAAACTGAAACAGCTCGTTAAGATGCTCATTAACATATTAGTCCAGCTGGTACATTTCTAGTTACCTCGCCATCAGACCTGTGAGATGTGCACATAAATATAATATATAATAAATATCACTGTGCACTTCAGTCAATGGTAGGACTTTATAATAGATAAATGAGTTAATTAAACAGTTTATTGTAGCAGACAACATTTTATATTCTACATATTGGTATTTGTCAGTGATTAAGATATTTGTAAACCTTAAATTGTCAATAAGTTACAGCTGATGATTATAATACCTTGTTAAGTGGTTAATAAATATGTTGTAGAGCATCTATAAACATTATTTAGCTAGATAATACTTTTTAATGGCTAATAAAGTTTCCGATCCACCTATGTAATGTTTCTAGACGTTTTACATATAATTTGTTAAAGACAAATCATTTGATAATTATTAACAAAATGTGTAACATAATGAAGATAAACGAGCATCAACATTAAACTGATTTGTTGATTTGTTTGCATTCAGTCCTGGACACAGGAATGCTGCCAAATGCATCATGGGAATTGCAGTTCTTGTTAACATTTACTATCAAAATGCTAATTATTTGACCTTTAATGGTTCAAATAGTTGTTTAATTTAAAATATGGAGAGAAACCGTTTAGGAACCCGATTCAGCTGTTCAGACAGACTGACAGAAACTTTAATAAGAAAATGTTATTTATTGTTTTTCAGGTGGTAAACTCTTGTTTTTGGCTTTACGAGTTGACAAAGACCTTCTGAAGAGATCTACTTTCCTTCATAAGCATTCTGGGAAATGTAGGACAAATTAATAAAAAAAAAAAAAAAAGGAATAAGTGGTGGAACGTGCTGAACATCACAAACTGATGATATTTAACACATAGGTTTTATTTTGTAGATTAAAAGTCAAACTTCCTGTTGGAGGAAGCTGAAATCTTTGACCCTGTTTAAAGTTTAGAGCAGCGTTTCCAAACCTGACAGTATTTTATGTTTTTATTCTTGTCAACAAATCTCATGTCCGTCTGACTTCCTGCGTCTCCGAGTTAACGGATTCCTACTGAAGAGCTTTAAAAACACTAATTCATATTTCATCAGTAAAAAGACGCTCGCTGTAGTTTTTAATCAAACAAACGGGAAGAAATAGTGATTTTATTAGGGACTATTTTCAGCGGCGGATTAATCCACATTTGGGCCTTTTTTTTTTTTTTTTATGGGGTTTGTTGACAGGAAGAAAAACAGAAAATGATGAACATGATGCAGGAAAACTTGTTGTTTTTCACTGAGGGGTTTCAGGTTTTTCTTTGCTCAGCGGCACTACGGCAGAAACCAGCTGATCCCGGAGCAGTTTTCATTCTGCTGGTTAGTTTTTTTGGAAAAAAATGTAGGTATTTATGTACAAAAAGGATTTGAAAGTATTCTATGCATCTGATGTGTATATAATGATGATGATAATAATAATAATAATAATAATGATGATAATGATAATGATGTGTGGACTGTTTGTTTCTCTCACTGCATCCGTTCATCTGTTTGTTTCTTCCTCCTGGACAGATTTACCTCATCATCTCCTTATGTAGCACTTCTTCCTCTTCTTCTTCTTCTTCTTCTTCTTCCTCTTCTTCTTCTTCTTCTTAGTCAGATCTATTTTTTCATCATTTTAGGATCGAATGCACTAACTGTACGATTCGTTTCCTCTCACAAAGGGACAGAAAATGACAGAAGCTTTGTACTTCCTGTGTTGAAATTTGGAAAAAATATAAATAAAATGAGATGAAATCAAACATTTTGTTTAGCTGTTGTTGAAGTTGTACTGACGGTTTCCCTCTAATAAATCTTCTAAATGGTTCTTTGTGAAATATTTAGTTTTTTGAAGTGATCATCTAAAGGTAGAAGATGTCAGGCCGCCCGACATCTAAACCACAACATTTACTGTAAGTGAAACTAATTTGACTTCATAAAATAGAAAACAGAACATTTAAAGGTGACAGATGTGGACGTAAGATAAGATAAGACAGTGGAGAAATTCACAATGACATGATGTTTTGTTATGATTATTTCAGAGAATATTAAAGCTTCATTTAAAGTTAAAGTAATTTTAATTTCTGAGCTGGAATTTTAAAGACTAAGTACAAATAAACAGAAGACAGTAGAAGAGAAGAGAAAAGTCAGACCTGTGAATCCACCGCAGGTTGAAGCTGATACAGCTGCTCAGGCCCAGATGGTGTCCTGGTTGGAGTCCAGGGTGGTGTCCCGGTTGGACTTTGGTTGGTGTCTTGTCCAGGGTGGTGTCCAGGGTGGTGTCCAGGGTGGTGTCCCGGTTGGACTCCTGGTTGGTGTCCTGGTTGGAGTCCTGGTTGGACTCCTGGTTGGTGTCCTGGTTGGAGTCCAGGGTGGAGTCCCGGTTAGACTCCTGGTTGGTGTCCTGGTTGGAGTCCAGGGTGGAGTCCCGGTTAGACTCCTGTGGGGTTGGTGTCCTGGTTGGCTCCTGGTTGGTGTCATGGTTGGAGTCCAGGGTGGTGTCCCGGTTAGACTCCTGGTTGGTGTCATGGTTGGACTCCTGGTTGGTGTCCTGGTTGGTGTCCTGGTTGGACTCCTGGTTGGTGTCCTGGTTGGAGTCCTGGTTGGTGTCCTGGTTGGTGTTCTGGTTGGAGTCCAGGGTGGTGTCCCGGTTAGACTCCTGGTTGGTGTCATGGTTGGACTCGTGGTTGGTGTCATGGTTGGACTCCTGGTTGGTGTCATGGTTGGAGTCCAGGGTGGTGTCCCGGTTAGACTCCTGGTTGGTGTCATGGTTGGACTCCTGGTTGGTGTCCTGGTTGGAGTCCAGGGTGGTGTCCCGTTTAGACTCCTGGTTGGTGTCATGGTTGAAGTCCAGGGTGGTGTCCCGGTTAGACTCCTGGTTGGTGTCATGGTTGGACTCCTGGTTGGTGTCCTGGTTGGAGTCCAGGGTGGTGTCCCGGTTAGACTCCTGGTTGGTGTCATGGTTGGACTCCTGGTTGGTGTCCTGGTTGGAGTCCCGGTTGGACTCCTGGCTGGTGTCATGGTTGGAGTCCAGGGTGGAGTCCTGGTTGGAGTCCAGGGTGGAGTCCCGGTTGGAGGCCAGGGTGGAGTCCCGGTTGGTGTCATGGTTGGACTCCTGGTTGGTGTCATGGTTAGAGTCCAGGGTGGAGTCCCGGTTGGACTCCTGGTTGGTGTCATGGTTGGAGTCCAGGGTGGAGTCCCGGTTGGACTCCTGGCTGGTGTCATGGTTGGAGTCCAGGATGGAGTCTCGGTTGGACTCCTGGTTGGTGTCATGGTTAGAGTCCAGGGTGGAGTCCCGGTTGGACTCCTGGTTGGTGTCATGGTTGGAGTCCAGGGTGGAGTCCCGGTTGGACTCCTGGTTGGTGTCATGGTTGGACTCCTGGTTGGTGTCATGGTTGGAGTCCAGGGTGGAGTCCCGGTTGGACTCCTGGCTGGTGTCCCGGGTGGTGTCCCGGTTGGAGTCCTGGTTGGTGTCATGGTTGGACTCCTGGTTGGTGTCATGGTTGGAGTCCAGGGTGGAGTCCCGGTTGGACTCCTGGCTGGTGTCCCGGGTGGTGTCCCGGTTGGAGTCCTGGTTGGTGTCATGGTTGGACTCCTGGTTGGTGTCATGGTTGGAGTCCCAGTTGGTGTCATGGTTGGACTCTTGGTTGGTGTCATGGTTGGACTCGTGGTTGGTGTCATGGTTGGACTCCTGGCTGGTGTCCCGGGTGGTGTCCCGGTTGGAGTCCTGGTTGGTGTCATGGTTGGACTCCTGGTTGGTGTCATGGTTGGAGTCCCAGTTGGTGTCATGGTTGGAGTCCCGGTTGGTGTCATGGTTGGAGTCCCGGTTGGTGTCATGGTTGGACTCCTGGTTGGTGTCATGGTTGGACTCGTGGTTGGTGTCATGGTTGGACTCGTGGTTGGTGTCATGGTTGGACTCGTGGTTGGTGTCATGGTTGGACTCGTGGTTGGTGTCATGGTTGGACTCGTGGTTGGTGTCATGGTTGGACTCGTGGTTGGTGTCCTGGTTGGACTCCTGGTTGGTGTCATGGTTGGACTCCTGGCTGGTGTCCCGGGTGGTGTCCCGGTTGGAGTCCTGGTTGGACTCCTGGTTGGTGTCATGGTTGGACTCGTGGTTGGTGTCATGGTTGGACTCCTGGCTGGTGTCCCGCTTGGAGTCCTGGTTGGTGTCATGGTTGGACTCCTGGTTGGAGTCCTGGTTGGACTCCTGGTTGGTGTCATGGTTGGACTCGTGGTTGGTGTCATGGTTGGACTCCTGGCTGGTGTCCCGGTTGGAGTCCTGGTTGGTGTCATGGTTGGACTCCTGGTTGGTGTCATGGTTGGAGTCCCGGTTGGTGTCATGGTTGGAGTCCCGGTTGGTGTCATGGTTGGACTCCTGGTTGGTGTCATGGTTGGAGTCCCGGTTGGTGTCATGGTTGGACTCCTGGTTGGTGTCATGGTTGGACTCGTGGTTGGTGTCATGGTTGGACTCGTGGTTGGTGTCATGGTTGGACTCCTGGTTGGTGTCATGGTTGGACTCGTGGTTGGTGTCATGGTTGGACTCCTGGTTGGTGTCATGGTTGGACTCCTGGTTGGTGTCATGGTTGGACTCGTGGTTGGTGTCATGGTTGGACTCGTGGTTGGTGTCATGGTTGGACTCCTGGTTGGTGTCCTGGTTGGACTCCTGGTTGGTGTCATGGTTGGACTCCTGGCTGGTGTCCCGGGTGGTGTCCCGGTTGGAGTCCTGGTTGGACTCCTGGTTGGTGTCATGGTTGGACTCCTGGTTGGTGTCATGGTTGGACTCCTGGCTGGTGTCCCGGGTGGAGTCCTGGTTGGACTCCTGGTTGGTGTCACGGTTGGACTCGTGGTTGGTGTCACGGTTGGACTCGTGGTTGGTGTCATGGTTGGAGTCCAGGGTGGTGTCCCGGGTGGTGTCCCGGTTGGACTCGTGGTTGGTGTCATGGTTGGACTCCTGGCTGGTGTCCCGGGTGGTGTCCCGGTTGGAGTCCTGGTTGGACTCCTGGCTGGTGTCATGGTTGGACTCGTGGTTGGTGTCATGGTTGGACTCATGGTTGGTGTCATGGTTGGACTCCTGGCTGGTGTCCCGGTTGGAGTCCTGGTTGGACTCCTGGCTGGTGTCATGGTTGGACTCGTGGTTGGTGTCATGGTTGGACTCATGGTTGGTGTCATGGTTGGACTCCTGGCTGGTGCATGGTGGACTGTGGTTGGTGTATGGTTGGACTGTGGTTGGTGTATGGTTGGAGTCCAGAGTGGTGTCCCGGGTGGTGTCCCGGTTGGCTCCTGGTTGGTGTCATGGTTGGAGTCCTGGTTGGACTCCTGGTTGGTGTCACGGTTGGACTCGTGGTTGGTGTCACGGTTGGACTTGTGGTTGGTGTCATGGTTGGAGTCCAGAGTGGTGTCCCGGTTGGACTCCTGGTTGGTGTCATGGTTGGAGTCCTGGTTGGACTCCTGGTTGGTGTCACGGTTGGACTCGTGGTTGGTGTCACGGTTGGACTTGTGGTTGGTGTCATGGTTGGAGTCCAGAGTGGTGTCCCGGTTGGACTCCTGGTTGGTGTCATGGTTGGACTCCTGGCTGGTGTCATGGTTGGACTCCTGGCTGGTGTCCCGGGTGGTGTCCCGGTTGGAGTCCCGGTCCTCCGTCGTCTGTCTCTCTCTAAATGAACAGAAACCATATGGGTCATTAACCAAACATGGATCTCCAATTATTATTATTATTATTATTATGAAGAACGGCCTTGTTTTGGCTCGTTACGAATATTAATCTGAATGTCATCTAAAGAGTTTTAGAAAAACTGTGTTTAAACTGTAAATGTGTAAGATGGTATATGATATTTATATTTAATGAAGATGATCAATAGGAGGTGGCGTTAATGATCATTTCTCTGTATACATCCTGCCGGTAAAGAACCAAAGGAAACTAGTGAAGGCTGCACCTCCGTTAGACAACAGGTACCTGAACACACCTGCTGCGTTTAAGGACTGGATCATATCATAGAGGAGTTATTACAGCAGCCACTGAACATTCACAGCCAATCAGAAATAATCTTCAGATGAACATCAACAAAATGAAGACAGACGGACAAACAGATGAAGTACATTATTAATAAAACTCGGAAATATACTTCACCTCCACACTGCACGAGTCTACCCTCCAATGTACCAGAAATAACGGTGAAGTACACAAGATACACAGTACATGGATGTACTGAGACAGAACATCAGGGTTCATGGTCAGTACTGGGCTTAAGTACCAATTGCAAATACTTGAGTATTTTCTTTTCATGCTACTTTCTTCCTGAACTACATTTATCTGAACGCTGTAGTTATTTTTTATATAATGTGTTTGTTATTAATTAAACTCCAGATTCAGAAATGTGAAGATTTGCTTTTAATAACTGTAATAATTTATATTATAAATATGTATCTTTATATTATATATATATTTTTACATATTTTACTAATAGTTTAAAGACATTTTTGAGACATTTGTTTACATACAGTATTTTTCAGATATCTTTTAAAATATTTTTCAGACATGTTTCACTAACTGTCAAATATTTTTCCTAATAATTTTCAGATATTTTCCCCATATTTAATGCATTAGTAGTAATATTACTGTGTTATTAATACTGCTGAGGTGTGGACTGTTAGACATTTCTCATTATTTTCACTATTTTAACAAACCAAACAATCAATTCATAATAAAAATGATTCAGCAGATTAATCCATAATGAAAATAATCATTAGTTAACAGCTCAGCCAATTACAACAGTTTATATAAATACAACCCTTTTATATTAATGCAGAGTAATAATAGTCTAATGAGAATATGTAATAGTACAACAGTCACAATACAATACTTCAACTACATTTTGCTGATTACTTTTACTGAGGGAACATTTTCAATGTAGAACTGTTACTGTAACAGAGTATTTTATAGTGTGGTATTAGTACTTTTACTGCACTAAAGCATTTGAATACTTCCTCCACCACTACTTAGATGACTTAAAATCAGAATGAAGCAGATAAAGTACTGTAAACAACACTGTAGAAATATTTAAATTTCTTCAGCACAAAGACAAGAATATCTCAGAACATACAGAGCACGAATGTTGGGAAGGATCCGGTTTATGCTGATTTTTAATTCACTAAATCAAGTTAAAGGAGGATTAAACTGACACAGTGACAGTAAAACACGACTAGAGGACAATAAAGTGATGATTATGATAACAGAGGTATCATAACGCTGTATCCTCCCCCTCCAGTCGCTGCTACCTGCCTGTATGTTGGTGGCGTTGCCATGGAAACATTTCAATATTCACAACGGGAGGCAGAAATGAAATAACAGATGGCGGGAGGCATGTAGGTGCACGACTGACAGAAACAAATTATCGCTTCTTCTCATCTCCTCCGAGTGGAGCGACACCGACGGCTACCGGCGGCTATTACATTCACTTATCAATCAGACTCATGGATTCATAATCAATCTCATCTCCTCTGTCTTCAGACGGGTCTCCAGCTCAGATTCAATTATCAATCAGACTCATGGATTCATAATCAATCTCATCTCCTCTGTCTTCAGACGGGTCTCCAGCTCAGATTCAATTATCAATCAGACTCATGGATTCATAATTGATCTCATCTCCTCTGACTTCAGACGGGTCTCCAGCTCAGATTCAATTATCAATCAGACTCATGGATTCATAATCCATCTCATCTCCTCTGTCTTCAGACGGGTCTCCAGCTCAGATTCAATTATCAATCAGACTCATGGATTCATAATTGATCTCATCTCCTCTGTCTTCAGACGGGTCTCCAGCTCAGATTCACTTATCAATCAGACTCATGGATTCATAATTGATCTCATCTCCTCTGTCTTCAGACGGGTCTCCAGCTCAGATTCAATTATCAATCAGACTCATGGATTCATAATCAATCTCATCTCCTCTGTCTTCAGACGGGTCTCCAGCTCAGAGGATGTTCAGCTGAACGTCAACACAACAAGGCTCATTAGATATAAACAAGAACTGAGACGTTAGAAGTGACGACTGTCAGCGTTTATCTGAGTGACCTCACATCCCACTGGTGGAGGGGAGTGGGCAGAACCTGCTCCACCCTCTACCTCCAGACCTCCACCACCCTCTACCTCCAGACCTCCTCCACCCTCTACATCCAGACCTCCTCCACCCTCTACATCCAGACCTCCTCCACCCTCTACATCCAGACCTCCTCCACCCTCTACATCCAGACCTCCTCCACCCTCTACATCCAGACCTCCACCACCCTCTACATCCAGACCTCCACCACCCTCTACATCCAGACCTCCTTCACCCTCTACATCCAGCCTCCACCACCCTCTACATCCAGACCTCCTCCACCCTCTACATCCAGACCTCCACCACCCTCTACATCCAGACCTCCACCACCCTCTACATCCAGACCTCCACCACCCTCTACATCCAGACCTCCACCACCCTCTACATCCAGACCTCCACCACCCTCTACATCCAGACCTCCTCCACCCTCTACATCCAGACCTCCACCACCCTCTACATCCAGACCTCCACCACCCTCTACATCCAGACCTCCTCCACCCTCTACATCCAGACCTCCACCACCCTCTACATCCAGACCTCCTCCACCCTCTACATCCAGACCTCCACCACCCTCTACATCCAGACCTCCACCACCCTCTACATCCAGTCTCCACCACCCTCTACTCCAGCCTCCTCCACCCTCTACATCCAGATATCAACCACCCTCTCATCCAGACTTCTCCACCCTCTCTCCAGACCTCCTCCACCCTCTACATCCAGACCTCCTCCACCCTCTACATCCAGACCTCCACCACCCTCTACATCCAGACCTCCTCCACCCTCTACATCCAGACCTCCTCCACCCTCTACATCCAGACCTCCACCACCCTCTACATCCAGACCTCCACCGCCCTCTACATCCAGACCTCCTTCACCCTCTACATCCAGACCTCCACCACCTGCTACATCCAGACCTCCTTCACCCTCTACATCCAGACCTCCACCACCCTCTACATCCAGACCTCCTCCACCCTCTACCTCCAGACCTCCTCCACCCTCTACCTCCAGACCTCCTCCACCCGCTACATCCAGACTTCATCCACCCTCTACATCCAGACCTCCTCCACCCTCTACATCCAGACTTCATCCACCCTCTACATCCAGACTTCATCCACCCTCTACATCCAGACCTCCCCGCCCTCTACATCCAGACCTCCTTCACCCTCTACATCCAGACCTCCACCACCCTCTACATCCAGACCTCCTCCACCCTCTACATCCAGATATCAACCACCCTCTCATCCAGACTTCATCCACCCTCTACATCCAGACCTCCTCCACCCTCTACATCCAGATATCAACCACCCTCTACATCCAGACCTCCTCCACCCTCTACATCCAGACTTCTCCACCCTCTACTCCAGACCTCCACCACCCCTACTCCAGACCTCCACCGCCCTCTACATCCAGACCTCCTTCACCCTCTACATCCAGACCTCCACCACCCTCTACATCCAGACCTCCTCCACCCTCTACATCCAGATATCAACCACCCTCTACATCCAGACTTCATCCACCCTCTACATCCAGACCTCCTCCACCCTCTACATCCAGATATCAACCACCCTCTACATCCAGACCTCCTCCACCCTCTACATCCAGACCTCCACCACCCTCTACATCCAGACCTCCTCCACCCTCTACATCCAGACCTCCTCCACCCTCTACATCCAGACCTCCACCACCCTCTACATCCAGACCTCCACCACCCTCTACATCCAGACCTCCTTCACCCTCTACATCCAGACCTCCACCACCCTCTACATCCAGACCTCCTCCACCCTCTACATCCAGACCTCCTCCACCCTCTACATCCAGACCTCCACCACCCTCTACATCCAGACCTCCTCCACCCTCTACATCCAGACCTCCTCCACCCTCTACCTCCAGACCTCCTCCACCCGCTACATCCAGACTTCATCCACCCTCTACATCCAGACCTCCTCCACCCTCTACATCCAGACTTCATCCACCCTCTACATCCAGACCTCCTCCACCCTCTACATCCAGACCTCCTCCACCCTCTACATCCAGACTTCATCCACCCTCTACATCCAGACCTCCTCCACCCTCTACATCCAGACATCAACCACCCTCTACATCCAGACCTCCTCCACCCTCTACATCCAGACCTCCTCCACCCTCTACATCCAGACCTCCTCCACCCTCTACATCCAGACCTCCTCCACCCTCTACATCCAGACCTCCTCCACCCTCTACATCCAGACCTCCACCATCTGCTACATCCGACCTCCTCCACCCTCTACATCCAGATATCAACCACCCTCTACATCCAGACTTCATCCACCCTCTACATCCAGACCTCCTCCACCCTCTACATCCAGACCTCCTCCACCCTCTACATCCAGACCTCCTCCACCCTCTACATCCAGACATCAACCACCCTCTACATCCAGACCTCCTCCACCCTCTACATCCAGACTTCATCCACCCTCTACATCCAGACCTCCTCCACCCTCTACATCCAGACCTCCTCCACCCTCTACATCCAGACTTCATCCACCCTCTACATCCAGACCTCCCTCCACCCTCTACATCCAGACCTCCTCCACCCTCTACATCCAGACTTCATCCACCCTCTACATCCAGACCTCCACCACCCTCTACATCCAGACCTCCTCCACCCTCTACATCCAGACTTCATCCACCCTCTACATCCAGACCTCCTCCACCCTCTACATCCAGACCTCCTCCACCCTCTACATCCAGACCTCATCCACCCTCTACATCCAGACCTCATCCACCCTCTACATCCAGACCTCCTCCACCCTCTACATCCAGACAGACCTCACAGAGTTCATAAGTTCAGGGATGCTGATGATGAGGTCACTGCTGAACAGCCTGATGAAGCTGGGAGGACGACAGGAACGAAGGAAGGACAGATGATATGAAGGAAGGACAGAGGAGAGGACGGAAAGAAGGAAGGATGAAAGGAAGGATGATAGGAGGAAGGACAGATGACGCAAAGGAAGGACAACAGGAAGGAAGGACGACTGGATGATAGAAAGGAAGGACAGACAAATGATAGGAAGGAAGTAGGGAAGGAGGGACAGACAATAGCAAGGAAGGAAGGAAGAAGGAAGGACGAATGACAGGACAGACGAGAGAACAGCAGGAAGGACAAATGGATGATAGGAAGGAAAGAAGGAAGGATGAATGGATGGCTAGAATAATTCATCCACTGGGGGTAAATGTGCTCATCACAGCAGCAGATTCAAGTTCAGCATGTTAACGAATAAATCAACGTATTTCTGTGACGATATGACGAACGTCCAGTAACTCCAAGAATTTACTTTTCTCTGGTTGATAAAATCAGTGGCAGCAACAGGCGAGTAAAACTAATCTCAACGAAGGAAAATACCAAACTAATTACTAGAGAAATAAAACCGGAGCACAAACAGACAGAGACGGTAAAAAGCCAGAAGGTTTCCAGCTGATATAGACGAGGATTTAACGGTACAGGTTCATCCGATCTCATCCAGTAAAGTTGATCACTTTATTGTTTGTGTCAGTTTGTTTCTCACTTGTTGAGGATACAACCCTCCAATCAGACGAGAGCTTCAGTTAGCACCAATCATCCATCGGCTCTCCAATGTTAATGAAAGTATTTATCCCAACGAGACTAATTAAAACCAGCCATTCGTTAGCAAACCTCTAATCAACTTAATTGCTGGAAGTAAAAGCAATTAACATCAGAGCCACTCTCCTGCTGCAGCTCAGCGTCAGATTAACTACCACACAACACAATCAAACATCATCTGATCACATATATTTATCCAAATCCCTCCACTGATCCTCTGAACCGCCTCTCTGTCCTTTAATAGGAAACAAGAACGATAGGAAGGAAGGATGATAGGAAGGAAGGAAGGACGATAGGAAGGAAGGACGGACGATAGGAAGGAAGGATGATAGGAAGGAAGGAAGGACGATAGAAAGGAAGGACGGATGATAGGAGGGAAGGAAGGAATGATAGGAAGGAAGGACGGATGATAGGAAGGAAGGAAGAACGATAGGAAGGAAGGATGATAGGAAGGAAGGAAGGATGATAGGAAGGAAGGAAGGAACGATAGGAAGGAAGGATGGTAGGAAGGAAGGAAGGACGATAGGAAGGAAGGACGGATGATAGGAGGGAAGGAAGGAACGATAGGAAGGAAGGACGGATGATAGGAAGGAAGGAAGGATGATAGGAAGGAAGGATGGTAGGAAGGAAGGAAGGACGATAGGAAGGAAGGACGGATGATAGGAGGGAAGGAAGGAATGATAGGAAGGAAGGACGGATGATAGGAAGGAAGGAAGGACGATAGGATGGAAGGACGGATGATAGGAGGGAAGGAAGGAACGATAGGAAGGAAGGATGGTAGGAAGGAAGGAAGGACGATAGGAAGGAAGGACGGACGATAGGAAGGAAGGACGGATGATAGGAGGGAAGGAAGGAACGATAGGAAGGAAGGATGGTAGGAAGGAAGGAAGGACGATAGGAAGGAAGGACGGATGATAGGAGGGAAGGAAGGAACGATAGGAAGGAAGGACGGATGATAGGAAGGAAGGAAGGATGATAGGAAGGAAGGATGGTAGGAAGGAAGGAAGGACGATAGGAAGGAAGGACGGATGATAGGAGGGAAGGAAGGAATGATAGGAAGGAAGGACGGATGATAGGAAGGAAGGAAGGACGATAGGATGGAAGGACGGATGATAGGAGGGAAGGAAGGAATGATAGGAAGGCAGGACGGATGATAGGAAGGAAGGAAGGACGATAGGAAGGAAGGACGGATGATAGGAGGGAAGGAAGGAATGATAGGAAGGAAGGAAGGATGATAGGAAGGAAGGAAGAACGATAGGAAGGAAGGATGGTAGGAAGGAAGGAAGAATGATAGGAAGGAAGGAAGGATGGAAGGACGATAGGAAGGAAGGAAGGAGGAAGGACGGACGATAGGAAAGAAGGAAGGATGATAGGAAGGAAGGACGGACGATAGGAAGGAAGGAAGGATAATAGGAAGGAAGGACGGACGATAGGAAGGAAGGAAGGATGATAGGAAGGAAGGAAGGACGATAGGAAGGAAGGACGGATGATAGGAAGGAAGGACGGATGATAGGAAGGAAGGAAGGACGGAAGGACGATAGGAAGGAAGGATGGTAGGAAGGAAGGAAGAACGATAGGACGGAAGGACGGATGATAGGAGGGAAGGAAGGAATGATAGGAAGGAAGGACGGATGATAGGAAGGAAGGAAGGACGATAGGAAGGAAGGACGGATGATAGGAGGGAAGGAAGGAATGATAGGAAGGAAGGACGGATGATAGGAAGGAAGGAAGGACGATAGGAAGGAAGGACGGATGATAGGAGGGAAGGAAGGAATGATAGGAAGGAAGGACGGATGATAGGAAGGAAGGAAGAACGATAGGAAGGAAGGATGGTAGGAAGGAAGGAAGGATGATAGGAAGGAAGGAAGGACGGAAGGACGATAGGAAGGAAGGAAGGACGGAAGGACGGACGATAGGAAAGAAGGAAGGATGATAGGAAGGAAGGACGGACGATAGGAAGGAAGGAAGGATGATAGGAAGGAAGGAAGGATGATAGGAAGGAAGGAAGGATGATAGAAAGGAAGGAAGGATGATAGGAAGGAAGGAAGAACGATAGGAAGGAAGGATGGTAGGAAGGAAGGAAGGATGATAGGAAGGAAGGAAGGACGGAAGGACGATAGGAAGGAAGGAAGGACGGAAGGACGGACGATAGGAAAGAAGGAAGGATGATAGGAAGGAAGGACGGACGATAGGAAGGAAGGAAGGATAATAGGAAGGAAGGACGGACGATAGGAAGGAAGGAAGGATGATAGGAAGGAAGGAAGGACGATAGGAAGGAAGGACGGATGATAGGAAGGAAGGACAGATGATAGGAAGGAAGGAAGGACGGAAGGACGATAGGAAGGAAGGATGGTAGGAAGGAAGGAAGGACGATAGGAAGGAAGGACGGATGATAGGAGGGAAGGAAGGAATGATAGGAAGGAAGGACGGATGATAGGAAGGAAGGAAGGACGATAGGAAGGAAGGACGGATGATAGGAGGGAAGGAAGGAATGATAGGAAGGAAGGACGGATGATAGGAAGGAAGGAAGGACGATAGGAAGGAAGGACGGATGATAGGAGGGAAGGAAGGAATGATAGGAAGGAAGGACGATTGATAGGAAGGAAGGAAGAACGATTGGAAGGAAGGATGGTAGGAAGGAAGGAAGGATGATAGGAAGGAAGGAAGGACGGAAGGACGATAGGAAGGAAGGAAGGACGGAAGGAGGAGATAGGAAAGAAGGAAGGATGATAGGAAGGAAGGATGGAGATAGGAAGGAAGGAAGGATGATAGGAAGGAAGGAAGGACGATAGGAAGGAAGGAAGGATGATAGAAAGGAAGGAAGGATGATAGGAAGGAAGGAAGGACGATAGGAAGGATGATAGAAAGGAAGGAAGGACGATAGAAAGGAAGGAAGGACGATAGAAAGGAAGGAAGGACGATAGGAAGGAAGGAAGGACGATAGGAAGGAAGGAAGGAAGGGTGATAGGAAGGAAGGAAGGATGATAGGAAGGAAGGAAGGATGACAGGAAGGAAGGAAGGAACGATAGGAAGGAAGGAAGGATGATAGGAGGGAAGGAAGGAATGATAGGAGGGAAGGATGGTAGGAAGGAAGGAAGGACGATAGGAAGGAAGGAAGGACGATAGGAAGGAAGGATGGTAGGAAGGAAGGAAGGACGATAGGAAGGAAGGAAGGATGATAGGAAGGAAGGAAGATGATAGGAAGGAAGGAAGGATGATAGGAAGGAAGGAAGGGTGATAGGAAGGAAGGAAGGACGATAGGAAGGAAGGAAGGACAATAGAAAGGAAGGAAGGACGATAGGAAGGAAGGAAGGATGATAGGAAGGAAGGAAGGATGATAGGAAGGAAGGAAGGACGATAGGAAGGAAGGAAGGACGATAGGAAGGAAGGATGGTAGGAAGGAAGGAAGGACGATAGGAAGGAAGGAAGGACGATAGGAAGGAAGGATGGTAGGAAGGAAGGAAGGACGATAGGAAGGAAGGAAGGATGATAGGAAGGAAGGACGGATGATAGGAGGGAAGGAAGGAATGATAGGAAGGAAGGACGGATGATAGGAAGGAAGAACGATAGGAAGGAAGGATGGTAGGAAGGAAGGAAGGATGATAGGAAGGAAGGAAGGATGATAGGAAGGAAGGATGGTAGGAAGGAAGGAAGGACGATAGGAAGGAAGGATGGTAGGAAGGAAGGAAGGACGATAGGAAGGAAGGAAGGATGATAGGAAGGAAGGAAGAATGATAGGAAGGAAGGAAGGGTGATAGGAAGGAAGGAAGGATGATAGGAAGGAAGGAAGGATGATAGGAGGGAAGGAAGGATGATAGGAGGGAAGGAAGGATGATAGGAGGGAAGGAAGGATGATAGGAAGGAAGGAAGGATGATAGGAAGGAAGGAAGGATGATAGGAAGGAAGGAAGGATGATAGGAAGGAAGGAAGGAACGATAGGAAGGAAGGAAGGATGATAGGAGGGAAGGAAGGAATGATAGGAGGGAAGGACGGATGATAGGAAGGAAGGAAGGATGATAGGAAGGAAGGAAGGATGATAGGAAGGAAGGAAGGATGATAGGAGGGAAGGAAGGAATGATAGGAGGGAAGGACGGATGATAGGAAGGAAGGAAGGACGATAAAGGAAGGAAGGATGGTAGGAAGGAAGGAAGGAATGATAGGAGGGAAGGACGGAATGATAGGAAGGAAGGAAGGATGATAGGAAGGAAGGAAGGGCGATAGGAAGGAAGGAAGGACGATAGGAAGGAAGGAAGGATGATAGGAAGGAAGGAAGGAACGATAGGAAGGAAGGAAGGATGATAGGAGGGAAGGAAGGAATGATAGGAGGGAAGGACGGATGACAGGAAGGAAGGAAGGACGATAGGAAGGAAGGATGGTAGGAACATACGAAGCAAGAACTTCATTAAACATTTAAAAGTTAATCAGCTGTGATGCATTCAGATGGCCCCGATGGAGCTGACCATGGATGGATAAAGAGAACGGAGCTGACGGAGAGCTAGACACCACCTTGGAGGAGTTAGAGGAAGTAGACACCTGGGACTACGGCCGCTTTTCAAAATAAGGTGTTAACAAAGGGAACTGGATCTACAGAATCCATCTATGGAAATCAGACTGATGGATTATATTCAGCAGAGTATAAAACATTACATGACCCTGATAAATTAAAAAGAAAATCCCTCTAATCTGTGAGGGAAACGTCTTTATTCTTTGATAAAAACTGTAATCAATAATTATAGGTTTTACAAAGTAAAAGTCTCTAGACCCCCATGGTCTAGTGGTAAAAAAATGAACAACAATCACAATAATCCTTCTATAAAACTGCAGTACTTAAAAATCAGAGTACCTGACGGTATTGAATCAGGAGGTGAATCATCCAGCCCTTTTAGATTTAGGAGGTTTAAACTGGGATTATGCTGAGTTGATACTCCAGTAGTGCTAACCCTAACCCCGGCTGCATTATTGTGACGTTGACACTGAAACAGGAAGTTGTTCCTGTTTAAGTCTCATCACATTTTGATGCTCAGCTTCCTGTTTCTTGTCGGTTGGACAGCGTTTTGTTCTCCGTCCTCTCGCACCGGACCGATCGGCTCTGTGGTGAACTGTTAAACGGTGATGTGTATTTACATGTGGTCCAGTATTTGACGTGCATACAGTATGCGTGACAGTAACTCATCAAAGCAGCTCTGACGGAGGGAAAGTTTGAGAAGAGATGATGATGAGGAGCTGACGGTGCTGAGGTTTGACGGGGGGATTTCCAGCCATCTGGTTCCAGCCAGGTTCAGCTACCAAACTGGGTCTTTGTATGAAGAAAAATCCCCCACTGAGATGAGCCACTCCTGTTTTCATGGGCGAGTTAAAGGTGTTTCTGTAAACCTGCTCACTAACGCCTGCTGCTGTTCAGGACATCCTGGGGAGTTTTCAGGAGGCTGTTGGATCAAATGGTTTCATGTTTGAGGCAATGAAACGAACTTAAACTTTTCAGTGACGATTAATTGTAATTAGACAACACTCTCTCATCATCAGCCTCTTGTTGTTAAAGCTGTAAATAACGATGAATGTTGGGGGTACTTGTGGGACGCTGGTTGATGCTGCTGTGCATTCCCTTAACCATCACACCAGGCTGCCACGAGTTAGATGGGTCTTCCTGCGTTGAGTTTGTGGCACTGGAAACTACGTATTCAAAATTTTGTACCACTTCCTGTGTCCACTATGCGGCGCTACAGAACAACCACCGCAACCACGTGTCCCGTGACGGGTCCTGGGGGGTTGGAACCGATCCCAGCTGACATTGGTTGAAGGCGGGTTCACCCTGGACAGGTCACCAGTCCATCATAGAGACATACAACCATTCACACCTACAGGACATTTAGAGTCTTTGGACTGTGGGAGGAAGCCGGAGTACCCGGAGAAAACCCACACTAACACGGGGAGAACATGCAAACTCCACACAGAAGAGCTCCAAGCCGGATTCACACCCGCTAATTATACCCTATGTTGCTATAAATCGTGTGTACATCACACCGTGTAAATCGGATGTAAATCAGCTGACTTGCTGTTGTCAGCTGGTGGTGCTGTGCTAACTCACTATGGGCGTGTAGATGTCTACGGACTTTTATCCAACATGTGAAATTTGGGGCAGACGGGATGACATAAAGTCCAGTAACAACAGCTTCCTGTCTCATGGTGAAATATGCAAACTGGCCACCTCGCCACAGCAACGCTGTTTCACGAAAACCCAAAAGCTTCGCAATTTGCATTGCCCATTGCCCATCTGGAAGATCTCCAGATTCTACTGACCAGAGTTGAGATGGAGCTGTTGAATCCTGTAGGAGGGGTTTCAAAAAGTCCCACACCTGTAAAACGACTAAAATTGCGTCGAATGTCAAATGATCTACGACATCATCGGTCGAGCTTTTGACTTTCCTTCGCAAACTAGCATCAAATTGGCCGGAGGGATATGCTACCCAAATTTGAATCAAATCCGATAACCCTCTAGATTTGTATGAATGTATAAAAAAAAGCACAAAATTTAAAATGGCCGTCATACAATGCCAATGGCAAATATGTCTGAAATGATGGGAGCAAAGTTGGTAGCAAATCTCGTAAATACCAACCATTCCAACTAAGACCTCCCAGGATTTAGGGGGCGCTATGGAGCTGCTAAATGAGCCCAATCACTGCATATTCCCACAATTTTCACAGGTTTTGAAGTACGCGCCATATTTCATGAGTGTCTGAGTTTACCAAGGGCGTCAAAAATGTGTTCAAAGGCTAAAAGTAATTAGGGGGCGCTAGAGAGCCAACGTGCCACATCCAAGCACCACTGGGACGTCAACTCAATGTGATTCTGCAGCAGAAAATAATAATCTTTACAAAAACAACAGGTTTCCTGACACTTGGTGGCTGAAATCTGCCAGCAAACAGAACAGAAGAAGAAGTAGAGGAAGTGAACTGGAAACAAACCCCATCAGCCTCCATCGAACCGTCTAGAAGAGGATGTTCATGCTGTCTGGACACAAAGACGATATGAATGTATATCTGAGAAACAGCTGATCTGTCAGGTGAGTTAAACATTCGCTACGTCACCATTTATTTGACAAAGCCGTTTCCACGTCCCGCGTCGAGCATCGATGCTCGAACCTCCTCAAACGAGAGTAAAAACTTTGTTTCATCAAATTTTGCAGCTTTTCTAACGAGATACTTCAAAATGTGAATAAAACACATAAATAAAATTACGGCTATTGTGTGGACCAAGTGAGTTTTATTCGATTCCATATTTGTTCGCTGTTATCGCTGTTACGTATTTGTATTGCTGTATTTAAAAGAACATTTATGTATTTTGAGAGATTCATTCATTCATTTTCATGCTGGAGCCAGGAGACGATTAGCCTAGCTTAGCATAAAGACTGGAAACGGGGAAAATAATAATAAAAACCTTTAAAGCTCTGTTAAATTTATTCAGCAAAGATTTTTCCAAGTCACATTTAACGCATCAGCTCTTGTAAAAAAAGCAAAAACACCTCAAGCGAACAGAAAAACTTTCCAGAGCTGAGGAAGTTTCACTAAATTTTCCACATTTACGGTACATAAAGTTTTTCTAAAGCAATCTTTAAAATTCCTAAATTATACGTAATGCAGGATGAAAAACCTGCATGAACCACCTGTCATTTTGACTCCTAGCTAACGGCATGTCAGTGTGAAGTATGGCAACAAGATAATAGCGTTTCATATAAAGATCCACGCAGCTATTATCGGACCGAAGATTTCAGTCTGTCAGACCTTTCCACGGTGTTTTCAGACCGCCACTTTGTTTACATCCACACAGCGGTTCGGAAAAGTGATAAATAAAAGCCACGTCACGAGGAAGCTTATCCAACAACATCTGCCTTACTGTCATTCATTGTGAAGCGCGCAGCTCATGCTGTGTTGTTTTCATTCATGATGGATGGTTCATAATACAGCCGCGTGTCGAATCCCGCTACAAATACATCCAAGTAGATCGTGTTGAACTCATTTAAAATGCCTTTAT
>CAMQGK010000193.1:1932500-1987500 GCA_947000775.1 Pterois miles
CTGTTACACGTAGCAACGGTCTGTTACACGTAGCAACGGTCTGTTACACGTAGCAACGGTCTGTTACACGTAGCAACGGTCTGTTAAATGTAGCAACGGTCTGTTATACGTAGCAACGGTCTGTTATACGTAGCAACGGTCTGTTACACGTAGCAACGGTCTGTTACACGTAGCAACGGTCTGTTAAATGTAGCAACGGTCTGTTATACGTAGCAACGGTCTGTTACACGTAGCAACGGTCTGTTACACGTAGCAACGGTCTGTTACACGTAGCAACGGTCTGTTACACGTAGCAACGGTCTGTTACACGTAGCAACGGTCTGTTATACGTAGCAACGGTCTGTTACACGTAGCAACGGTCTGTTACACGTAGCAACGGTCTGTTATACGTAGCAACGGTCTGTTATACGTAGCAACGGTCTGTTACACGTAGCAACGGTCTGTTAAATGTAGCAACGGTCTGTTACACGTAGCAACGGTCTGTTACACGTAGCAACGGTCTGTTACACGTAGCAACGGTCTGTTACACGTAGCAACGGTCTGTTACACGTAGCAACGGTCTGTTAAATGTAGCAACGGTCTGTTACACGTAGCAACGGTCTGTTACACGTAGCAACGGTCTGTTATACGTAGCAACGGTCTGTTACACGTAGCAACGGTCTGTTACACGTAGCAACGGTCTGTTATACGTAGCAACGGTCTGTTATACGTAGCAACGGTCTGTTAAAAACGGTCTGTTACACGTAGCAACGGTCTGTTACACGTAGCAACGGTCTGTTACACGTAGCAACGGTCGTTACAGTAGCAAGGTCTGTTAAATGTAGCAACGGTCTGTTACACGTAGCAACGGTCTGTTACACGTAGCAACGGTCTGTTACACGTAGCAACGGTCTGTTACACGTAGCAACGGTCTGTTAAATGTAGCAACGGTCTGTTATACGTAGCAACGGTCTGTTACACGTAGCAACGGTCTGTTACACGTAGCAACGGTCTGTTACACGTAGCAACGGTCTGTTACACGTAGCAACGGTCTGTTAAATAGAAGAAGTAGCAACGGTCTGTTACACGTAAACGGTCTGTTACACGTAGCAACGGTCTGTTACACGTAGCAACGGTCTGTTACATGTAGCAACGGTCTGTTACACGTAGCAACGGTCTGTTACACGTAGCAACGGTCTGTTACACGTAGCAACGGTCTGTTATACACGTAGCAACGGTCTGTTATACGTAGCAACGGTCTGTTATACGTAGCAACGGTCTGTTATACGTAGCAACGGTCTGTTATACGTAGCAACGGTCTGTTATAAAGAAATAACAGACCACAGGAAGCTGTGCAATGAGAATAAAGTGTTAAACACAGCTGTGTAATAAATATTCAGACCAATTGTGAATTTTGTGATACCAAATTTGTCACAGATATAGGTTTGTATGTTATGAAAAGATATAGATATTGGGATGCTCCCGAATTTCCCTCCGGGGATTAATAAAGGTTCATCTTATCTTATCTTATCTTATACTTTGGCCATTTTTCAAAATGGCTGCCAAATAGGTCTTAAATGTTCCTGATTGTTACAGAAAACTGATTTTATGCCTTTTTGGATGCTCCCCCAAAAAGACAATGACAACCACCTTCACAAGGGCATTTCTCTGAGATCTCGCTGGATCAAGTTGAGGACTAACTAGTCACGGGACACATGACAACGGTTCAGTTTGGTTCAGCGATTCAGGTTCATGGACTCACAGGTTTTACAGGTTTTTACAGGTTTTTACAGGTTTTTACAGGGGCTGATGTTTCGTTTCTAACCAAACTGACATAGTTGAACCTAAAATGAAAATAAGATCAGTTTCCTGTCGGCTCACAGGATCAATGAGACTCATGAGGTAGGATTACACTTTCTTTTGTTTTATCTATTTTTAACACCCTTTTCTTCATTCATCTATTTATTTTTTGATATGCAATAGCATTTATTTACTTATTAATATATTTATTTTTTGATAATAGCACTTTGTTTATTTATTTATTTATTTATATATTTACTTATTTATTTATCTGTCTACTTTTGCCTGCAATAGCACTTTTTTTTATTTTTTTATGTATTAATTTAGGGTTTAAAATCATGCATACAGCGTACTGTAGCTGTATACCAAACAGTGGCCGGGTTATGACATGATACAAGGACTGAGGAGGCGGGTCGTTGGGGGCAAAGTTTCACCAAAATAATCCAATTAAAAACACAATAAGTGCGAAACACAAAAATGCCATAGTCCAGCACATAGTTCACACACAGGGTCCACATATTTAAAGTGTGCATGTTGTCGGTAAACTCTGATACCTCCAAACTCTCCACCTGATGTTTATGATAAATGTTTATGAAATAAGTGAGTGGTTTATCCCACAGAGGCTGGTTCAGCTGGAGGAGGAAGCATTCCCGCCTCGCCTCGGGGAAGGTCCCGTTTTAGATAAAGTTTTGAAGAGTAGATTCCTGGAATCAGACTGGTACCCTCATCCCTTTTCATTTCCCATCAGCCCCTCTGTGCCGGTGTTTGCGGTAACAGCCGGCTCGACCCGAGGCGGTGACTGACTGACAGCTGATGGGCCGCCGCTTTGTCGTCTTTGTTTACAGCGTCGACAGTTTTGTGTGTTTGATGGAGGATTAGAGCTCATTAAGAGAGCGAGGCTGGTCGCCAGCAGCTGTTTACCATACCACACATACATTACAGCGCTCTGTCTCTCTGCAGCCCTCCGCCTCGCTGTCAGTCACGTTAATCAATCCACACAAACGCCATCTCTGATACACTCATGTTCAGGGGGGTTTACTACAGTCCAGGACCTGTAAACTCACAATGGGACTAGAACCCCAACTGGCCATTATTGTTGTCAACAAGTTCTCTTCATAAACCTAGTTTCAAAGTAAAGTCCTTTAAAACCAGTGTTGTTGAGCTTTTGATCCCTTGTCATGTTCTTCATCATAATCCTCCGTCATGTGATGACGGGGTCAAATATCGGACAGTACGACTCATTCTGACTCCCCACTTGGCAAATGTCACCGCTTGGTGAGCATCCCTGGGATCAGAGGTCGAGTACGGCGTAGGGCGTACTCCTTATGTTACTTTTGGAGGTGTCACGGACGGTGTGTCCTTTCAAAATAAACATCCAGGAAATTCAATTTAGGCAACACAACCTCTAAGTCAGTGATGATAACGTCAACCACGACTTTTTCCTCAACTTAACAAATCACAGCACTAATAGTACCAACGATACCGAGTCATTTGAAAAATAAAAATAAGTCAACAAACGGGTTGGATTCAGTTGTTTTAAAGTTAGAGTTAGAGACTACTACTACTACTACTACTACTACTACTACATCCTGGTCTCATCTGAAACTAGAGAACCTGATGGATCCATCAGTACCAACCAGGTCAGGTCCTTAACTTAACTAAAGGGTTTTCTGTGGATGGCGTTGCGTACTTATGACAGGCGAACATTTGTGTGATGTTGTAATGTGAGACGGGGTTAATTAAACCCAGATCATATGGTTTAATTAACATAACATAATAATTAACATAACAGCCAACAAAAGAGAGGCAACAGCCAATCAGGAGCGAGAATGAAATATGTTTTGTGAGTAAGGGTTAAATCATTTAACCCTTACTCACAAAACATATTTCATACTCTGCTGATTTAACCCTCACTCTGCTGATTTAACCCTCATTCTGCTGATTTAACCCTCACTCTGCTGATTTAACCCTCATTCTGCTGATTTAACCCTCACTCTGCTGATTTAACCCTCATTCTGCTGATTTAACCCTCACTCTGCTGATTTAACCCTCATTCTGCTGATTTAACCCTCACTCTGCTGATTTAACCCTCATTCTGCTGATTTAACCCTCACTCTGCTGATTTAACCCCTACTCTGCTGATTTAACCCTCATTCTGCTGATTTAACCCTCATTCTGCTGATTTAACCCTCACTCTGCTGATTTAACCTTCATTCTGCTGATTTAACCCTCATTCTGCTGATTTAACCCTCACTCTGCTGATTTAACCCTCATTCTGCTGATTTAACCTTCATTCTGCTGATTTAACCCTCACTCTGCTGATTTAACCCTCACTCTGCTGATTTAACCCTCATTCTGCTGATTTAACCCCTAGTCTGCTGATTTAACCTTCATTCTGCTGATTTAACCCCTACTCTGCTGATTTAACCCTCATTCTGCTGATTTCACCTTCATTCTGCTGATTTAACCCTCATTCTGCTGATTTCACCTTCATTCTGCTGATTTAACCCTCACTCTGCTGATTTGACCCTCACTCTGCTGATTTAACCCTCACTCTGCTGATTTAACCCTCATTCTGCTGATTTAACCCTCACTCTGCTGATTTAACCCCTACTCTGCTGATTTAACCCTCATTCTGCTGATTTAACCCTCATTCTGCTGATTTAACCCTCACTCTGCTGATTTAACCTTCATTCTGCTGATTTAACCCTCATTCTGCTGATTTAACCCTCACTCTGCTGATTTAACCCTCATTCTGCTGATTTAACCTTCATTCTGCTGATTTAACCCTCACTCTGCTGATTTAACCCTCACTCTGCTGATTTAACCCTCATTCTGCTGATTTAACCCCTAGTCTGCTGATTTAACCTTCATTCTGCTGATTTAACCCTCACTCTGCTGATTTAACCTTCACTCTGCTGATTTAACCTTCACTCTGCTGATTTAACCTTCACTCTGCTGATTTAACCCTCACTCTGCTGATTTAACCTTCACTCTGCTGATTTAACCTTCACTCTGCTGATTTAACCTTCACTCTGCTGATTTAACCCTCACTCTGCTGATTTAACCTTCACTCTGCTGATTTAACCTTCACTCTGCTGATTTAACCTTCACTCTGCTGATTTAACCCTCATTCTGCTGATTTAACCTTCACTCTGCTGATTTAACCTTCACTCTGCTGATTTAACCCTCACTCTGCTGATTTAACCTTCACTCTGCTGATTTAACCTTCACTCTGCTGATTTAACCTTCACTCTGCTGATTTAACCCTCATTCTGCTGATTTAACCCCTACTCTGCTGATTTAACCTTCATTCTGCTGATTTAACCCCTACTCTGCTGATTTAACCTTCACTCTGCTGATTTAACCCTCATTCTGCTAAACCAAGACCATATCGCTGTTCATCACTGCTGTCACACTGACCTCCTCAATACCAGATACAACCCAAAGACTCGTTATCTTTTTAAAGTTTCACCGAATAGAGACTTGACTGTCTGTATATCTACAGCATTTCATCCCAGACAGATGGAGCAGACGTTAGAAACACTGAAACTGAAGCTGAAGTGTAGAATAAAAGAGAGTGAAAGCTGATTGCAGCTCCTGAAACAACATGATTGGACAGCTTCCTAACTGACATTCAAGCTTCCTGGCGAAACCCCGAGGGTGACGTCGTGGTAAAAAGCTGCCGATCGGACCGTCCTCTGTCATTAATTCACTGATACAAGTCAGCACAGGTGATCCCACACAGGTAGGCTGCAGCTGCAGACGGAGGCTGCTCAGGCCTCCTGCTGAGGTAAAACTCATCGTATGGGTCGTTATTAGAGGGAAGGGGGCCGCCGACGCCGACGATTCCCCGAACCAGAAAGTGTTTTACTTTTAGATAAACAGCCACCTGATACACCCGCCGTGGGGCGGAGCCTTAAATCTGTCTTCTTTGTTTTAATTCACCACCATGACGCACACAGGAAGTCACATTAGCCAATCACCTTCAGCTTTGTAGCACGGAGAGAAGACTTTTACTCAAATACCGTGCGTCAGCACAAGTCTGAGGCTGGTCAAGGACATTTTACACGTAAAACATATGAAAATGTTCAAGTAGAGTTGAAACAATTAGTTTAGTTATTAGTTCATATTTTAATGGTTGAAGTCATTTTTCATGTCAAAGCATTTTATTATTCTATCCTCTAAAATGTGGAAATTTGCTGCTTTTCCTTTAAATAATTGAACGATTAATCGATTAATCGATTTTTTTACTAATATTTTTTTCTATCTGATATTTTTCACAAATCTTTCAGGAATTTTTTGATTTTTTTTCATTTTTTAATGTATTTTATTAATCCTTTTCAGACATTTTTCTGAAATTGTAAAACATTTTTTACAATTTCTTTCACACATTTTACTAATCATTTTGGGCTGATTTTCAGATTTTTTTTCTTCACTTATTGTTTGCTCATAATTTCCAGAAATGTTCATTTTTCAATTTTCACATATTTTCAGACATTTTTTTTCTGATATTTTAACATATCTTTTGGACATTCTTTTTTTTTTTTTTTTTTTACAATTTCTTTTTATATTTTACTAATGATTTTAGTAAAACTTATTATTTTTCTAATATTTTTCAGAAATCTCACAGATACTTTATACAAATTTTTTGGACATTTTTCCATTTTTTCCCCCCTATATTTTACTAATAATTTTCAGAAATTTTTCTTATATTTTTTATCTTTAAATTTTGGGGGTAATTTTTGGAGGGTTTTAACAAGTGTTTCACATATTTTACAGTTATTTTTTGGATATTTTTCAAATGTTTTTCTCACATTTTTTCACACACAGATCAAACCACCTTTTCGCTCTGACTTCCTGTTCGGCTGCAGTCTGAGGCTGAAGGTGTTGGACTAACTAACGTGTTGCCTCGCTGCTGGAGCTCCTTGTAAACAAACAACGTCTCATTACGACGAGCAAACGGGTGAAAATTAGGCCTTTAAACTCCGTCATTTCTGAAAGTGAGCCGGCGTGTCAAAGGTGAGCCAAGCTCAGTGTTAATTATTACCGCCGGGTCTCTTTAGGGCTCCAGTTTGTTTGATGAAGGAAGGAAGGAAGGAAGGAAGGAAGGAAGGAAGGAAGGAAGGAAGGAAGAGGGTCAGCAGATATGAAGTTGTCTGTAAACCTGATGTAGTTCAGGTTCAGTTGGCGTTGTGGCACTGTGACAAAAACAGAGATCAAAATGAAAAAACAAACCTGAAACCTAATCTATAATCTATCACATCTATCTTTGTGGTTCCGGTGACGCGGCCTGTCTGTGACTCGGGCTGCGTACCTCGCTGTAACAAGGCGGCGACGTCTGGAAGCGGCGGCGAGGCAGCAGACTGGCGCCACCGTCCACGGTACCCAGCAACGTGAGGTCCCTAAAGAATAAAATGAACGAGCTGCTGACCTGCGTTGCGACCTGCTACGAGTATGGTGAGTCGTGCATTTTGGTTTTTACTGAGACTCGGCTTGATCAGGACAATCCCGACTCTCTGTGTGAACTAGAAGGCTTCGCTCTCAAAGGAGTTGACAGGAGAAAGATGTCAAGGACAAACAGAGACGGAGGCATCTGTGTTTAGACGAACGACACCTGGTGGAGACAATATGTGATGCGTCAGACTGTCTGTAACCCTGATGTTGAACTTGTCTCCACAGCTTTAGACCCGTTTATCTGCCTTTACAGTTTAGAAACATCATCCTCTGTGCTGCGTATGCTAACACTGTTAGCGCTGCCGCCCAGGTCACTGACTGTGTTCAACAACAACTTTCAGGTCACCCTGAGGCTCCAGTTTTTAACTTAGGGGACTTTAACTACTGTCAACTGGAAAGCTCACGTCCAGGTTTTGACCAAGTTGTCAAATGGGAAACCAGGGAGGACAAAATCCTTGATAAATGCTGTGGTAAACCACACACCAAGACTGTAACTGAAAACTGTACAAAAACCTAACCTAATCAGTTGCTAAAGGAAGCCAGCAGCATATATAAAGAAACCATAGTACATAACTTAACTTAATAATAAAATTAAACTGAGGGATACCATGAGGAAAATCACGAACATGGCTTCATCTCATAAAAGTCTCAGCACCCAACGACCTGCCAAGCAAAGAGGCTGAAAGACTTTTACCTGAGATTAGAACGAGAGGCTTTTCCTCTGAATCTCAAAATGTTTCTGACTCACTGTCTCTGAGCAGGACGCTAGGCTGGTGATGGAAACCTAAAATAAAATCACATTTTAAACAGCTCTCGCAGGTAGCTAACAGCAGTGAGGTGCCCCATCTTCCGGTCACACGGTCCCCTCCCCCTGGAAGAAATCAATAATCACACCGGTCCGTTTAGGGCCAGTGGCTTTGACATCCACTGTCATGAAGTGTTTCGAGGCAGGAGGAAGGAGGCGCAGGTACATAAACATCCTTTTCAGTTTGCCTGTAAGTGAGGCTGCAGCACAGATGATGCTATTAACTGTATCACTCATTTGGTAAGTAAACACCTTGAGGAGTGTCGTTTGTTGACTCAGACTTTACACTTGCTCATGAGAAAGATGAAGGAGATGAATGTAAATCCTTCCACCTTATGATGACAAACAAAACCCAGCCAGTCAGGGTCAACAGGACCCTCCTGGAACCGATCAGCGCTGGTCCCCCACAGGGCTACGTTAGCTCCTCGGTCCTCTTCACACTATATAAACGACTGGATACGATCCCTAATGCTACGCAGAGCTAGCAGCCCACTGTGGTGTGACAACAACCAGCTTGGGCTGAATGTGAGGAAGACAGAGGAGGTGGTGGGTGACCTCAGGCCTGTGGTTACTAAAAACACACCTATCACACAGGTCTGTTCATGGAGGTATTTAGGGGTCCACATCGACAACGCTTTTCTTCCAGGGTGTCTTTGAATTCACCATAAGATACGGCATCACGGCCTGGTACGGTAACCTGACCGTGCAGTCGAGGCGCAGACTCCAGGAAGACCGCGGGGGACAAAAACCACCCTACCCTCCAGAAGCTTCATGAGCCGTCCGTTAAGGGTTAAGACAGCAAAATATGTGACACAAGTGCAAAATAAAGGAAGTACAATAATTGACAAAAAGTTATAGTGCAACGTGTTATACAGGGACGGTGCGTTATGTTGCATCTGTGTAATATTGGGTTATAGTTATAGTACGATGGTACAGTGCACTATCTGGGTGTAACACCTGCCATGGTGTGTGTGATGGTATGTGCCATTATATGTGTTATGTGTTTCTACTGTTTCCTGTCTCATGTGGAATCGTTTATCAGTTTTATCAGGCCTATTGTTGTTGTTTTAATTTAGTGTTTGTAGCTGCAGTTCGACGGAGTTCAATAACAGTTTATCTGATCTAAAATCAATGTTTTAACACCAGAATCAATATATCTGCTTCATCCGAGTCTCTGTGGAGGTAGGAGGAAGTTAGGGCTTTTATTGTGGTAGTCTGAGCAACATGACGTCATATCCGTTCGGTATCCGTCAACCAGAACAAACCTCAGAAAGTATTAAAGGGTGGAGGGTGGGTGTGGATCCGACCTCCACCCTCCATGTTAAATCCAGCCTGGTAAACACTACACATCCAGTAAAGGAGGGAAACACTTTGGAAAAGCAGAGCTAGACATCACGGCTAAAGCTGCACGCTAACTCCGTCACGGACGGGAAACGTCATCGTACGGCGGTAACGTGCGGTCCGGCCGGCCGTCGCTCTCGTCTCCGTGGTCCGACGGGCCGACGCTACGACTGTAGAGCTCCATATACTGACATTTATGTTAAATGCATTCAGACGGCCCCGATGGAGCTGACCATGGATGGATAAAGAGAACGGAGCTGACGGAGAGCTAGAGACCACCTTGGAGGAGTTAGAGGAAGTAGACACCTGGGACTACGGCCACTTTTCAAAATAAGGTGTTAACAAAGGGAACTGGAGAGAGATATATAGTGTATAGGTGTAGATAACGGATTGATTATACAGGTAGAGTGGTCACCTCGTGCTGCTCTCTGCGGTCACAGATTTCAGTTTAATAGCATCAATAATGTCTCAATTACTGAAGTTTCACAAACTGGAATAAAAGGTTCAGTCAGGAACAATTAGCTGCAGCGGAAGAAGCAACCATGACCCCCCCCACCCGCTTATAAAGCATGATTTTTATTCAAATTAGCTCCTTTCTGCTCGTTAGTGCACCTGCACCTAATTAAAAACCAAATCCTGCAAATTTCTGAATCCGCTGATGTTGGCTCTGTTACCAAATATTGAAATATTGAGCAGGTAGCGCTGTGCTAATTAATGTTGGGGGGGGGGGGGCGCGATGACGGCGGCTCATTTACATAAACCCGTCGAAGGAAAAGAGAGAAAAACAACAGGACCTCCAGTCGTGGCGTCGCTGCAGGCCTCCGGTCGCTGCAGGCCGCCGGTCGCTGCCGGCCGCCGGTCGCTGCAGGTCGCTGCAGGTCGCTGCAGGCCGCCGGTCGCTGCAGGCCGCCGGTCGCTGCAGGCCGCCGGTCGCTGCAGGCCGCCGGTCGCTGCCAGTCGCTGCCAGTCGCTGCCAGTCGCTGCAGGCCGCCGGTCGCTGCAGGTCGCCGGTCGCTGCAGGCCGCCGGTCGCTGCAGGCCGCCGGTCGCTGCAGGCCGCCGGTCGCTGCAGGCCGCCGGTCGCTGCAGGCCTTCCAGCCATTTTAACGCTTCTCTTCTTCTTCTCTTCTTCTTCTTCTTCTTCGCTGGTTCAGCGGGAGGGATTTTATATTCTATTTTGACCGCAGAAACAACGTGTAGATTGGGTTTCCAGGTTTCCAAGGTGAATATTGAGTTTTTTTGGAATGTGTAAATAATGTTGGTTCCATCGATGCCAGCTGGGTGCTAATCACACTCAGGAAAAAGGAAAATTGAATACTGCAACAATTAGCAGGTTTGATGGAGACAGTCACACAACCCGAGTGCAGTGCTTATATTTAACTCTCATAAATGACTAAAACAGTGTCTGAGGAATTGTAATTAGGCACCAATAGGAGGTGTCGGAGACGGCAAACACCGTCGGAAACTAAAAAAGTGACAATAGAGAAGAAGAGGAGAGGAAACGTACTGCTCTACATCAGGAATAAAAGAAAAGCCAGCTAAAGACCAGCAGAACCTCCTCCTCTTCCTCTAGAGAGACTTTTCACACAGGAACAAAAGAGTTAATTCGTCTTAAACGACTCCTGTAACACAACCCAGTCGTAGTTTAATCCAGCCTGTTCTCATTCTGACAGCATCAAATACTGACGCTTTGCCAAAACTGTCAGCGTTCGGTACAGACCCTTCCATTAAAGGGACTGTATGTAAGATTTTACATGTATAAATATGTTTTAATCGGCGGTTATTGTGAACAGGTTGGGACCTAACCTAAAAAACGGGACCTTCCATGATCTTCTGGGTTTCCTCCATCAGCCTGTCGACTGGTTTTCATGTGAAGAACTCGGTCCTGTTTTATCGGGAAAATCCAAACGGATGTGACGTCGCGTTCGCTCGCGAGGATCTTTACAAAAGACTAAAGACGCAAAGAGACAAAACTCTGGTGTTATTCTGACAACAGCTGCTGCTGCAGTGTGTAAATATACAGCTGTGCTCATAGTTTACAAACACTTTATGATTTCTTAGCCATTTTTCAGAGAATTTGAATGAACACAAAAACTTTTATTCCACTCATAGTTAGTGGTTGGTGAAGCCATATATTGTCAAACAACTGTGTTTACTCTTTTTAAATCATAATGACAACAGAAGCTTCCCAATGACCCTGATCAATAGTTTCCATCCCCAGGTCTTAACACCTCGTATTGCTCCTTTAACATCAGTGGCAGCTTGAAGTCTCTGGTGGTCGTTGTGGATCAGGTCCTGTATCTCCTCTGATGGTAAAGCAGCCCGTTCTTCTGGGCTTCTTGGCCTCCAGTTCCTGTAGATTGTTGGACCGTCCTGCATGAACTGCTGGTCTGAGATCTGCCCAGAGAGGCTCAGTGATCCTGAGGTCAGGAGACTGAGACGGCCTCTCCAGAACCTCCACTTTATTCTGCTGGAACCGATGACAGCTGGACTCGGCCTCGTGTTCTCCAGTATTTTCTGATAACATGCCGCATTCATCTGACCATCAGTTTTGACCAAGTGTTCTGCCTTTGTAGCTCCCACATCCCCAAACATCAGCGATCGGCCTCCGTGTTTCCCAGTGGGAACGCCGTTCGCTCATCATCGGCCTCCGTGTTTCCCAGTGGGAACGCCGTTCGCTCATCATCGGCCTCCGTGTTTCCCAGTGGGAACGCCGTTCGCTCATCATCGGCCTCCGTGTTTCCCAGTGGGAACGCCGTTCGCTCATCATCGGCCTCCGTGTTTCCCAGTGGGAACGCCGTTCGTTCATCGTTGTTGACTCCTCTCCAGATGCAGTGTTGATGGTTGTTTTGGTCTCATCCCTCCAGATGACTTTGTTCCAGAGTTTTGAGGCTGGTCTCTGGGCTGTTTGGCGTATTGTGAGCCGGATGCTTTGTGGCGTTTGCGTAGTGACGGCTTTCTTCTGGCGACTCCACCGTGCAGCCCAGTTTTCTTCAGCTTCCTCCGTATTGTGGATCCTGAAACAGCCACACCACATTTTTTCAGAGTCCTGTATTTCAGCTGAAGTTATTTGTGGGTTTTCCGGGCAGTTGTGGCAGAAATGTTTGCTGGTCTACCTGACCGTGGTTTGGTTTCAACAGAATCCCTCACTTTCCTCTTCTCCATCAGAGTCTGATCACTGCTGATTGGCGTTCTCAGCTCCTTGGATATCTTTTTCTATCTGTCCTGTTTCATACAGGTCAGTTTCCTTTTCCCGTAGATCCTCTGACAGCTCTTTGCTTTCGCCATGACTCTGAATCCAGAACCGTCAGCAGCTCTGGATGAAAGATGAAGGGTCTGTCGGCAGGACAGAAACTCAGAGAGCTTTAGAGACTCATTGATTACAGCAGACAGGTCACAGGTGAGGATGGTTACCTGTAGCTGCCGTTCACACCTTTCTGTGTCAGCTAGTGAGCACGTTATCAGGCCACAATCACCAGAAACTATTGATCAGGGTCATCTGGGAAGTTTCTGTTGTTACTATAATTTAAAAAGAGTCTCTGAAAAATGGCCAAGAAATCATAAATTCTGCCGGGTATGTAAACTTTTGAGCACTGTATATATATATATATATATATATATATATATATATATATATATATATATATATATATATACACAGATATACGTTATATATATATATACACACGGATATACGTGTGTATATATATATATATATACACACGGATATACGTGTATATATATATATATATATATATATATATATATATATATATATATATATATATATATACGTATATGTATATGTATATATATATACACGCATATATACGTGTATATACATGTATATACATACGTATATATATGTATACTTATATATATACATGTATATATATACGTATATATATACACAATATACATACGTATATATAGAAACACAGAAATGAATAAGTTTGGGGAAATGAATGAGGGGAAAATTGGACAGAAATAAGTGACTAAATGAATGCATAAATGCATCAAATATATATTTAAAAATCTAAAATTAAAATAAATAAATGCTAAATTAATAAATTAGTAATTAATTAAACAGAATAATATGTAAATAAGAGAATCAATACAAAGAAATAAATAAAGACAATTAAATATGAAACAAAAATAAAACATAAATGTCAATTTATGTCACATTTTATCAATTAATTAATGGCCTCACTTATTTGTTGAGTTATTTATTCATTTATGTTGGATTTTGGCAGGTTCTGTCCTCCATAGAGAGACAGACGGACTGCTTTTCTATCGGACTTTCTTTTATTTCTGATATCATTCAAACAACCTGTAAGATGGCAGATTTTAACCTGTTAATGTGTTTATTTATTCCTAACAAACACTGAATCGTTGCCTGGCTGCAGCAGTGACTCCTCCCTCAGGTTTCCCAGCAGCCTCAGCAGAGACATTAGTGGGTGATTTGTTTAAAAGGTACGACGAGCAGGTTGAGAGGAGGCCTCGTTACCTGTTCAGACAGCGGCGGCGAGCCCCCCCCCCCCCCCCCCTCGCTGCTTGTTCAGCTGCAGCCATGCATGCTTAACGCCGGGGAGGAGGACGCCACATCCTGCAAATTAGCGAGCTGATTTCCCTCGCGGGGTTTGGACAGAGGACCCCGCGGCTCATCGCCAGCCCCGAAACAGCGAGGCCGGCGGCGTCACAGTGGCTGAGCGAACATGGCCGCCTCCGATTCAAAACGCTCCGGCCGGTGTTTTCACAGGCGGGGATTACCCAAATGTCCACGGCACGGTCCGTTTGGCGTCTGACAGCACAGGAAGTGATTCTCTAACTCAAGTCTGAAATGTTCACACAGACTCAAGTTCAGACTGATTCACAAGAACAACACAGTAAAACTAGTTAATGTAATCAGTAAATGGCTTTTCCTTATTGATCTGGTAGAGTGAGTTACTTTTTATTTCTGTGTCATGTCAAACATCTGGCTCGTCTCATCTGGGATCACAAAGACGCCGCTATTACATGGCTGCCTCGTCTTTGATTTCTTTAGTCAATTAGTCATTTTGATGCTTGTTTTCATGCTGAAAGACTTATTTCCAGGAAACAAACGAGCACTGAGCAGAGGTCAGGTGGTGCTTTTTGTGGAGGACTCAGTTTTACAGATGTGTTGATTAAACCAGTAAATGGTTAGTGGAGCAGTGGAGTTAGAGTGTTTCTTCGGGGGACGACTGCCCTAAATGTACAAAACATTCATCTTCTGGTGACACACAAAAACCAAAAGTACACAATAAAATCAAATAAACTACCACATTATAAAGAACTTCCTGATAGGTAAGAGATAATGTACAGGGTCCTGCATACTACATCAAAACTGTGTCCATGCGGTCTGTTGTCATGACGGTCTGTTGTTGCGGCTGTTGCGGGTGTTAGGGGTTTCATAGCGGTTTTGTGGCTGTTGGGTGTTGCGTGCGGGTTTATGAATGGTGTTGACGGTGTGCGTGACGGCGTTTACATGCGGTCTGTTTTGCGGCTGTTATACATAGCACGGTCTGTTATACAGAAAGTGAAAGAGGTGGGGGGGGGGGGGGGGGGGGGTGCAACGTCTGTTTCATGCAAGGTCTGTTTAAGAGTTTGCGGGTGGCTGTTTACATAGCAACGGTCTGTTATACATAGCAATGGTCTGTTATACGTAGCATCAAAACGGTGTGTCCATAGCAACGGTCTGTTGTACATCGCAACGGTCTGTTAGCAACAGTCTGTTATACATAGCAACGGTCTGTTATACATAGCAACGGTCTGTTATACATAGCAACGGTCTGTTAGCAATGGTCTGTTGTACGTAGCAATGGTCTGTTATACATAGCAACGGTCTGTTATATGTAGCAACGGTCTGTTAGCAACGGTCTGTTGTACGTAGCAATGGTCTGTTATACATAGCAACGGTCTGTTATACATAGCAACGGTCTGTTATACATAGCAACGGTCTGTTAGCAACGGTCTGTTATACATAGCAATGGTCTGTTATACATAGCAACGGTCTGTTATACATAGCAACGGTCTGTTAGCAACGGTCTGTTATACATAGCAACGGTCTGTTAGCAACGGTCTGTTATACATAGCAACGGTCTGTTAGCAACGGTCTGTTATACATAGCAACGGTCTGTTAGCAACGGTCTGTTATACATAGCAACTGTCTGTTGATTGAGCAACGGTCAGTTATACATAGCAACGGTCTGTTATACATAGCAACGGTCTGTTAGCAATAGACTGTTATACATAGCAATGGTCTGCTTTAAAGAACCTAACAGACCATAGAATGCTCGTCAATTGACCAACTATCAACAGAACAGAGTATTCAACTACAGCTAACTGTGCAACTATACTAACTAATCAACCACATCTGACTGTTAACTAGGAGCCTAACTATCACTACAGCTAACTAGTCAACTACAACTAACTAGTCAACTACAGCTAACTAGTCAACTACGACTAACTAGTCAACTACAGCTAACTAGTTAACTACAGCTAACTAGTCAACTATGACTAGCTAACTATCCCTCCTCCCTCCTGTCTTCTCTCCCTCCTCTCCCTCCCCGCCCCCCTTCCCTCTCCTCCCCTCCCCCCCCCCCCCCCCCCCCTCCTCCATGTAAATAACAGGAGCTGAGTGGAACCAGCAGGGTAATAATGGCATCCATGTTTTACATGCGGTGCAATGAGGCGGTAAACTGCTTTGTGTTCGTCGTTCTGTTTGTGTCTGCAGAGACAACCATCCTGATAACGATGCTGCTGTTTGCTTCGTTCTCTGCCAGAACGAACGCCGTCACTCATTATCAGATACTTAGAGGAGATGATGATACCGAAGCTGCTGCTGCTTCTTCTCTGTCGTTATATCGGCGACATAATGACCAAGTCCTCCTGCTGTTCTCCTCGTTTTCTCCTCGTTTTCTCCTTAAACAATAGTTCCAGGTTACTTACGAGAAATCTGTCCTCCTGTATGAACAGGATTATTATATCATTTATATTAATAAAGAGGTTCAGATGATAAACTGTTTGTTTCCAACCAGCCTGCTTGGTTTATTTGCTAATTTTTTATTTGAAATCCTGAAATGTATTATCCTTTACCATGTATTAATGATTTTATTGTATTACCATGATTTATTAATTAATTTATTCATTTATTTATTCATTCATTTAGTATTAATATTAAATCTTATATTATTGTGACATATTTAATTTTTATTATTTTGTATTATTTTAATTGTCTGATTTTATTTGCAATCCTGAAATGTTTTAACCCTGCAAATGTAAATGATTATTTACGTAATTATTATTATTTAATTGTTATTTATTTTATTATTACTGATAGAAATGATGGACAAAACCATTAAAATGAAACCCAAGTTGCAATAAATCAGAAATATCCGTTAAATACAGTAATACAGACAACCTTATGAATTATAATCGGTCTGATTATTAGGTAATTAGTTGATAAAATTAAGTAAAGTGTATATACTATATAAACTGATGGAAACATGAATTTGTGGGATTTGCATTTTAATTAAGCAACAATTTGTAAATTTCCCCACTGTGGGACTAATAAAGGAATATCTTATCTTATCTTATTTCATAAATTTGCTTTAAAATGTGCAACAATTTGTAGGAAACCTATTTAAAGAAACCAGAAACGTGTTTATACTCGACTGGGTGAACCTGTTGCACAGCTGCAGAATCAGTGGCATTATTTTAAAACAATTCAAGTTCAAAATCTTTTTTAAAAAGCTTTTTATGAATACTTTATACTTTTATAATACACTTTTTATTTCCAATATGTCTTATTTGTTTTATTATTTCTGATTATTAGTTTTAATATTATTATTATTGCTGGGTATTTCACTCTATTATATTTTTTATCTGTTTTTTAATTGTCAAAAATTATTTGCAGTCCTGAAATGTTTTAATCCTGGTTCAACCATGTAATGATTTATTCATTTATTTTAAATTAATAATTACTTTACTTTTTATTACTATTACTTATTTATTCATTGATTAATTTTAGTATTGTTATTATCAGTTATTATGTTATTATTATCATTTGTCATTATAGCATTGTTGTTGTTGAGTATTTTTATTCCACTTTGTTTACGTATTGTGTTATTTTTAATTGTAATTCGGTTCATTTTTCTATAGTGTCAAATCATAGCAGAAGTTGTCTCCAGATGCTTTTTATATAAAGCAGGTCAACAACATACTCTGTAGTTTAGAGACCCACCAGTAGATCCCTATGAGCACTGTTACGGTAACTGTGGTCTGGAAAAACTCCCCTTTAATGGGTAGAAACCTCTGGCAGAACCCGGCTCTGGATGGGTGGGCGGCTTGTGTTATTTACTTATTTATTTATTCATGCATGCATTTATTTATGTTTTATTATTGCTATTTTTATTTGAGTTTTTATTTTAGTTATTGTTATGTGTTTTTTCATTATTATATGGTCAACACCTACAGGTTATACATTTTTAGACGGTCACAAAGGTTGAGGATGCGGACTGCTGTGACCTCTATACAACCCTAGAATACTGTCATTTCAGTTAATAGCTGCTTTTGCTGATTTTATTTTGACAACTGGACAATAGAAGAAGCTGAAAACACGTCAAAAATCTACGACAGGTGAAATAATGCTGATATACAATTTCCTGCTTCCACATACTGCAGACACACAACACCACAATGCAGTATTCTCCTACTTTGAGCTCTGTTTTTGGTCTCCACCGATTACCGAGGGACATATATGTCTCTTTAGCTGCTAAATGCTCCACTATTGCAAAACAAAACCAAAACGAGGACTAAAAGAGACTAAAAGCCTCCGTAGCGCTGCAGAGATTTTGACGCCTCTCTGCGGTTTCACGACTACGACGTTCACATCACAGATAATCATTTGATGTATCGTTAATGTAAATAAGAGGAGCTGATCTCGGGGTGCAGCTCGCTCAGCTTGCCGGCAGCTCTCGCCTCACACCGGATAATAATAGTTCACATTTGGTGAGAATTGCACAGAGAGCCTCTGAAGGAAACACAGAGCTGACTGGGCTGTTGGTACAGGAACCTCGTGCCAGCACAAGACAGTCGGTGTGAGTTTAAAGCGTTGGTTTAAAAGTTGTAATCGTAAGCATATGCATCGCAATCTGTTCTGTTATTTATTGGTGCGCTAATCACCGAGCACACCAACATTTCTCTCCCTCCGCCGGCACGAGCAGCTCGCACGAATCTGGAAGGATTTCACAAGTAATACTTCATAGGCTAATCTCACTCCATGACTCTAATTAACGCATCATTAAAAGCATAATTCAGATAATTATAATTTCTCACTTTTTAAATGAGGAGATGGAGGAGAAGGGGAAGGGTGTCTGAGGAGCCAATTTAGAGAGTGAAACAGATTCTGAGGCGAGCGGGTGGGTGGCGAGAGAGAAGTGAGACTGGAGATCACATCAAAACTGGTCTCACACGATCTGGATCTCCGCCCGGCACTCACCTCACAAACACAAACAGGTTTCATCCTGGACTCGTCCCGTCGCAGATACTCTGCACTATTTTACATTCGACAGTTGATATTTACACATTTTACAGGCTGATTTTGGAAACTTCTCCGCCAGTTTGATTAAATGTGAAGAAGGCCGGGGACGCTGGAGGGCTGTAACGGTTCCTGTAACTGTGCTGAACCGTCACGGTCTGGTGCACGTAAATTACAGATCGGAGCACTTAAGTGGAGCAAAGTTCATAAGCTCGAGTTACGCAAGGAAACGTGCTACATGAGGTTAACACAACGAGCTGATTTGCAAGCCACCGGGCACAGCGCTGGGCTTTGACCATATACTGTATGCAGACCCTTTTTATGTGGAAGCCATTATTACATCATGGTGTTAGCTGGAGGCTAACCACAGACTGGGGGCTAACGCTAGCAGTGGGCTAAAGCTCCTCATCTAAAATGTCATCTTGCTGTTGTTGGCTGCCAGAATCCAGATATCACAACATCTGAGATGACAAACTGTGATTGGAGGATCTAGAGAGCTAAATATCAGAGAAATTTTTCAGAGATTGAGAGGAAATGATGCTAACATTTAGCCTTCTGCTAACAGCAGCCATGAGCCATTGGCTGCTGTTAGCAGAAGGCTAAACTATTAGCATCCCTTTCTCTCCATCTCTGAAACTCTTCTCTGATATTGTCCGACTCTCATTTTGACTTTGCTGAAGGAAAGTTAATTATAGACATCCAAAGATTTATACACCCTCAATTTATCTTTACAGCGCTGCCGTTGGCCACCAGCCCGCTGGCCAGACAGCTGGCTAGTTAGCTATAGCTACCTTGCTAATTCCTCCATGCTACAGAAAACGAGTCCAGCAGCAGACAGAGCTGGGTCACGGTCCCTCTGCCTCAGTCCTCACCGCTAGGAGGCTATTTCACCAGGAGGACAGCAGGAGTTAGCTAGCTGGCTGCTCAGTGCTCTGACAATGTAGCTAGCTAACTATCTAGTTCTAGAGACAGACAAGCTAGCTAGCTAACTAGCATTAGCTAGCCGTGACCTCCTCCTGACGTAGTCTCCAGCAGCGTGGGGGTCGGCTAACCTGTTCAGAGCATTATTCTGCCTCCACGTTACACGCTCCGCCCACTAACTACCTCACCATGGTTACTAACAGGAAACAGGTCGATACCACGGCCTGTCATAAGATATAAACATCTTTACGTAGTGAAAGCTGCTCCATTAATGCTCTGGATATGGTACCGAGACCCTTTCAGAGAGTCATCAGAGTCTCCTGGTTTTAGGAGCGCCTGGTTTCATCACCTGCTCTGCGCTGAAACAACAACACTCTGTATGCTAATGAGGACGTTTCTGAGGAGCTGGATTTCAGGTGTGTGATGTCATCAGGAGGCGCTGCTTCCTGGCTACTGTCCAAATCAATTATCCCACCTTCACACAGCGCAGCGCTCTCATCAGAGGTGTGAACGAGGTAAGCATCTCTCTCTTTCACGTTTCACGCTTTGTTGTGTTTGTTAAGCTGCACTTTTTAAAAAAGGACGATTCCACTACAATAAAAAAGTATGAAACACTCACAGTTTGCAGGCGTGAACGGCGTCTCTGAAGGTCTGCAGCGGGGTCGGTCATAGGGAACCGGAGCCGAGGGTTCTGGGTCCTGGTCCAGAGAGAAAACAGGGACTCATGAGTCTCATTTAGACTGGATTAACTTTACTGTCATATTCTCATTGATCAGATCAGATTGACACTTTAACTGTGGTGGAAAGTAACTCAGTACTTTTACTCAAGTACTTTTATTGTCTGCTACTTTCTACTTCTACTCCACTACATCTTAGATGGAAATACTTTTCACTCCATTAAATTTATCTGATAACTTTAAGTCAGTGTGGCAGATTCAGATCAATAAATAGATCAACTAAGCGATGGAGGCAGCGGTAGACCAGCAGCTCTCCTGTTCTGAGACCTTAAATGACTGTTTTTGTGAATGGAGTCTGGTGGCTTTAAAGAGGACGATAAAACAGTTTCAGTTCCAGTCAGAAAGGGCTTTCTGACGATGACGTAAAGTAGTGAAAAGATTCAAAATATAGCGTACATTTAACAGTAAAAAACAAAACAAGATATAATAAACAAATAAGTAAATAATAAAGATATAATAAGGAAGTAAACAGTTAAAAACATACAAAAATAGACTGAATGAGTGTTTGGGGTCACATTATTGAATATATGAAATGCTGATGCACAGAATACTGACTATTGATGAATAAATTATGATGCATTATTATGGCTAAAGATGAGATAAAACTTAAACATCAATTTAAACTAGCATTTAAATTTAAACAATATGTCGGGAGCTCTGGATGGAAATTAACTCTAGATAATAAATAGGATTGTTCTGTGGGGTAAAATGATTATATTTAAAGATCAATCAAAATGAAGGGATCCTGAGAACCGAGATGTTGGAAATTTGGTCGGCACATGAATCACATACAGACTTTAAAAAAAATCTCTTGGGGCCATGCTCTAAACCAAACAGGAAGTCAGCCATTTTGGATTTTGTGTGATTTTTTTTTTCATACATTTTTGGCCATTTCCAGGCTCCGTACTTTAACGAACTCCTCCTACAGATTTAACCCGATCAACTTCAGATTTGGTCGGTACAACCTTAAAACCTTTGACCCGTGAAAAGCTCGGGTTTATATAAAACGGCGTTGTCGTGGCGTGGCGGAGAATTTACATGATTCGCCACCGAAAGACAAGCTGTTGTAACTCGACTGTACTTGGTCCAATCTGCCCCAGACTTGACCTACTTCATAGCAGCATGGAAATATTGACTCACTGTCATAGCGCCACCTCCTGGCATCAGGAAATCAGCGGTATGTGACAAACATCATCTCATTTACATGAAATTTACATCATGTGATCTACATTTGATAATGAGAAACATAACGCATGTTTAGTGTGTGTTCCCTAGTGCCACATTGTGGACACAGGAAGTGGTGTAAAGTTTGCGATCCGTCATTTCCTGTGCTACTAAATCTGCGCAGGAAACAGCGTCTAACTTGTGCGTGTAGTATCCGATGGGCTGCGTCGAATGGCGTCCGGCGAGTAGCCCCAACGTACATCAACGTACGAGGGCTCGATTATCGCTGCTCGCAGTTACTTTTCATTTTTCCTTTTGTATTTTATTTTTCCTCCTTTTGTGAGGTTATGTTGTCATGTCACCATATTGTTGTGTTTGTTATGCGTATCTCTCTGGTGTTAAATTAAAACAAATAAATCCGACACAGCAGGAGATGAATTAGAGTCTCCCTCCTGCTCTGCTTCCTTAATCAATGAAATCTGAACTCAGACTTTAGACATTGATATCATTCAGTGTGACTTACACTTCCAGAGGATTTCATTATCTCTGATGTCCATCAAGGATCAGCGTCCATAAATCTGCATAGAAATCATAGAAAAGTAGTGAAGCATGTTGGCTGCATTATCATATCGTTATTTACCCTGAGTGTTTCACACTGGTCTGGAGGAGAGGCAGGTACAAGCTTCCCTTTACCTGTGAAAAAGGGCTGGAGGCTAAAACACAATTAATAACACAACGAACCGTCCAAACCCCCAAATCTCTACATGGCAAACTAAAGCAGCATGAGCTGAGACCAGCAGCCGTCCTCATTAGGAGCTCTGGTTGTTTGTTCTTCTCACCTGTCTGAGAGATGGAGGTGTCAGCTCCGCCGCCTCAGGTGGAGAGATGATGTCACCTCCCCTCCGTCAGCCTTCTCCTGAGCAGCCACAATCACCACCGCCGCCGCCGCGATTCCACACACACACACACACACACACACACACACACACACACACACACACACACACACACACACACACACACACACACACACACACACACACACACACACACACACACACACACACCCCTACTTGAAGACTGAAAACAGAGGGAAAAGAAGACGGAGGAATTTCACACTCTGGCTGAGAAAAGGTGTTTTTCACTCACTGTTTGGTTTAATTGGAGTATTTTTTACCAGACGATTGTTTCTCTTAACGATGAACAGACTCACGATGGATGCTCGCTGTCGGAGACATTCACTGATAATAAAGAGAAGACAGAGAGGTGCGTTTGATTTTGACACCTTTCTGTTTTATTTTTACATCCGGTTCAACGCTGCCTAAACATCCAGATTTGCACCAGAAAACTGAATTTGTGTTTTTCTAAAAGCCAAATATTTGAATTACTGTATTTTTTGCACTATAAGGCGCACCGGATTACAAGGCGCATTAAGTGAAACAAAACGGTGAGATAAGTCAAACTTTATTCAGTTCATTTAATAACTCAATAACTTCAATAACTCAACAATAAAACTGTACGCTCACTTTTCAGTTCATTCCTCGTCCACAAATCCATCGAACCCTTCATCATCAGCGTCTGAGTTAAATAGTCTTTAAATGCGCCTTATCGTGCGAAAAATACGGTACTACTTTATAGTAAATGCAGGGATAGATGGTGATTACAAAATATTCACTACTACTGCTGTTATAAATCATATTTTATAGTCTTTACTGCACAATTTTTTAAACGTATGTACTAGGGGTGGGAACGGTTCGGGTAAAATGCGAACCGTTCGGTTCGCTGGTCCTGGTTCGGGTCGCGTATGAACCGTTCGGTTCATTTCAAATAGGTTATGAGGCCGATTGTGTATTTTTTCATCATGTCTATTGTCACACTAGAAATCAAGGCCTATGGAAAGAGGCTGGGACACGGTGGACAGGAGTATGACGTATCACACCGGCGCAGTGTCACTGAAGCCGAGGTTGTGCGTTGTGATTGGCTCAATTTCGGCGAGGGCGGACCAGATTTAACGGCGCATGTTTTACCGCCAAAGATACGAGGTGTTGCTGATAGGTGACTCCGCCTCCTTCCCTCTCAAACCTCTCAGTTGGCAGAGACGTCGATGAAAAGCAGAGTCCGGCTGTGATTGGTTAAAGAAATGGCGAGTGGCGACAGCTAGAGGATCCACCGGCGTCGTTTCGCTCTGCTGTGTTGGAGCGTTACAGATTTGGTGTTACATATGACAGTGGCGGGAAAAAGTGGCGGATAACACGTCAGCTGTGTGTCAACGCTGAGCAACACTTGTGGCTAATGCTAGCGGCGATACTTCCAATATGATCAATGATTAACGGAGACGTCACTCCGGTGTGTCCGCTGATCGGAGGAGAGAGTCGGGGAGGAAAGCAGCATTAAACAGCCTCTACAGACTCAGAGCAGCTACTCAACTAAAGCATCGGGAGGTTTACAGCCAGAGACCTGCAGCCTGAAGGAGTCCTGGAGGACGCTGGATTTCAGCAGTGATTCGGGTTCTTGAGCTGCTATAATCTGCGTCTCACAGACACATAAACTACTCAGTAATTCCCCAAATACACTTTAAGTTGATGGTTTGAGCCTATAATTAGTTTTTTGTTTATTAATTATTTTTAAATAACACAGTGGCAGTGAAATTGACCCCAAACCGTGAACCGAACCGTGAACCGAACCGTGAACCGAACCGTGAACCGAACCGTGAACCGCACCCTCCCACCCTGAGTATGTATATATGATCTGTCACTGTAAATCCTTCTTACTATACATTCAGTATATAAACATATTCACATGCACATAATCCAGTCCATTTATATCCAAGCAGTATTTATTTATTTCTATTCAGTTTATTTCTCTATATTATTTGTATTGTTTACAACTGTCAGAACACTTGACTTGTATCTAGACATTTGATATATGTTTATATAATATTTATGACATTTCACGGGTCCAGATTAGCTGCTTTTCCTTTTAAGTATGTTAAACTAATTTAAATGTGTCTTTTAATTAATTTCACGAATAACTTTTGGATATTTTCACACATTTTATAATAATGTTCAGAGCTGTTGGACATGTACCACATAGTAGACATGACCAATGACTGTTAGCCACAAATTCACAGACTGATCGAACGCGAACAAGTTTTTAGTTTATCGGAGAAGGGACAGTGGAAATCAATAAAAACAATTAGAAAGAAAAAAATACCAGAAGTAGCCAGAAGGCTATTTTTCATGTTACAAAACTGTCACTGAAATAAATAACAACAATATGACTCTCAGTGTCCTCACACAGAAAACAGACATACAGATAGAAACCAGCAGGACAAACAGCGCAATGTATGGAGGACACAACCTGCCACAATCAAAAATAAACAAATACATAAATAGGTCGCTAAAAAAATAAATGTCATTAAATGTAGCAAAAATATTAAAAATAAATGTAGCCATTAATTGATTGATCGATGAAATGTGGCATAAATTGATATTTCTGTTTCAGTTTGCTTCTTTATTTACTTATCTTTGTATTAATTCCCTTATTTATTTACTCTTCTAATTAATTTTCATCTTTATTAATTTATGAAATTATTTTTTTATTTACTATTTATTTTCTATATATTTTTAAATGTATTTATGTCTTTGTGCATTTGTTTATTTATTTATTTCTGCAAAATTTTACCTTTGGATTTCACTCCTTATTTATTTCCCCAAACTTCATTTCTGTGTTCTTTTGTACTTATAAACACACACACATATATATATATATATATATATATATATATATATATATTTATCTATTCATTTATTTATTTTTTACTTTGGCTTATAAGCTGAATATAACTGTCAGTTTGTGGGTTGAAGCAGGAGATAAATCAGCTGTTGATAATTAATATTGTTTCTGCAGGTAGCTGCTGGATGTGTTGCTATTTGAGACGGACTGTTGACTGGATTAGACGTTTAAAAGTCATATTAATAGTTCTGACTCAGCACTTCTACATTCATCACGTGCACACATGGATTTAATACAGACTCAGTGAAATGAAACCTCAAACCAAACAAAGGTCCTACGGAGGACAAACATGTTGAATGCATTTTTTATCTACTTACTCGGGTCAGCTGTCCACAAAGAGAAGAGAGGATTGTGGGTAAACGTCTCCTTTAAAACTGTGTTTTCTTGTTTTTATCCTCCACTTCACACTGTGCAGCAGGTTACAGGTCTGCTTGGCCTCATGGTATCTATCACTTCCTTGTTGTGATGCATTTCCTGTTGAAACAGGAAGTTGGGGTGGGACCAGTCTGTAAATGGAGAAACAGGCAGCTTCAGTCAGAGCAGGATTAGTACCTTAACCTAAATAAACTGCTTAAAAAGCAACTCAGCTAACAGGATATACAGATCTGATAGACCATGATGCACTGCTGCAGATTAAACTATCAGGATATCCAGGAGTTAAATGGTTTTATAGACCATGATGCACTGCTGCAGATTAAACTATCAGGATATCCAGGAGTTAAATGATTTTATAGACCATGATGCACTGCTGCAGATTAAACTATCAGGATATACAGGAGTTAAATGATTTTATAGACCATGATGCACTGCTGCAGATTAAACTAACAGGATATCCAGGAGTTGAATGATTTTATAGACCATGATGCACTGCTGCAGATTAAACTATCAGGATATACAGGAGTTAAATGGTTTTATAGACCATGATGCACTGCTGCAGATTAAACTATCAGGATATACAGGAGTTAAATGATTTTATAGACCATGATGCACTGCTGCAGATTAAACTATCAGGATATACAGGAGTTAAATGATTTTATAGACCATGATGCACTGCTGCAGATTAAACTAACAGGATATACAGGAGTTAAAATGAAAAATAAAATTAGGAAGTAGCCTACATTTTACCTCACAATAAACACTTTAATCAATTCATAGCTACATTTATTTTAAATATTTTTGTCTTTATATATATATATATTTTCTATATTTTGTTTATTTATTATTATATTTATTTGTTTATTTTTGATTTTGGCAGGCTGTGTCCTCCATTACACTGTTGTCTATATTTCATAATTACTAGGGTCGCTAGAGGTCTTCTTTAATCCTTATTTTGGTGATTGTTCATGTGAATCTCTGATAAAACCTACTAGTGGGTGTAGTATGTCCCTACTGACCCAGATCTATGAGGCTGAAAACCTCTGATAACACCATCTTAGTGACCTGATAACAGTCTAACCGACTGGTACTTTTAAACTGGAGAGACTGGAGTAAAGGCAGCAGAAGCTGAGCTACTTCAGTTAATGTAATCTCTCTCTTATCGAGGCGTTTTCCTTCCAGAATGTACCGGAGACGTTTCTGCTGTTGCTTCCCTCCGTCCTCCAGTAGCTGGAGTGTTTCTGCGTTTGGCTGCTGAAGGCCTGGAGCTGCAGATGGCCGGCTCGCGCCCAGTCCGAAAATTTCTTCCACACAAGATGTCTGGACGGGCTCCCGCTCGCCAACGGCCGGCTGCAAACACAATGACGAACGTCCAGTCACTTCTTCTTCTTCTTCTTCTTCTTCTGCATGGAAAACCCGACGTGAGCGAACGGGCCGAGTCGACATTTCACCCTCCACCTGCTGCAGGAGTCTGAGACGTGCTGTTATTTATCTCTCCTATAAATAGATGGATGAAGCTCATAAATAACCGTTTGTCAGCGTATTTTAAGAGGACAGAAGTAATGAATCAGTGAATGAATGTTGGCGTCATTTCTGCTTTAAGACATCATTAAAATTGATCGGAGAAGAGGGTAAACTTTAGCTTTCTTTCACATCTTCTTTACACAGTTTTCTCTCTATTTTCTCTTCCAAATATCTCTTTAAAAGCACAATTATCTGTGATAATTTCATGCCATTAATTGTGTCATCAGTGTAGGTGTCTTCTCTGTTTTTCCAGTGATTTTTACATTTTTGGATCGACACATTTGCATTGTTCTGCAGCGTTTGGAGGGATAATCTGTGCTTCCCCTCCTCTCGTGGTGGGTGTCTGAGGCCTGACCCAAACAGATGACGGCGGCGAGAGCCCAGCTTCCTCCCAGATGATGTGGTCGGACGTGGGAAGCGACCGAGGCCGAAGGATGCTGCTGGCGGCAGTGGGAGTTTGGCCCGGTCCGGCCTGACGTCGCCGTGTGGGCGTCGGTCTGGATCTGGACTTCCGGACAGAGCGGACGGTGGAGGTCTGGGGACACATCATGGATGAATGGAGGTCGCTGTAGGATGGAGGACGGTGTTGGGATGAAGCCTCTGAGTGGGCGTTCAGCCCGACCAGCAAGGTTCAGTTTGGCTGAACTGGTTTCAGGGTTTTGGTCAGTGTCTCAATGAACCTCAACTCTTCTGAGTTGGACTGCAGTATTTTCAAGTCCTTAAAATACTGTATATCATCACCGAAAACGTGAGAAAGGCAGAATAAAAGTCTGACATATGACCAAAAACAAATGTCCAGAAAAAGTGAAAAAAAACAAACAAAAAGGAAGCCAGTAGAAAAGTCCAACATATGTCCGAAAAAGGCAGAGGAAAACTCTAAAAAAAGCCTGAAAAATGTCGATAAACGGCTGAAGAAAGCCAGAAGAACCAAAACTGTCCAAAAAATGAACTTTATGCACAAATTATTTGATCCAGGTTGTGAATACAATATAATAATTTGTGCAAAAAAGACAAACTCTTAATACTAAGTTCTTGCACAACCAGAAATACTGTGGATGAACCATAAATAAGTAAATTACTGCAGACTGAAGTGAAATCAATGTGATGACTGTCTGAGGAAACTAAACGTCAGAATCATAAAGTGAGTAATAAAATATCATCTGTCACTTTGCTGTGTGGAAATCCAACATGTTCATCTCGGTGGTTCATGTGTGTACATGTACAGAACGATGTCGCTGTTTAAAGAGAGCGACCTCAACGCTGTTATCGTCCACCTTATATCCATCCATCCTTAGCACAAACCAGCTGACAGGCAGTAAATCTGGATCTGGATCATGTTTTCAGACAAAACATCTCCAGACTGCTGACATTAAAAAACAAAGCAGGCGAGGCCCTGAGTTATCGGCGGCGGATGAACCATAGATCCAGTGTAGCATGGCGCTCTGGCGCTGGGAGGAGTTGGTCAGCCGCCCAGTTGGCCGTCATCTTCATCTCCATTAGTTCTTCAGGAGGAATCAGGAACATATGGAGGACATGAGATAGACCACACCGGGGGAATACTTGGTAAACACCACTAGATCATTTCTTTAAGCTCTCTGGAGGGTCTCATGTTTAGTCATTTACAGGAAGTATGCAGCCAGTAACTGATGAAGAGGGACGCCAGTGATGAAGGACAAGGCTAAATCAAGCCTGCGTTGGGGATGTGACTCGGACTAAATCACCACGCAGACATCATACGAAAGGCAGAAAAATCTATGTATATATGTATTCAGAGAAAAAGACAGCGGACACAGCATTTTTCTGTCTCTCACTGAGCTGTAAAACATCCTTTTAGCTGATGGGACTCGAGTAGACTTCACTGGACCGACTCATCTCAGGGATCCGTGAAGTCGTTCCTCTAGTCTAGATCACGTATGGATGACCTTTGGACCGGTGGGACTCGTGTGGTCTCGAACTAGAGAGTTGAAGTGAAACCACAACTTCCAGGTTTTGTTGTAAAAGTAAGAAAACGTCAAAAAGATCCAGCGTTAGAACGAAGGCTTTCTCAACAGTAAGATAAGATAAGATAAGATATTCCTTTATTAGCGATGTGGCTCCTGTCGTGTGTTCAGATAAGGACGGTAGTTTCTGCTCACGTCTGTAATAACGGCTGGAAAGAGGAACGAACGCTGCAGATGTTTCACAGCAGAAAGCGTTGGTCAGTTTTATGTATGAAATAAGTCACCATGACGTTAGTACCCGCTCGGACACACTTTGATGAACAGATGAACAGAGGAGCCCTTTAGTGTCTCTGAGCCGCACCAGGTTTCCAACAAAAGGATGATAAAAATGTTTTAAAAATGTCCAAAAAAAGGCAGAAGACAGGCACAAGTCTGACATTTGTCTGAAAACTAGTCCTAAAATATCAGAAAAATGTCCAAACAAATGGCCAAAAACATTCAATAAAAGTTAGAAGGCAAAAGAAAAGTCCAACATGAAAAATGTCTGATAAAAGGCCAAAGAAAGCCAGAAGAAGCAGAAAAGTCCTAACATTTATTTCTCTGACTAATCTTTCATCTTCTCTGTAAATATAAAATCAGTCATCTGGTCTGTGAACTCAATCTTTTAAACTTGTTTCTTTCTCTTCCAGAAAGATGACTGATCCGTTATTTATCTAATGTTTGCATTTATTTTATATTCAATGTTGAATATATATAGATATATATATTATTTAAGGGTTTATTTATTTATTTATCTCTGCACACTTTTCTCCTTTACACTCACTTATTTCCCCAAACCTATTTATTTCTCTATTTTTTTTTTATAAACTAAAATTATTTCTTTCTTTTTGAAAATAAATGTGTTTATACATTTACTTATTTATTTCTGCATGATTTTTCTTTTGCTTGTCACCCCCTGTTTATTTCCCTAAACTTATTTATTTCTGTGTTGTTTTCTTTCCGTAACCACACAAAATAAAGTCATTAGCTACTGAAACGCTAACTGGTGGTGTCTGCAGTAACGCAGGTTTCTGCTGTTTGCAGTAAACCAGTCAGCCGGACGTGCTAACAGCAGATAAACTCGGCGTCAGGCAGCTTTTAGCCAGACTTCACTGGCTGCAGAGATTTTTACGGCGTGTATATTTGGACACGACTGGCTTTGTGTTGACGTCTGAGCACAAAATAGAAGACTGGGTTTTATTTTGAAAAACAGCAATAATTTCCTGCAGTGCTGAACAGATTCTGCAGAGCTTCATGCCACCAATAATAAATGTGATTGCATTCATTGATCACGTGACTAACACCTCTCGTCTGTGATCTGCAGCCAAACCTCTCCTGCTCTTTTCTGGTGTTTCTGGTTAACCGTGTCGCCACATCGCTCCGATAAATAAAGACATACAAATAGTTCACAGTAACTGACAGCCAGGCATCTGTTGCTCATAAAATGCAATTATCAATTTCCTACAGATTTACTGCTGTCAGAGCGAGGAAACCGCAACAGAGACGAGAAGAGGTAAAGACTTTAGATCTTTATCTCGCCGTTTGTCAGATGATTCATGGCGAGGAGCTGCCGGGACTCGCGGCGGCGTGGACTCACATCGTACTCGACAGACAGCAGGAAACGCTCTCAGCCCGCTGAAGGTGGATTTTAAATTAGAAAGATGAAGCTTCGTTTACAGTCTGAGAGCCTCGTGGAGGAAACAGCGTTTTGGTTTATGACATTAATTATAGATTGTAATGAGTGTCACAAACTGATCCCAGGGAGGTTTTCTGGGCTGCAGGACGGGTGAACATGTGTGCAGCTGCTGCATGTCGAGCCACGAAGCAGGAAACAGCCTTCAGGCGTTGCATCATGTAACTGTAACATCCACCTTTAAATCTGGCCTGTCACTGCCTCTCTGGGTCGGTCCGGTCTGCTGCCTGGCCGAGAAAAGCAGAACAACACAGAAAGTAAGAAATAAAATAGAAATAAATAAAAAGAACCACATGACGGAGGCAGCTGCACGTTTTTAAATGCTGGTACAAGTTCAAGATTCATTTCAGACATGAAAAAATACTGAAAACTTTACATTAATTTAAATATAATGTCTGTACTGTTTCTAAGTTTCTGTATATGAACGAGACGTCGACCCCAGAAGAGAAGAAACCAGTAACAGAAACTAGAAAAGCACTCGGAGAGCGCAGACCTCCGCCATCTGGATCAGATCTGGATCAGATCTGGATCAGCCTTTGGGATTTGATAGAAGTCCACATTGTAAATCCCTGAGTCAGATTTCATGAGCTTTGGGCAACAATTACCAGAGATACTGAGAAACAATTTTTTGGGTCCCATTTACCTCAATGTTAACGAAAATTTCAAAGTGATCCAGAATCCATGATTTCTTCCGGATCACCCCCAAAATTAAATCAGTTCTTCCTTTTCGACACACCCTGAAAATTTCATCAAAATCCGTCCATAAGTTTTTAAGTTATCTTGAACACAGACAAACAGCTTCCTGTTTCCTGCGATCATCGCCATGGTTCCCTCCACTAACAGCCAATGGGATTGCTCCATCTGGTTTTGGATTATTGCAGAAAATCAGCTCTGTGGCAAACACACGTTTATGATATTTACACACTTTGAGATAATCTCCATGTATGAACACCAGTTTATAGTTTTTGACGTGTGAGTGCAGTCGGCAGTAAAAAGCCGACGTGAACCAACTTCACCACAGTCGCACGAGGAGGAGTCGGCATGACGACGTGTAGTCGTCTCATTCACTCATCAAACTTCACCGGTGGGGTATTTACCGACGTATATTATATCGTAGAACAAAACGTTAACGCCTTCAGCTTGTGTTAAACAGACTTCATTAAAAGCATCTAACCTGAAACTCACTAAACTCCAGCTGAGGGAACAGGAAGTACTGCATGCTGACTGATTTCTGGGTTTTAGGACTCATTCCTGAAGCTCTCTAGAGCTTTTCTTGATTTCCATGTTATTTGTACGCCAGTGTAAACGCATCCATGTTTAAATGTGACGGTAAGAGTTAGTGTTGTAGACTAAAACCAGAGAAAGAGTCCAACAAGCACCAGAACCAGGAGATCTGCGTTCAAGATCGCTGTCGACCGGTGTTTTGTTTGTCACGTTAGTCATGTTTTTATTAACGTTAGAGACGTGTTTCCTCTAGTTGTTTCCATACGTGTTTTTTCAGCCCGTTTGCATGAAAAGGCCTAAAAATGCCTGATAATACACAAGAGGTTTAGTGTGCAATAAATACGCCTTCCTTGATTTCCATGTGTCATTTGTACGTCGTGTCCTGTACTGACTGTAATGTGAACACATCCATGTTTAAATGTTAGAGTTAGTGACGTAGAATGAAAAGAGAGGAAGACCAGTGACGGAGGGATGGAGGGGATGTGGATGGGTCCAGTAAACACCGGACTGTTAACCAGGACGCTGTAAGTTATTATCATTGTTTTGTAAGTTATGTTAGTGATGATTGCCACGTTTTTAGTGAACTCTGCGACACGTTTTCTGTCGTTCTGTTATGTTCTGTACGTGTTCTACTTTACACCAGGACGTTTTCCCTTATCCTAACTAAGGGGTTTTCTTGCGTACTGGTGACACAAAGAGCAACGTAAAAAAAAACAGACTGCGTATTGATGCCGTGTACACATGTATACGTATTGAGTACAGTATGTACAGAGCAGCAGCACACAGTGAGCACAGAGAATCGACCCGTTACTGGTTGTAACGTGATGATAAACGAGAAGGAGTTAAATGGTGGAATTATCTGCTGGTTTAAATGGTGCGATTGTTAATGATTATGACACCACAGAGAGTCTGACGATGGTATCAGCTTGTTGGGTGAATTGATGAGCGTCTCTCTGTTGGAGCAGGACTCCTTCTTGACTCCTTTGTTTTGGTGCTTGGACTCGGGCCTCCCAATCGCTTTCCAAAGCCAGACGAGAGGAGCGAGGGAGCGCGGCAGAGAGACGAAGAGCTGCAGAGAGAGAGAGAGGGAAGCAAAATGAGCGTTTAGCCGCTGGTGTGAATTGCTTGTCGCACCAGACAGATTTCCTGATCCCATAATGGCTCGAGCTCGCATTTCCTGGTGCAAATTCTCGGCGGCGCTTGTGTCGGCTGCACATGCTCCGGCGGCCTAATGAGGCAGCATTAGCCAGGGGAGACGCAGTAATTAGAGCCAACGTCAGCGCCGAGGACAGATGGCACGCTAAGACAAGCCTCTCGACTTCACCTCCTCGCCGTGTGTGTGACTGTGAGTGTGTGTGTGTGTGTGTGTGTGTGTGTCCTGACAGAAAAGAGAGGGAAAGCTAAAAGTGTCAGAAGAGAGAAAAGAAAGACAGAAGAGATTAAAAATGTGTGTGAAGAAGAGCGAGGGGAGGAGAGGACGAACAAAACAGAGAGAGAAGGAAGAGGATGTGTATATATATATATATATATATATATATATATATATATATATATATATATATATATATATATATATATATATATATATATAGGCTATATATATATATATAAAAATAAGAATATATCCAATAACAATTAATCACATGATTGAGTAATTGCAAAATAATCATATTATTTTATCTGTTCATAATGAACCTTAAAGGAGATCAGTCCAGTATTTAATCCTCTGATCAACATGTTAGTGGACTAATATGCTGCTGTATGTAAATGTATGTATATATTTATTATAGTAAATCAATAACAACACTAATCAATAACAGATATGGTCCAGAAACCCTCCCAGGTTCTGACTTTAGCATCAACAATCTGCTCCAATCAGAACATGGCAAACTGCAGCCCAACAGGCAACAACAGCTGTCAGTGTGTCAGAGTGCTGACTGGACTAGGACTTGATCCAGACTGACTGGGACTATCAGAAAGTGGGCATGTCTGTAAAGGGGAGACTGGTGGGGACCCAGAGAACCCATTTACATCCACACATCTGGAGGTCAGAGGTCAAGTCTGGAGTCTCATTTAACCTCCTTCACTACCAGCTAGTCTGACCTGGTTGGTACTGATGGATCCATCAGGTTCTCTAGTTTCAGATGAGACCAGGATGTAGTAGTAGTAGTAGTAGTAGTAGTAGTAGTCTGACCTGATTGGTACTGATGGATCCATCAGGTTCTCTAGTTTCAGATGAGACAGGATGTAGTAGTAGTAGTAGTAGTAGTAGTAGTAGTAGTAGTCTGACCTGGCTGGTACTGATGGATCCATCAGGTTCTCTAGTTTCAGATGAGACCAGGATGTAGTAGTAGTAGTAGTAGTAGTAGTAGTAGTAGTCTGACCTGGTTGGTACTGATGGATCCATCAGGTTCTCTAGTTTCAGATGAGACCAGGATGTAGTAGTAGTAGTAGTAGTAGTAGTAGTAGTCTGACCTGGCTGGTACTGATGGATCCATCAGGTTCTCTAGTTTCAGATGAGACCAGGATGTAGTAGTAGTAGTAGTAGTAGTAGTAGTAGTAGTAGTCTGACCTGGTTGGTATGATGGATCCATCAGGTTTCTAGTTTAGATGAGACAGGATGTAGTAGTAGTAGTAGTAGTAGTAGTAGCAGTAGTCTGACCTGGTTGGTACTGATGGATCCATCAGGTTCTCTAGTTTAGATGAGCCAGGATGTAGTAGTAGTAGTAGTAGTAGTAGTAGTCTGACCTGGTTGGTACTGATGGATCCATAGGTTCTCTAGTTTAGATGAGACCAGTATGTAGTAGTAGTAGTAGTAGTAGTAGTAGTCTGACCTGGTTGGTACTGATGGATCCATCAGGTTCTCTAGTTTAGATGAGACCAGTATGTAGTAGTAGTAGTAGTAGTAGTAGTAGTCTGACCTGGTTGGTACTGATGGATCCATCAGGTTCTCTAGTTTAGGTAAGACCAGGATGTAGTAGTAGTCGTAGTAGTAGTAGTAGTAGTAGTCTGACCTGGTTGGTACTGATGGATCCATAGGTTTCTAGTTTAGGTAAGACCAGGATGTAGTAGTAGTAGTAGTAGTAGTAGTCTGACCTGGTTGGTACTGATGGATCCATCAGGTTCTCTAGTTTCAGATGAGACCAGGATGTAGTAGTAGTAGTAGTAGTAGTAGTAGTAGTAGTAGTCTGACCTGGTTGGTACTGATGGATCCATCAGGTTCTCTAGTTTCAGATGAGACCAGGATGTAGTAGTAGTAGTAGTAGTAGTAGTAGTAGTAGTCTGACCTGGTTGGTACTGATGGATCCATCAGGTTCTCTAGTTTCAGATGAGACCAGGATGTAGTAGTAGTAGTAGTAGTAGTAGTAGTCTGACCTGGTTGGTACTGATGGATCCATAGGTTCTCTAGTTTCAGATGAGACAGGATGTAGTAGTAGTAGTAGTAGTAGTAGTAGTCTGACTTGGTTGGTACTGATGGATCCATCAGGTTCTCTAGTTTAGATGAGACAGGATGTAGTAGTAGTAGTAGTAGTAGTCTGACCTGGTTGGTACTGATGGATCCATCAGGTTCTCTAGTTTCAGATGAGACAGGATGTAATAGTAGTAGTAGTAGTAGTAGTAGTAGTAGTAGTAGTAGTAGTAGTAGTAGTCTGACCTGGTTGGTACTGATGGATCCATCAGGGTCTCTAGTTTAGATGAGCCAGGATGTAGTAGTAGTAGTAGTAGTAGTAGTAGTCTGACCTGGTTGGTACTGATGGATCCATCAGGTTCTTAGTTTAGATGAGACCAGGATGTAGTAGCAGTAGTAGTAGAAGTAGTAGTAGTAGTAGTAGTCTGACCTGGTTGGTACCTATGGATCCATAGGTTCTCTAGTTTAGATGAGACCAGTATGTAGTAGTAGTAGTAGTAGTCTGACCTGGTTGGTACTGATGGATCCATCAGGTTCTCTAGTTTCAGGTAAGACCAGGATGTAGTAGTAGTCGTAGTAGTAGTAGTAGTAGTCTGACCTGGTTGGTACTGATGGATCCATCAGGTTCTCTAGTTTCAGGTAAGACCAGGATGTAGTAGTAGTAGTAGTAGTAGTAGTCTGACCTGGTTGGTACTGATGGATCCATCAGGTTCTCTAGTTTCAGATGAGACCAGGATGTAGTAGTAGTAGTAGTAGTAGTAGTAGTAGTCTGACCTGGTTGGTACTGATGGATCCATCAGGTTCTCTAGTTTCAGATGAGACCAGGATGTAGTAGTAGTAGTAGTAGTAGTAGTAGTAGTAGTCTGACCTGGTTGGTACTGATGGATCCATCAGGTTCTCTAGTTTCAGATGAGACCAGGATGTAGTAGTAGTAGTAGTAGTAGTAGTAGTAGTAGTCTGACCTGGTTGGTACTGATGGATCCATCAGGTTCTCTAGTTTCAGATGAGACCAGGATGTAGTAGTAGTAGTAGTAGTAGTCTGACCTGGTTGGTACTGATGGATCCATCAGGTTCTCTAGTTTCAGATGAGACCAGGATGTAATAGTAGTAGTAGTAGTAGTAGTAGTAGTAGTAGTAGTAGTAGTAGTAGTAGTAGTAGCAGTAGTCTGACCTGGTTGGTACTGATGGATCCATCAGGTTCTCTCGTTTCAGATGAGACCAGGATGTAGTAGTAGTAGTAGTAGTGGTAGTAGTAGTAGTAGTAGTCTGACCTGGTTGGTACTGATGGATCCATCAGGTTCTCTAGTTTCAGATGAGACCAGGATGTAGTAGTAGTAGTAGTAGTAGTAGTAGTAGTAGTAGTCTGACCTGGTTGGTACTGATGGATCCATCAGGTTCTCTAGTTTCAGATGAGACCAGGATGTAGTAGTAGTAGTAGTAGTAGTAGTAGTAGTAGTAGTCTGACCTGGTTGGTACTGATGGATCCATCAGGTTCTCTCGTTTCAGATGAGACCAGGATGTAGTAGTAGTAGTAGTAGTAGTAGTAGTAGTAGTCTGACCTGGTTGGTACTGATGGATCCATCAGGTTCTCTCGTTTCAGATGAGACCAGGATGTAGTAGTAGTAGTAGTAGTAGTAGTAGTAGTAGTAGTAGTAGTCTGACCTGGTTGGTACCGATGGATCCATCAGGTTCTCTAGTTTCAGATGAGACCAGGATGTAGTAGTAGTAGTAGTAGTAGTAGTAGTAGTAGTAGTAGTCTGACCTGGTTGGTACTGATGGATCCATCAGGTTCTCTAGTTTCAGATGAGACCAGGATGTAGTAGTAGTAGTAGTAGTAGTAGTAGTAGTAGTAGTAGTAGTCTGACCTGGTTGGTACTGATGGATCCATCAGGGTCTCTAGTTTCAGATGAGACCAGGATGTATATGTAGTAGTAGTAGTAGTAGTAGTAGTAGTAGTCTGACCTGGTTGGTACTGATGGATCCATCAGGTTCTCTCGTTTCAGATGAGACCAGGATGTAGTAGTAGTAGTAGTAGTAGTAGTAGTAGTAGTAGTCTGACCTGGTTGGTACTGATGGATCCATCAGGTTCTCTAGTTTCAGATGAGACCAGGATGTAGTAGTCGTAGTAGTAGTAGTAGTAGTAGCAGTAGTCTGACCTGGTTGGTACTGATGGATCCATCAGGTTCTCTAGTTTCAGATGAGACCAGGATGTAGTAGTAGTAGTAGTAGTAGTAGTAGTAGTCTGACCTGGTTGGTACTGATGGATCCATCAGGTTCTCTAGTTTCAGATGAGACCAGGATGTAGTAGTAGTAGTAGTAGTAGTAGTAGTCTGACCTGGTTGGTACTGATGGATCCATCAGGGTCTCTAGTTTCAGACTTTTCTTCTTCCTTTCTTTCAGAAACGACAGAAGGGAGAAAGTCGAAAGAGAAAGATGAGGAATAAACGAAGGAAGAGAAAGAGCAGGATTGGAGATGAAAGTGAGGCTTTGAGGAGATGGATGAAGACAAAGAGGAGGAACTGATCAGAGAAAAGAAGAAGGGATGTGAGAAAGGAGTCAGAAAATAGAAAGAAGATGCAGAACGAGACGTGTCGGGCATGAAAAATAAAGGAGAGGAAGGACTAAAGAGAAAGAAATAAAGGAGAGAAAAGACAAAATGTGTGGATAATGAAAAGAAAAGAGTGAGCGTTGGAGAGAGACGGAGGGTGAGAGTGTGGAGGAAGAACGATAAAAATAGGAGGAGGTGAGGAAGAAGAGGAAGAGAGAGCACGCTGAAAGAGCAACAAAACAAAAATAGACGGAGAGAAAGAAGATGGTGAAATCAGGATGGAAGGAGAGAGAGAACGCCGACGGACTGATGACGGACTGATTGATCGGCGCTCGGCAGCGCCACCAGTCTGTCGGGACGCGGGAGGCGTTTTTATATCACGCCACTTTGAGGGACACGCCGTGTCGAGTCGACGCATTTTAATCTTTCGTGATTTAACGGCGTTTTCTCTCAGATGTGACTCTGCGGTTAACGACAAACAAAACTACGTACACAACGTTTAGGAAAAGATCGTTAAAGTGAGTAAATTCAGTTATGTGTCAGTTCAATAACGGCGGTTTCACGGGACGTGAACGGCGGTCTCCTGGCGTCCATCCACCCCGACCTCCTCCCTGCGTAGCCTTGGACGGCTTGACTTTGACTGATCTCAACATGGCTGCCGTTTCGTTGTTTAGTCCTGGTCCAAGTAGGTTCTCCACTACTTCCCTCTTCCGCCACGCTGTTTTCAGAGCCGGGATTTCACTCTTTCAAATCCTGTGTTCGTGTTTTTATCACCTCCACCAGGATATTTCTCGCGCCTCCTCTTCGACGTCTCCGCCATGCGCTGTAGGTCAAGTTTCTGTTGCCAGATCTCTTCGTTAACATCAGATCACTTCAGTCTCGTTTCTGAGTAATTCCACTGATGTAGAGGTGATTTCTTCATGGTAGTTTGTGTCGTATTTATTTTTTTTTCATCGTTTTCGCCTCAGAGAAACACTTTTATGTTTCTGAGCGTTTTTAGGACGAGATCATCTCAGAAACTGACGCGAGTTCCCGAACATTTGTAAAATGTGAAAAATGAAGATTAACTTTTTGTAAGATATCAGTTTTCGGAGGATACACTGAGTAGAAGTATAAAGAGTCAGTACAAGTACCTGAAATGTGCAGTACAGTAGTACAGTACTTGAGTAAATCTACTTACCACTGTCTGAGAACTGAAGCCTTTCGTTTAATTCATTATTAACTTTTCTATTGATAATGTTCCACTCCAGAAAAAAAGTACTGCAGGTAAGCAAATACTCCTTAGTTTATATGAACGATACATAAAAGTATGATGCAGCATTTAACCGTTTAGTTGCCATCTTATTCCCACTGTACACCCTTTAATGTGTATTATAACATCTGTACTTAGTGTCTCTGTGAATGAGCTGCCGGCTAACGCAGTATATAATAAAGTGTTGGCTCGTCCTCTTATTATTCTATCCATTTATCACTGTGCCGTATTTGACATATTTATGTATAATTTATATATGTATGCATAATTGGCCGGTTCGACCTGGCAGAGCCGCTCAGATTCCTCGTTAAGGGTGATGATGATTAACAGTGTGCACGCCGTTACCTGTCCTCGCTGCCCCCCCGACTGTACATAATTATCATTGTCACTATTTTCCAGTGTGCTTCATGCGCCTGTTGTTGATGGTAATTTATTGTTCATGTAATCAAATATTGCCGTGCATTTGCCCGGTGGCACATTTAGTGTTAATGAGGCTGCAGCAGAACAGTGTGGATGGTAAAAAACAACTGAAAATAAGAGAGAAATGTGGAAAGAAAGTTGTTGACAGCCAATCAGCTTCTCACTTTCAGAGAGCGATAGAGCGATAGAGAGTGGTGCAAATAGTAGGAAGAGAAACACTGGTGGCAACCGGCAGCAGATCTGCAGCCAAGCGCAGCCTGTTTGCCGTCATTAGTGAGGAGGGAGGATATTAATATGATTTGTCATCTCAACTTATGAACATATGAATCAGTGTTTACTAATGAACATGCAGCTCTGTGTGACATCTTCACATTGGATCAGAGCAGCGTTAACAGATAAACTGTGGACATTAGCGTTCTGATGACACAAAACAAATCACGTGGTATTATTTTATCTCTGCTCGGCGTTCGTTTCCAGTGATTTAATGTCACGGATCACAAATATTACAGAGAATCAGTCGCTGGCAATGAAAGTCTCTGATCTCAGCCTCCCTCCAACAACCCAGCCTCACCGGACGGAGTATGAACAGCACAAATTAGGTTTTCACGCTACGCAGTAAAACTACAGACATCCGCGGCTAGGTTTAGGCAACAAAACCATTCAGGCAGGTCTGGGCTTAAAATCAGTACGTAGAGGCAGTTATAGCTGCTCATGTCGTCCCCTCTGTCAACACCTTTCAACACCGTCACTCCAAAAAATTATTTAAAATAAATGAATAAAGTACGTAAACAGTAAGCAAAGTCAAATATACAGTATATGTAAACAAGGTAACAAGTACGGAAAAACACATAAAAAATGTCAGTAAAAAGCACGTCGCTAACGTAACTTAAACCCAAACCAAACAGCAGCCGCCGGGTTTACGTCTCTGAGCATTACATATTCACACAAATGCATTTCCACTGCAGTCAGTACCGACTGCTCATCCCACAAATACATGATCCGTACGAGATGGTCTTCACCGTGACGGTAAATTAACAGGCTTTCCAACCATGTCAGATACAGTTAGCACTAAACAACAGAGAAGTAATCCACCAAACTCTAATTTACTGTTTTTTACATTATGGTTCATGATTATGTGGATTAAATATGTATTGATTTTGAGGGATATATATGAATTACTGAGCATTACTTTCCGTAGGTATAGCTAAAACCGCAGATGAGGATTTAATGAGAAGTAATAAATATATCCAGAGACGTAAACAGTCAGTAACAGTATATAAAAGCAGTGTGATAACAGACGATCCTCTAAAAGCGAGGCGCAAACTAAAACAGTATCTGTGTAATTTATTTAGTCACAATGAAAATGTACAAATGTCTGTAGTCAGGAAAAAGGCTTATTTCAGCCAATAATTTGCCAAAATTTAATTTAATTCAGGTAAAGCTGTTGTATTTCTGCTAGTGTTTAAAGGACCAGTGTGTAAAATTTAAGGGGTTTATTCGCATTAATACATTATAGTTTTAATTTCAGTATGTTTTCTTTAGTGTAAAATCACCTGATAATAAGAATCATTGTGCTTTCGTTACCATATGAGATGTTTGTTTCTACATACGGAGCAGAGAGAGCGGGAAAGGGATGAAACTGGTGCCGCTGCCGCCATTTTGGACTGAAAAAACTTTTCCTATTTCATCCGTCCATCGTCAACCGCTTATCCCGTTGGAGGTTGCGGGGGTGTGGGGGGGCTGGAGCCGATCCCAGCTGGCATTGGGCGAAGGCGGGTTCACCTGGTCACAGGTCTTCACAGGTCTCCAGTCCATCGCAGGGCACATAGAGACAGACAACATAGAGACAGACAACATATAGACAGACAACCATTCACGCTCACATTCACACCTACGGGACATTTAGAGTGATCAATTAACCTAAACAGCATGTCTTTGGACTGTGGGAGGAAGCCGGAGTACCCGGAGAAAACCCACGCTGACACGGGGAGAACATGCAAACTCCACACAGAAGAGTCCCAAGCCGGAATCGAACCTGCGACCCCCTTGCTGTGAGGTGAGAGTGCTGACCACTACACCACCGTGCAGCCCCCTTTTCCTATTTATAATATTTTATAGTTCAACACGGACATTTTGGTAGAATTCGAGAGTAGAATATAAATAATTTAGTTTCACTGCTTTGGAGACGTTTTACTGGCGTCCGGTCGTCTTTCAGTCCAAAATGGTGGCGTGGTGATCAGAGAGGCTCATTCAGCGGTCAGCAGCAACGTTACTGATCTCTGGTACAGCGTCAGGTTATGAAATGAGCTGTTTTGTCCTTAGTTTTAATATTTTAAACTCATCTTTACCTCCAGGAACAACACAACCTATCTATCACAGTCTCTACCATGATATCTATCAGAGTACTACAACATGGACCATGAAACGGATCTTCCCTTTCTCTGGTGATGATATTTACCGTGTTTGTTATACACTTGTTTATTAGAGTGGAAATCCGTTTAAGAAACCAGCTGAACTCGGCTGAACGTTGAGTTGGAGACACGTACCTGTCGTCAGGTGGGAACCCTGTGGGAGTCAAACCAGCAACCCTGGTGGTGTTGGAAGAAGGCTGCCGCCTCAGCTGCTGACTGCAGCAGTGTGACACGGCTACACACACACACACACACACACACACACACACACACACACACACACACACACACACACACACACACACACACACCTATCACCCCCACCAACACCTCGGTATACATCCTCACCTGCAACACAAACACACATTTTACAAATACAGGAAACTTTACTGCTCCAGAGGGCACACACACACACACACACACACACACACACACACACACACACACACACACACACACACACACACACACACACACACACACACACACACACACACACACACACACACAGTCCTCAGATGAACTCCATTTATGGCTCCATGTTATAGACCAGACCAGCGTCGCCATCACAGCAGAGAAAATGCTGAAAAGCTTGTTGTGTAGCAGGTTAACTGAGGCGTTCACTGACATCTGAGGCTCATAGGATATCTGAATATTCACTATCAATGAGCTGAATGGATCAGCGATGCTGGTGACAGTGACTAACATGGCTAGCTAACGTTAGCTTCAGTAATCCAGTCATACATTAACGTTCTAGCAGCATCAGACTGTCGTCTCCAACTATTGAGATGTTGGTTATTTCCAGACAACACTGAGCCTGACGGGATTCAGTCAGCTCTGCAGAGATGTCTGGATCAGGGATACGAGGCACATGGAGGGGATCAACCTTCAATTATTAAGTTATCACCAACACTCATTCAGGCACAAAATAATTATGAGATGAGTATAAGATAAATATTTGTATAACAAGAGATGAATGTATACAATTACAATCAAACATGAGTCCGATCACACTGAAGTCAATGAGATCCTCAGTTTTCGGTCCCCCTAAAGGGGACGTGACTATGAACTGGTCTGATATATACTGCTGGGAAGGTCAGTCTTTAACAATACATCATCATTTATTAGTTGATTAGGTTCTGGATCAATAACCTTAATCTGTAAATGTAGTGCAGTAAAAGTATATTAACCTCTCAGATATGGAGGAGTAGAAGTAGAAAGTAGCAGAAAATGGAAATACTCAAGTAAAGTACAAGTACCTTAAAACTGGTAGGTTTACTTTCCGCCACTAGTGTGTGTCATAGTTGTGTAAGTGTGAGTATTGTGTGTGTGTGTGTGTGTGTGTGGAGGATGTGATTGGGGGAAAACACACACACAAACACACACACACACACACACACACACACACACACACACACACACACACACACACACACACACACAAAATGATGGAAAGCCCTGAGCAACAATCTGTGGTGACAACATGCTAACAGCTACCCCCCCACCACACCTTCCTCCCAGCAGCCTGCTGAACAGCTGAGGTGTCAAAGCTAAACAAGGCGAGGAAGACGAGGAGGATGGTGGTTGGGGGGGGGGGGTTCGTTTCCCACCATAACCACCAGACCAGTTGACACACTGAGCCACACCTACCCAGACGATCGGTTTTCATCAAATATCAATAAAGACTGATTATGCTTGTGTTTCTTTCCAGTCTTTGTCTTCCCATTCAAACTAATAGTACTAATTGTTCTGTGGTAGCGTATCTACCGTCGGTACCATCAGGGTTCCAGTCTAAAACCTGGACCGGACCCGACGTGTGAGGAGCGCGTGGCGACTGCGCTACCTGTTGTGTTTTTATTTTGGCGTCGGTGTTAACAGGTTAGAGCGGCCACACCACTTTTCTAGAGATTCAAGGTTTCACCAACTGTTTCCACGAGCCGTGTGGTTCACAGCAGCAGCTGAGGGTGATCTTCTGACTGTGTGTTAGCATCTTATCAGCAGCAGTGCTACGCTGTCGATGTCTGCATCTGTACAAATGCCACATACATGAAACAAGTAAAGAGGTCTTTTTAATCAACACTTCCTGCTTTCATTTCAAAATAATCGCACAAGGCTTTTATTCTGAAATATGTGCAGGACAGTGTTGTAGAACATGCAGTGACTTGCAGAGCTCCATGAATGAATATAGTACAGATTATTACTATTATTTACAAATTACCATGTTTCTTGACTTTTCTCTGTCTAAAATGAATATAAATGATATTTATGACAGGAAATGGTCATTATGAAAGTCACCATTCAACTATCAAAATATTCCAATATTCAGATAGATACATTCAAATTGACCACTTTTGATAACATTACAGTTCGGCTTCTAGCTTTTCTAGAAATGTATTTCAGCTCTTAGCTTCTTTATGCTGCTAAGCTTCCAGCTCTGCCAGTTGTACATTTCAACTTCAAGGTTTTTCAGCAGTGCAGTGCAACGGACTTGAGCTCTAACATTTTTAGACAAGTCATTTCACCTTTCTGCGTTTTCAGCAATGCTTTGCAATTGATTTCAGCTATCAGCATTCACACGCATTTTCAGCAGGAATTACATTTTCTAGTTAAAGTTTGATGTGCAACTTTAACTACATGAAGGAGGGCTGATGCGTAAACCTGGGGCTGATGGGAAAACCTGGGGCTGATGGGTAAACCACAGGCTGATGGGTAAACCCGAGGCTGATGGGTAAACCTGGTTCTGATGGGTAAACCAGAGGCTGATGGGTAAACCTGGTTCTGATGGGTAAACCTGGGGCTGATGGGAAAACCTGGGGCTGATGGGTAAACCACAGGCTGATGGGTAAACCCGAGGGTGATGCGTAAACCTGGGGCTGATGGGAAAACCTGGGGCTGATGGGTAAACCAGAGGAGGCTGATGGGTAAACCTGGGGCTGATGGGTAAACCTGGGGCTGATGGGTAAACCAGAGGAGGCTGATGGGTAAACCTGGGGCTGATGGGTAAACCAGAGGCTGATGGGTAAACCCTGAGGCTGATGGGTAAACCCGAGGGTGATGGGTAAACCCGAGGCTGATGGGTAAACCTGGTTCTGATGGGTAAACCTGGTTCTGATGGGTAAACCAGAGGCTGATGGGTAAACCCGAGGCTGATGGGTAAACCCGAGGCTGATGGGTAAACCCACGGCTGATGGGTAAACCCGCGGCTGATGGGTAAACCTGAGGCTGATGGGTAAATCTGGGGCTGATGGGTAAACGTGGGGCTGATGGGTAAACCCGAGGCTGATGGGTAAACCCGAGGGTGATGGGTAAACCTGAGGCTGATGGGTAAACCCGAGGCTGATGGGTAAACCTGAGGCTGATGGGTAAACCAAGGCTGATGGGTAAACCCGCGGCTGATGGGTAAACCTGAGGCTGATGGGTAAACCCGCGGCTGATGGGTAAACCTGAGGCTGATGGGTAAACCTGAGGCTGATGGGTAAACCCGCGGCTGATGGGTAAACCTGAGGCTGATGGGTAAACCTGAGGCTGATGGGTAAACCCGCGGCTGATGGGTAAACCTGAGGCTGATGGGTAAATCTGGGGCTGATGGGTAAACGTGGGGCTGATGGGTAAACCCGAGGCTGATGGGTAAACCCGAGGGTGATGGGTAAACCTGAGGCTGATGGGTAAATCTGGGGCTGATGGGTAAACGTGGGGCTGATGGGTAAACCCGAGGCTGATGGGTAAACCCGAGGGTGATGGGTAAACCCGAGGGTGATGGGTAAACCCGAGGCTGATGGGTAAACCAGAGGCTGATGGGTAAACCAGAGGCTGATGGGTAAACCAGAGGCTGATGGGTAAACCTGAGGCTGATGGGTAAACCAGAGGCTGATGGGTAAACCAGAGGCTGATGGGTAAACCTGAGGCTGATGGGTAAACCTGAGGCTGATGGGTAAACCAGAGGCTGATGGGTAAACCCGAGGGTGATGGGTAAACCCGAGGGTGATGGGTAAACCCGAGGCTGATGGGTAAACCCGTGGCTGATGGGTAAACCCGCGGCTGATGGGTAAACCTGAGGCTGATGGGTAAACCTTACCTGTCGATGTTGATTCCTGGAGGAACGGATCTTTTGAGATGTTTTCACCTGGAAAAACACATCAGGTGTCACTCGTCTTCACTTCCTGCTGAAGTGTGTGTGTGTGTGTGTGTGTGTGTGTGTGTGTGTGTGTGTGTGTGTGACAGGCCGGTGTGTTATGAGTTGGCGGTGGACGACAGATCGGCCCTGAGGCGCTGCAGGTGTTTGAGACGAGGACGAGAAGGAGGGAGTTAGAGAGGAAGAAAAGAGAGACAAAAGAAAGAAAGAGTTGGTTTATTTGTAATCTCTGTTTGAGAAACGTCAGACCGTCAGATTCTCACCACATCAGAGATAAACTCATCATTAGAAACAGTCAAGTTTAAATGTGGTCGAAGCCACAACAGCAGACGTTGAGGTGTTTAAACTCTTCAGTTACACTCAGATGTCAGGATTCGTTTATTTGAGTAAATACATTAAAATAAACCAGCTTTTAGGCAAAAACCCAATAAATCAGAATAAATGACTTCCTGTGAGGCTTCTTCCTACCAAGTACAGACAACAAACTGCTAAGTATAAATATAAAATACGAGAATGATCCATGTAGGAATAAATCTAAAGTTATGTGTGTGCTGTATGAGGTGTAGCAGCTATAACTGCATAATATAATAATTTAAATACATTAAAGGCTCATAATATAATAAAACCATGAGAATATAACTGTTTATCCATAATGTAATAAGTTATTGCAAACTAAGTAACTAGTTTGTTGGTATTTCCTGTAAGAAACTGATGTTTAATTGATTAATCATGTATAGATTAAAACGTCCTGTAGATGTTGTGTTTTGGCACTGAGATTGTCACTATACGTATTTTCTGTGTTATAATAAAGTTGCTTGAATAAAACGACTAGTAGAAGTAACTTGTAATGATAGTAAAAGTAAAAGTAAACAGTATCTCATCTTTTCATCCACTAAATGGAAATTCATCCAGCAGCTTGGTGCTTCTAGAGGACTAAAGCCCCAAATTTCCCTCCGGGGATTAATAAAAGTTCATGTTATCTTATCTTATCTTAAAAATGGACGTGTTAACAGAGCAGTCAATCGATTAAAACATTTAATCGTGATTAATCACAAATTAATCTCACATGTTTTTATCTGTTCATAATGAACCTTAAAGGAGATCAGTCCAGTATTTAATCCTCTGATCAGCATGTTAGTGGACTAATATGCTGCTGTATGTAAATGTATGTATATATTTATTATAGTAAATCAATAACAACACTAATCAATACCAGATATGGTCCAGAAACCCTCTCAGGTTCTGACTTTAGCATCAACAATCTGCTCCAATCAGAACATGACAAACTGCAGCCCAACAGGCAACAACAGCTGTCAGTGTGTCAGAGTGCTGACTGGACTAGGACTTGATCCAGACTGACTGGGACTATCAGAAAGTGGGCATGTCTGTAAAGGGGAGACTGGTGGGGACCCAGAGAACCCATTTACATCCACACATCTGGAGGTCAGATATATATATATATATATAATAGTAGCAGTAGGACTACTGCTACTACTATTACTACTACATACTGGTCTCATCTGAAACTAGAGAACCTGATGAATCCATCGGTACCGACCAGGTCAGACTACTACTAACTACTACTACTACTACTACTACTACTACTACATCCTGGTCTCATCTGAAACTAGAGAACCTGATGAATCCATCGGTACCGACCAGGTCAGACTACTACTAATACTACTACTACTACTACTACTACTACTACTACTACATCCTAGTCTCATCTGAAACTAGAGAACCTGATGGATCCATCGGTACCGACCAGGTCAGACTACTACTAATACTACTACTACTACTACTACTACTACTACTACTACTACTACATCCTAGTCTCATCTGAAACTAGAGAACCTGATGGATCCATCAGTACCAACCAGGTCAGACTACTACTACTACTACTACTACTACTACTACTACTACTACTACTACATCCTAGTCTCATCTGAAACTAGAGAACCTGATGGATCCATCAGTACCAACCAGGTCAGACTACTACTACTACTACTACTACTACTACTACTACTACATCCTGGTCTCATCTGAAACTAGAGAACCTGATGGATCCATCAGTACCAACCAGGTCAGACTACTACTACTACTACTACTACTACTACTGCTACTACTACTACTACTACTACATCCTGGTCTCATCTGAAACTAGAGAACCTGATGGATCCATCAGTACCAACCAGGTCAGACTACTACTACTACTACTACTACTACTACTACTACTACTACTACTCCTACTACTACTCCTACTACTACTACATCCTGGTCTCATCTGAAACTAGAGACCCTGATGGATCCATCAGTACCAACCAGGTCAACGACTACTACTACTACTACTACTACTACTACTCCTACTACTACTACGTCCTGGTCTCATCTGAAACTAGAGAACCTGATGGATCCATCGGTACCGACCAGGTCAGACTACTACTAATACTACTACTACTACTACTACTACATCCTGGTCTCATCTGAAACTAGAGAACTGATGGTCCATCGGTACCAACAGGTCAGACTCTCTCTCTCTCTCTCTCTCCTCTCTCTCGTCTGGTCTCATTGAAACTAGAGACCTGATGGTCCATCGGTACCGACCAGGTCAGACTCTACTAATACTACTCTACTACTACTACTCATCCTGGTCTCATCTGAAACTAGAGAACCTGATGGATCCATCGGTACCAACCAGGTCAGCTACTACTACTACTACTACTACTACTACTACTACTACTCCTACTACTACTCCTACTACTACTACATCCTGGTCTCATCTGAAACTAGAGACCCTGATGGATCCATCAGTACCAACCAGGTCAGACTACTACTAATACTACTACTACTACTACTACTACTACTACTACTACTACTACTACTACTACTACATCCTGGTCTCATCTGAAACTAGAGAACCTGATGGATCCATCAGTACCAACCAGGTCAGACTACTACTACTACTACTACTACTACTACATCCTGGTCTCATCTGAAACTAGAGACCCTGATGGATCCATCAGTACCAACCAGGTCAGACTACTACTACTACTACTACTACTACTACATCCTGGTCTCATCTGAAACTAGAGAACCTGATGGATCCATCAGTACCAACCAGGTCAGACTAGCTGGTAGTGAAGGAGGTTAAATGAGGCTCCAGACTTGACCTCTGACCTCCAGATGTGTGGATGTAAATGGGTTCTCTCTCTAGAGCCAGTGTTTGGTTTGTTCGTTCTGGGCTACTGGAGCAGCAACATGCTACGGATACAACTGCAGCATACAAATACTAGACTGCACTAGACCAAGTACTGGACAGCACTGTCCTCATCTAGACAACCACAGATCAGAGTGGGCGGACCTTCAGGGATCAGAACCGACCACGGCGTCCCTCTTTATCTCCACTCAACCCGGGATCATTTGAGGGAAAAGCATATGTAGGTGCATCTGCTTCCTGCGACTCCGGCAGAACCGCGAACGCTCGGCGATGTCGTCTGGAGCCGCGGAGGACTGTTTTTAAACTGAGCGGCCATCTGTCTTTCTCCTTCTCTGAGTTTTTCTTGGCACCCGAGGGTGCAGCCTTCGGGGGAGGGCAGAGGAGTCGCCCTCTCCTCGACCCACCGAGACAAAAGAGTCTCTGAAGAGAAGAAAACGACAACTGCTCTTCCAACCAACCCCACTGAGAGCTATGAGAAATACAAACAAAGCTATCTGAGGCAGTGTTTCTACTAGCTGGTACTCACTGGTACTTCACTTCATCTGTCCGACTGAGTACTGTTACCTCAGTACCAGGGCTGGACCGGACTGACGGATCGGCCCACTGACCTGAGAGGAAACCTGGGCGTCCCACAAGGACACGGAGCAGCCAGCCGGAGGGAAACAGCAGCCACCGTTCCATCGTATACACTGACCTCCATTATTGATTAGTTTCCTATCTGATTGTGAGCATGAATTATGGGAATTATTGTGAAGCAGAATCAGGCTTCCTGTGTGTCTGTAAATAGATATTCATATTTAAAACTACACTTATACCTGACCGATCGGACCGTTTGTAATTAAGAATCAATTGACTTAAACTTCTACTTAAAACTACCAGCATCATTTGGGTCCATTAGGCCATTAAATACTGATATCACAGCCTTGGTCTAAACCAGGGCTGAACGAGATGATAACAGTAACTTCAATGAAAGAAGTTTCAAACTTAAACCAGGTCTAATCATACCAGATAACAATCTCCGTATGTAGATACTGGTCTCATCTGAAACTACTACTACTACTACTACTACTACTACATACTGGTCTCTTCTACTACTACTACTACTACTACTACATACTGGTCTCATCTGAAACTACTACTACTACTACTACTGCATCCTGGTCTCATCTGAAACTACTACTACTACTACTACTGCATACTGGTCTCATCTGAAACTAGAGAACCTGATGGATCCATCAGTACCAACCAGGTCAGACTACTACTACTACTACTACTACTACTACTACTACTACTACTACTACTACATACTGGTCTCATCTGAAACTACTACTACTACTACTACTCTACTACATACTGGTCTCATCTGAACTACTACTACTACTACTACTACATACTGGTCTCATCTGAAACTACTACTACTACTACTACTACTACTACATCCTGGTCTCATCTGAAACTAGAGAACCTGATGGGTCCTTCAGTACCAACCAGGTCAGACTACTACTACTACTACTACTACTACTATTCATCCTGGTCTCATCTGAAACTACTACTACTACTACTACTGCATACTGGTCTCATCTGAAACTACTACTACTACTACTACTACTACTACTACTACTACTACATACTGGTCTCATCTGAAACTACTACTACTACTACTACTACATACTGGTCTCATCTGAAACTACTACTACTACTACTACTACATCCTGGTCTCATCTGAAACTAGAGTGGGTTTTGGTTTTTTTTGAAACTACTACTACTACTACTACATTTTTATAAGAGACTGATGGGTCCTTCAGTACCAACCAGGTCACACTACTACTACTACACACTGGTCTCATCTGAAACTACTACTACTACTACGACTACTACTACTACTACTACTACTACTACTACTACATCCTGGTCTCATCTGAACTAGGAAACTAGAGAACCTGATGGATCCATCAGTACCAACCAGGTCAGACTACTACTACTACTACTACTACTACTACTACTACATCCTGGTCTCATCTGAAACTACTACTACTACTACTACTACATACTGGTCTCATCTGAAACTACTACTACTACTACTACTACATACTGGTCTCATCTGAAACTACTACTACTACTACTACTACTACATACTGGTCTCATCTGAAACTACTACTACTACTACTACTACTACATACTGGTCTCATCTGAAACTATTACTACTACTACTACTACTACTACTACTACTACTACTACTACTACATCTTTAACAATCTCAAATCTTCTCTAAAAATCTTCCCACTACTACTACTACTACTACTACTACTACTACTACATCCTGGTCTCATCTGAAACTAGAGACCCTGATGGATCCATCAGTACCAACCAGGTCAGACTACTACTACTACTACTACTACTACTACTACTACATCCTGGTCTCATCTGAAACTAGAGAACCTGATGGATCCATCGGTTCATTATGAACAGATAAAAAATGTGAGATTAACTTGTGATTAATCAGGATTAAATATTTTAATTGATTGACAGCCCTAATTAGCTCCTTTTTATTGTAAATTGGTTCAACTGACACATTTAGAGTTTTTCCAGCTTTGTCTCTTTGTCAGTTTTAGACTTCGAGTCCCTGATCCTGGTCTCAGCTCTCACCTTTCCTCCCCCCTCCTCTCCCATCATCCCCTGCTCTGTGACACCACGGGGGGGGGGGGGGGGGGATTTGGCAGAGGTTAGTCTCTGAGTCCAGCGGAAATGGGAGGACAGGTTCATCAAAGCCTCCTTGAACAGGAGACGCCATAATGAGGCTGAAAGAGGTGGGCGGAGCCCTGGAGGGCCGCCGTCCCACCGTCGCACAGACGTGACATGAAACTCTCATCGGGGCTTTCTGAGTTTGAGACGCCAGTTGTTGGAACGAATCCACGTTCACAGATCGGCGAGGAATCGTCGTTTCTCGTCCCGCCGCTCGCCGATAACCTCGCTGATGACCCGCCTGAACGCAGGAATGTTCGCTCACCTTCGCACAGGAAGTGATCAACACAAGCCCTTTCTGCTAATTGAGAAGAAAATAATACGGTGCGTGCCCCCCGACAAATGAGAGAGGTGTTTAGAGGAGACGAGGTGGACGGGGCCCGACGGCGGGGCCCCATTGTGTCGGCGCAACACGAAGGGGATCAGCCACCAGGAGGGGGGAGGAGGCGGGCTTTCTGAACAAATCCTAAAGGAACAAAGTGGGATTATCAGGTTCCCAGCGGCATGGGGCTATTCCTCTCATAACGTCATTAGACGGCATTAAAGCGCTCTGCTTTTCTCTCCCTTCATACGAGTGGAAACGCCGAGCCGGCCGGCAGGAGATTAACCAACTACAAGGTCTAATTGACAAACCGGGAGCGCTGAAGTGAAGTTATCCCCGCCGCCGCTTTCAACCGCTGAACAACAGAGGCACAAAAAGGATTAGTAACGCTGATAGCTGCGAGGAAAGAGAGTTTAACTTCCTGCTCGCTGGTTCCTCTGACTCAAAATTAAGATGTTGTAGGAACCGTGGGACAGACTGACAGTATATATGATGTAATGTCACCTCTCCTGACTACTGTCGGACCGTCTGTCAGCGTTACATCGTCACGTATCACCACCGTAATGCTGTCTGAATCACATTCTTCAACACAATAATAAGACAACTTGTTGATTAACTTATCTGCACAATGTCTCCTGACACCATATCGTTAGCTGATAACATGACTGCCTGAGTCACGGTTAGTTTTTTGTTCATGGTATCTGCCTCACCCCGCCGTCCTCAGCCTATCAGAACGCTTGTTAGGTGAAGCAGTAGCTCGTCTCTTTGGTTCATCGGGTAAACTAGTTCATACTTCTAGACACTAAATGTACTTTTAGTCAACCAAAGAGATTACAAACTGTGTTTAAACTTTAAATCACATATTCACAAGGTATGATGAAGTAGTGTAAGAGCCAACAAAACAAACTAATCTCTTTACACTTAAAATAAGACACATCACCTAAAAAAGTAAAGTGAATATTTGCTTTTTATTATAAGCATAAAGAGATTTGTTTTGACTAGAAATGAGACATTTTGACTAGAAATAAGAGAAGTATTCTTGGTAAGATCTGAAGTTTTTGCAGTGAACCGGTTCATGTAACATGGTTTATTGTGTTAAAACACTCAGCAGCTCCTCTTCTGCCTCAAGGTCAGGAAATGAACACGGACTCAGAGAAGGATTTAGATGACAGTAGACCTGAGACAGGAGGAAATGACATGGACACCGGGCAACATGTTGAAGAATAAACGGCCGGTAAAGACTCCAGAGTCCGATCCTGATTCGTGGTCAGGAAGTGAACGCAGTGACTGATGAGGACAATAGACCTGAGAAACATGAGACAATGATAATGATGCAGACACGGCTCAACACAGTGAAGAAGAAATTTCTCTACGCTCTAAAGGCCTTTACACGCCGCCGCGTGACGAATAAACAACATCAAAATGTGACAATGAAGGGGAGGGAAGGAGAGGATCTGGTCTGCGCTGCCTCTGTCAAGGCCGAAAGGAGGAATAAAGTTTACTGTCAGTGTTTCATAAGGAAGCATAAACCAGAGATGCCTTTATTCACAGCGCAGAAAGTCAACTTTTCTTCTGAAAAATAATTACGTCACTTTTTTGCCGCATAATATTCTGTGTTCATCAAGAAAGTGAAGACGTATATTTTCCCCAAATAAACTCGTGCTTTAATTTAACTGGTTGAGTTGCCTAAATCCAACCACATCCATCGTCCCTGTAGGACGTAAAGTAAAGAAACGCTGAACTACCTTCACTGGAAAAAACGTTGCCTGGCAAAACGTATATTAGGTCACAAAACTAGCACATAAATTATGAATTACATCATGCATGTATGTAGAATACACGATTCGTTCTGCTGTCCTCTTCTGTTAATCATCTTGTGAGCCCTTGTGGGGGCCTCGACCCCCAGGTTGGGAACCTCAGCCCTAGGTAGACCACCTAGCAGCCTGAAACAGTCACACTCACCACTCTGCTGCTCTCTGCACTATTAACACTCATTAATTAAGCTCCTATTGATGCCTCTGCTATCGGCGTCACAGCTGGCGTCACAGGACGGCGTATAAACGTCTGCCATGAAGACGCAGTTAGGTTCAGGCAAGAAAACCACTTAGTTAGGGTAAGGGTAAGGGAAAACATCCTGGTTGGGCTTAAAATAAGTACATACACTAAAAAAACACAACTACAGAACACACGTCGTC
>CAMQGK010000193.1:2592500-2865000 GCA_947000775.1 Pterois miles
ACTCAAATTACCCCTCCATTCAAGAAACACGGCAGGTCCTGTTTCCTCCAACACCAGGGCCACCGAAGCCCCTTTTGAAGTGCAGCAGAGGAGCAGCCTTTAAAAATGATTGCTTTTATGCTAAAGGCCTCTAAACGGCGTGATGGGCAAGTGGTGATCGTCTGCTCTGGTCTGAAGCTCGGGGCAAGGCATCAATAAACAATGAGGGCTGGATGTGAGGAAGCTGAGCGGCTGGAGGAGCTCTTCATTAGCTGTCACAGCAGCAGCCTCCACTTCCCTCTTTTATCTCAGATGAGTCACTCTCCATCTCTGGGTGTTTCAAACCGACGGGTCGGCCAAGTTATCCTCCTCCCCCTCCCCGTCTCCCTGCCTTTCATGTTTTGAATCCACACTCTTGTTCTCTATGTGTCACCTCCAGTCATTCTCTGGCTTTTTTCAACCAACTCTCCCTCTCAATTAAACCTCCTCCTCCTCCTCCTCCTCCTCCCCTTGTTCTTCTCCAGGCCCGGCACAAAATCAAATGAGCAAAAGTGTAGGAGAATTAAATCCAAATGTGTCTCGCATATTATCCCAGACACATGAGAGCCGAGCGGAGATGACCTGCTGGAGCCAATTAAAAGGCGAAGAGTCGTCTCCCTTGATGTGCACTATCACTGATGTGCCATCTTACCTTCAGGCTGTGTGATATTGGCTGTTTGATGGGACAATTGAGCTGATCCCCGCTCATCTTTGTCAGGTCGGAGGTAAGATGTGATGAGTACAAGTGAGCCAAGTTCATTGCTTATGTTAATGCTCTCCTCCGATTTTTTTTTTTTTTTTTTTTTTTTGGCATTGATAGCTGATGCCAACTTCTCCTCGTATTCTCTGATAATGTAAATAGATGATTTAATTTTACATATTTAGAGAAAACAAATCAAAAATACTTAAAGGTGATCTGATGTACAGTATATCATCATATAAGAAAAACTGACTGAACAAATGTATCTCACCGTCAACAAGTGTGGCAAAGGACTAAGTCATGCTAGTTGTTCTTAGCTCATTTATGCTAAATATGCTATACACATTAAAGGAGCATCTCACTCAACATGAACTCACTCCTTACAAATTAAGATTCAACAAAGCAAAAAAACTGGATTCTGCTGTTGACCAACTCAGGCTGGTCTTGTACACTGTTCATAGCTATACCTATGAAATGTAATGCACTGTAATTCCTATATATATATGCCACAAAATGTAATTCACGTAATCGTGAAACAGGAAATACAAAGAGTGGCGAAAAACCACGTAGGGTGAAGGTCGGGCGTAGATGAGTGGGTTCACAAATGCCAGAGTTTCACCAAGAAGACTGCTGGCCATGTATCTCACTAAAGTAACACCACTTCCTGAGTTATTTTAAGCTAAACCAACATATTTCCCTAAACCTAACCAAGTCAATCTTTTCCTAAACCTAGCTAAGATGTTTTATTGCCTAAACTCACGGAAGTTGTTTCCTGTGAAGATGGAACTTTATTTTGAAAAGACGTGTGCATGTAAAGAGTGGAAATTGGCACGTGTTGCTGGAGGAATAAATTTTTCATAAGGTATCATACGAGCTGTTGCTTGGATTTTCTGGATGTGGATGAAACCCTCAGAAAACATCAGCATCACTTGTCAGCACCAAATTTGGGCAAAATAACACTTTAGATTCAAGGACAGCAGGTCTGGTGAAATCTGAAACTGCAGCAGACTCTCTGGAGGTGCACAGAAAGTCGGCAGAACGGCCTTGCACTTGAGGCCCCTTTGTTGATTTGATGAATTGTGGATGTAGACATCTCATTTCTCTGACTTGGCTTCAGCCCTTAGCTTTGACCTGATATAAAGGAGATTTAATATGAAGCACGCGAGACAGATTGCTGTACTTCTGCATTTATAAAACATATTGTGTCAGATCGAGAGCAGGCTTATAACTTGGACTTTGACAAACCAAGACCTGATGTTTAAAGCTTGTGACCAGCTTCTTCCTCAGGGAAGGCTGTTGAGTCCAGAGTCACTGAGTGGCTTAGAAATGTAGAACAAGGTATCATCTGCATAGTTGAGAATCAAATCCATATTATAAAACATTATTCAGTGGCAGTATGCAACACATATATAAATGTATCTCCCACATAGCTGCTTAGTCAACATTACACCGAGGCTTCTGTACAAACACTTACTTATCACTGCACCCACTCATATATATAGACACACCTGGATGGCATGCATACGTACATATAGAGCATATACACATACATTTGGTCTCTGTTTCAATGATCCCATAACTTTCAAATTGAATAGTTTCTAGATGCATTTTAAAGATTTTGCTTTAGATCTATTTACAGTACTATTGTTCCCTACAGTATGTACTCAACTTTGCAGTAGCACCTGACAAACTAAGATGCACATATGACATGTTGTCATTGATTTCTGGGAAATGATTCCAGCCTGCACAATATTAGGACTATCTGAATTTCCAAACAGTTTGTACGTGTTTATCTGGACCCAATATAGGTAAATCTGACATAAACCATCAGATTTGATTGTGTTTGGGTTGTCGGTTAAAGTGCCCGTGGTCTGTTGTGAATGTGTGCCGGTTGGCCTGAGCTGACGTTTAATCCGAGTCCAGCCCTTGGTTTCACATCTAGATGGTGATCTGTCCAACGTGTTCTAACCACCAGACACATAACGGCCCAGTTTGAACAGATCTTAATATTGCTGTATGAACTTGATGCAGGCGAGCTAGTTTTATGAGCTAGTTTCAGTTTGTTTTTCACAGTGTGGAGTGGAAATAGAAATAAAAAGGATGAAACTATGATGAAAATACGGAAAGAAGAGATGCAGAAAAACAACTAAAGAGGTCAAAAAATCCTCTTCCCCTTCATGACTGGAGGAGCAGTCAGACATTCAGCAGCTCACATGATTAAATTATGAAAGCTTGTACTTGTAGGTGGGCATGTTCAAAGCTATTTCATCACTTTACTTTTTAAAATTTTGCTTCCCAGGGTATTCACACAAACATAAAACCCACCAGTGAAAGGAAAAATAGATCAAAGTTGGTTTCCAGTCGTTCTCCCAACTGTATAATTCATGTACCTGCAACTTTTTTAATCACCATCCTCATCTGTTATTAATACCATACCCATAAAAATCATGGTCATTATCATTACTGTCGTTGTGTCAGAGCAGCCTTAACATTCACGACCAACTGCACGCCGCTGCTGCTGATGCCAATAAAGCAGCGAGACATCAGGACGGGGGCTTGTATCTGTGAAGACATGGACATCTGGCTCGGTTTCAGAGCCCGTCCTCGGCAGCAGAGCCGGGGAGGGGAAATCTCCTGTGACAATACATCAGTGGAAGATCCTCTGCAGCCATATGCTGCCTTTAAAAGCTGCCTCTTTTCCCCACTTTGCATCACGATGGGGATGTTTAAAGAGGGCTGGCAGGGTACTTAAAGTGCTCATTAACAGAGGCACATCCAACATGTTTGGGAAGGACCTGCATTTCCACACCGGGACCTTAAAGTACTACCCCCCCAACTCCCCTCCTCTCCACCTCCTCCCTTTCCCAAACTGCTGACCGCAGGCTCCCTCGTCGTTTTTCTCCTCTCTGACATTTTGAAGAGTTGTGTCGCCACCGTTAACCGGCGGCCGCTTTATGACAACGGGGGAAAAAAGATGCCACATCTGCAGAAAAACGACAAGAGCCAATCCTCATTAGTGTCTGGATGAGTGCCAACGTTAAATGAAAGGAGGAGGAGGAGGCAGGCAAAGCAATCAGATGGCACCTTTTTCCTGATGGTGATGGATGGCGAGGGAGAGGCGGCGTTCCAGTAACACTCGTCCCCTCGGGGGTTTCCCCTCTGCGACTGCTGATGTAAAAGTTTCACTGCACTTCAGAGATGTTGTAGAATCATGTTTGGGAAGACGTGTTTGGTGGTGACAGATGTTGACAACTTGAATGATGTTCCTTCAGGGCCGACAGCTGAGCGCAGTCACGTGACTCAGCTGCTCGTAGCGAGGCCTGAGGATGCTGATGTCAGTTGGTCCTCCTCGAGCGAGACAACCTCCACAGCCTCTTGTCATGAAATACAGTATTTGTGGTCCCCAGAGGATGATTCCATGCACATTTTGACCCTTCCTCTATCCCCGCCATTAGATTAACATTTTCACTTGAACAGCATTTTTGTCCATGATAAATTATTTCAAAACTTGCTGAAACTTCTTTAATGAGTATGGTTTTGGTGATCCCTTAGACTTTATTTTAACCATCACATACATACATCCAGGAAATGTGACCTCTGTATTTAACCCGTCCAAAGCATTATGAGCAGTGGACTGCTGCAAAGCACCCGGGGAGCAACCGGGGTTCAATGTCTCATTCAAGGACACTTCGACATGCAACTGCCTACCCTGTGATTAAAGGACAACCCACTCTTCCCCCTGAGCCACAGCTGCCCCCCACTGACCTTTCAGACCTGGCGCCAGGGGCTTAAAATCTGTATGCAAAGAAAGTATTAAAATCTGACGAGCAGCTTGTAACGTTACTTACTTACTAACGTACTGACTGAAATGTGTAGTATTCACAGAGTACTACACAAACTACTGAAAGGCAGAACTAAATGTGTTGTCCATTCATTCATCCATTTACTTCCACTTATCCAGGGCCAGGTCACCAGGGTAGCAGGCTCTGCAGGGAATCCCAGACTTCCCTCTCCCCAGCAATGTTTTCCTGCTCGTCCTGGGAGACCCCGAGGCGTTCCCAAGCTAGCAGAGATATACTGTATAATCTCTCCAGTTTGTTCTGGGTCTACCCCGGGGCTTCTTACCAGTTGGCCGTGCTCAGAAATCCTCCAAAGGGAGGCGTCCGGGAGGCCAGAACCACCTGAGCTGGCGGCTTTTGATGCTCAACTTCTGATATTTTACAAACGTCTTATTAAGACTCATAATCATGCTTACTTCTTGTGTCAGATAGGTCTTGCCATTAAATCTGCAACATTTTCATATTAGTTTTCAAATAGTTTTTTATTCTCAAAGTATCAGAAAAAGTAGTGTTTTGGTGTCATGGGGTTACCCCGTCCCTTCTAATAAGTAGGCTGCACACAGCTCTGACACACAGCCAAGGGACATGCAACTCTATTTTTACTTCCATCTTGCCAGCCTAACACCATTGTTACTCTACTTCCCAAGTGTTCAAGTATGATTGCTATGCTAGCATTTGCATTAGCTTTAGCACGCACTTTAGCATGGCAAGCTAGCATTAGCTAACAATCATTTCAGCCCCCTGTGCTATGCTATTCTTTCTTTTCTGGTATTTTCCTTATTTTCCTACAATGCACACATGCAGTATGTTTACTTTGCACTTGACAGCAATAAAATAAAGCACCGGGTGAAGATTTCTGAGTCTGTGTCTCCTTCCACCACTGAGTCAAATCCTTCAATTGGTATCAGCATTGGAGTATCTAAGGTATCACTAGTATCAAATAATGTGAATATGCAACCCTGGGTAGCACGGTGGTACATTGGTAAGCACTGTTGCCTCACAGCAAGAGGGTCGCAGGTTCGAATTTGGTTTGGGGTCCTTCTGTGTGTTAGCGTGGGTTTTCTCCTGGTTCTCCGGTTTCCTTCCACAGTCTAAAGACATGCAGATTTATTGATGAGTCTAAATTGCTCGCAGGTGTGAATGTGAGTGTGAATGGTTGTCTGTCTCCTGTGGTTTTTGTGCCCTGCTTTCCCCATGCCAGCTGGGATCGGCTCCAGAATCCCTGTGACCCCTAACAGAAAGAGGTTGCATATGATGGATGGATCAATATGCAACCCTAGCTGCATGCCACACAAGTTTCTGATGATATTCATGTTCCTTGAAGGATGGTACTTACCTCTAGTGCCACCCTCAGGCCAAAACACAAGATAAGATAAGACAAGATATAGCATAATCTAAGACAAATGTTCCCATAAAATTGAATACAGAATGATGACCTCTAGGATATTATTGACCTGATGAACTTTATTCTAGTGTCTGTATAGTGAAACACATAAGCTCGGTTAGGGTGGAACCCTAGCCAACTATTCCAGTCAGATGTTAGGTAGGAAACCACAGAATCTATCTGCAGCACCACAAGCGTAACCCTCCAAATGTGCATTATTTAACCCAAATAAAAATGGAACAGGGTTCAAACCGCTCAGTCATTGGGTGAGGAGGGAGGGAGCGTCAAGGTTGAATTGAGCCTGAGATGCAACACTAAACAGCCTCAGCCTCCAGTTTTCCTTCGGCAGAGCTAAAAGTATATTTATAAAAATATAGCCGGCCAGTTTCCATACTGCCTTGTCATGCAGAAAAACAGAAAGTGATGGAGATTCATTCTGCACAAAAAAGAGGAGATGACCAGCATTATAAGGAATCATCTATTGGTCACTGTCTGAAGTTAGATACAGCTTTATCTCTCCAGAGATGATGTATAAACGGTTGGTCACCTGAGAAGAAGCTAGCAGGTAAAACTTCAGCCTTTTCTGTTGGCTTTTCAAGTGCTTTAACTGTCCAGCCACTGACCTTTTGACCCCAACGTAATGTTATCAGTGGAAGTGGACACCGACTCACTTTTATGACTTTATCCATATAAACCCAGTGGATCTACCAACACTCACAACGCATTTGGCTCAAAGGAGCAGTGGCAGGGATTTAATGGAAGCCAAACAGAGTTCAGCTCATCATTTTAATGCTGAGCTCTATCGCCTTTTGTAGTAAAAAGGATTTAAGTACTGCGGTTCAATACGCTGGTGCAAAACTGTGCAATTTCTCATGAAAAATGAATTCCCAGCACTCCACTGAAGTCTTTTCAGTTTCCATTCGACTTTGGCCATCTCTTTCTGTGGTAAATAGTCTGCCCCGGTGCTTTCTGGACCAAAACACTTTGCTCGCCCATCGACTGGGCCTCTTCTCTTTTCTCCTCCAATTCTATAACCTCCCTCTCTCCTTCCCATCCTCTCCATCCCATCAATTGGAAATCTCTCAGCATCACACCTCAGACACCCAATCCCGGGCAGACAACTCCACCGAGTATTAAACAAACATAAGCAGAGAATGGAGTGGCTGCTGCAGAGGTAGATGGTCAGGGTGATAGGATTGCCAGACAGAAGGAGTGGAGAATCACAAGTGCTCTGAATTGTAGGTCTGGAACTGCCAGAGGAAAAAAAAAAGACCTCAAAATGATGACACTGAAGCAGCGAGACATCTTGGAGTGTGAACAAAATAATGGCTGGAGAAATAGAAAACAAAAAAGTGAGAGGAGGGGAAAAGAAGGACAGGACAGCTCCTCCGGTCTGTTTAAGTTCAGTGAAATTGGAATAACTAAATCATGAAAAGAATTAACTGAAAACATTCCCCCTCTGTTGCCGGATGATGAAAATGTTTCAGTGACTTGACATCATCGTTGTTAAGCTGGTGTCGTTCCCCCATGGTTCGGTGGGTTTACCTTCAGACGGGCTCGGCTGGACGATCGACACGGGAGGATTTCTGCACAGGCCCGACATATCAAAGGCGGGCCTGGTGTAAATAATGGAGATTTAAAAGTCGAAAATGTTCTCTGCCTGCGCCCTCTGCATACCGCTCCTTCATTAACCAAGCTGAATTTATTTTCCAAGAGGTCTTGTTGAGTTTGTGTTGATGAAATTGTTCTCACAAGAGAGCAAACTGAGGCAGACGTGCTGCTTTTAACCACATGCTGCGAACCTCCCACCCAGGGAATATCCCTCCGACTGCACCGCTGAATTTCTTTCCTCCTGCATTTCAGCAAAGGCTTTAAAAAGCAGCAAAACTGTGTTTCAGCCATCAGGTATGTATTCCCTTCGTCCTCACACTGCTCGCCTTGACGTATCCCTGGCTCACAACACAGCAGTCAGGCTAACTGGACGCAAAACAAAGATCATAGCCTTGTTTATAGCATCATTCATATTTGTAGAGATTTATTTTGTACGTTTATAGGCCTCGGTATGTTTTCTGTTTTTGCCTCCTTATGTATGAAAAGGTAAAGAAAGCTGCTGATGCTTTCAAAGTCAAGGTTTCACATTACAAGTTTAGCATGTTAAGTTCCTAAACCCTGGAAGCAACTATTTTACATAAATGCAATACATTTAATAAGCTCAGTAGATTTATCAAAATAAAAGCATCATTATTGTTTATGCAGTTAAGATCAGCAAAGGTCAGCTGTGTTTAGATCCTCCTCCATGTTTTAATTTGTGGTTGTGATTATATAAGTCTCACCAGGCAGTTAACTGCTAATAGAAGCTGTAGCATCAGTACTGTTGCTATGGTTACCTGCCATTGGGCACTGATTTAGTATGAGTCTGAAAGTGTTAAACATGTAAAGGCCTCGTCAAAGATGCCTTCACACTCCAAAGTTGCCACACTGACACACTGAATCTTCTGTTTTTAACAGTGTTGTGGTTTACTGAGTCGCCAGCCTACGTTTTTATGACTATCAACAGCTACTTCAGCCCCGCTGAGTCCTCCCAGCTCGTCAAATACCTCGGCTTGGTCGGTTAATTGAACTCCAACATAAATCCATCCAGGCCATCACTTGGCCAGACTGCCCGTGAGCAGTGTGTGACGGCTGCCTTGCTGAGCGGCTGCGTGTCCCACGCCTGGGTCGTCCACGCCACTGTTTCTGCTGCTCACAGCCCTTTCTTTCCACAGTGGGTTTGCCTTTCATACTGGCCATTTAATTTCATTAGTGTGAATGCTGTTCAGCAGCATTCACAGTGTTGTTCTTTGAATCTTTATTCAGCATCTTCATCTTCAACTTCTTCTGTTTCTCCTGTATGTTTTTTTGACTTTTACTAGTCCTGCATACTTTCAGCTAAAGAAACCATTCAGCTTTTAAAGACATTGGTGCCATATATTGCTGCGATATATTTTCTTGTTTCTGCTATTTATACTTTTTAAAATATTCACATTTTTTGCAACGTAACTCAATGGAGAAAATCTGAAGATTTTCTTAAACTTACTGGACTTTGAAATGCTACTGTCTGCATACTTTCAGCTACAGACATCGTTTAAATTTTAAATGGGAGACAAGAATTTGAACTATTAAGGTGATTCAGCTTGTTGATATCTTTTACAGTTTTTCAATAATCCTAGTTTAATTTTTAGAGGATGACATCACTCACTGTAACCCTCCCTGTTTTTCCTCTTTTCAAACTGTTCAGGCAAAAAGCCCTGTAGCTTCTACAACTTCCACTCCTCATACACACTTAATACATCAAGACGTAGACGTTTTCGTCTTCTTTCAGATGATGGGCCCATTTAAGCAACAGGACGTACAGTTTGGGAATTATGTGCTTCGAAGCACCAACAGATCCCTCCCCCTCTCTCATCTGCTTCAGTGTTAATTAAACTCTGGAAGTCTTGAGAAAAACTCAAATGTGGAGACTTTTTAAACTGCCAGTTCTCCGTCAATTTTAACTTTATCCAGAAAAATGACACGTCTGCAGCGTGTTGACGTGCTCATACCGAAGAGATTTCAGCTACGTGACTCCTAGTTTTTAACTGAGGGAGTCTTTTGTCTTTTTCAGGCAGGTTCTCTGTGTTTTCACCACTTACGTCCAACCATGACGCTGCACTTCCAGACACAAACAGGTGTTTCTGATTGGCTGATTAGAGCTCCATCAGTCTAAGTACCCCCCCCCCCCCCTCTCTCTCTCTCTCTCTCTCTCTCTCTCTCTCTCTCTCTCTCTCTCTCTCTCTCTCTCTCACAGATGTAATCTATCAGAAACATGCTCAGAGCTGGTATCACCTCATCTTCTATGGCAGCAGTCAACATATTTTGCAGCTAATGTTGTACATTGATTTTTCTCCTCACATAAATATGGCAGTTTCTGAGGATCAGGGAGATGATAAACTCAGGATATACATTATTTATCTTTTCAAAGAAAACATCTCACATCCGTATGTTTCTCACAGTACAGTAATAAGAGAGATCCGTCTCCACCTGTATTATGTACTGCTTTATACCTAACAACTTGTAGTTTATAAAGGGTTATTCCACCCGAGTACTACTTTATGTCTAACCACTCGTAGTTTTAAAGGTTTATTCCACCCAAGTACTACTTTATGTCTTTATGACACTAAGCCGTGCGAGTCATGCTGCTCACGCCGGCAGTGTGGCTGCTGTAACCTCTGAACATGGACAGTAAGATAACAAACAACCGGTTCTGCAGCCGCCACACACTACTGACGTTGGGGTGGGCTTTAGTGTACTCACCAGCTGCATCAGCGAAAACTACCATAGAAAAGGTTTTAAGTACTTTGTCAGGTCTATGGACAGATTTTGTCATTAAGATGCAGCCACAAAATTGTTCAGATGTGTAGTTGAGATCAAGACGAAGGCTGAGTGGTTATGGTTATGGCTGTGTGCTGCATGGCTTACATATTCAGGTGTGACTTCTAACTGTAAAACTATTTTTGTTAACTGTCAACTTTATTAAGACTATGTTCATACTGTATTGCTGCTCTGTGAAGATGTTTACTTCAACATGCTGTCAGTTTCACATTTCTCAGCTAAGCATTGTGGAAACCTGCAGAAGTACAGCCATGGCCTTCTAACACTCATATTAAACATCATATATAATATAGCTTCAATAAAGGGTTCTGACACAGTTCATGTTTTAAGGGGTTAAAAGAGGGGATACACCAAATGCTGCTTGAATTGCCATTATTGGTGCGTTTCAGTGGGTGTTTGCTGTAGACGAAACAGGTCCGTGCACTGTGCAGGAATCTGTTGCTCTCCCTGTATTGTAGTGCTCCACTGAGGCTGACTGGGAGAAATGACAGTGAGAGCCTGCTGAGAGATTTTCCGGGCGTATGGGTCCATTTTCTGGTTCAGATCAGGTTAGCGCTGTTGTAAAATTGAGTTTATTTGGGCGTAAAAACTCCAAACATGAGCCTATGAAGACAGCACATCCCTCTGCTTGTATATCGAGCGGCTCTTGCCAGGAGCGTCCCGTCTTCTGCTCCAGCTTCTGTGGTTTCTTTAGATTTTGCTTGTGTTCAGAGATATTGATTAAAGCGCCCTCAGCCAGGAGGATATGTGAATTCTTAAATGAAGCATCAAATGTCTTTAAGGGCTTCTATGTTAATTCATCCACACTTTCACTCAGGGTTCACACGGGGCCACATTTTGCTTCTCATTATCTTTCGCTGTGTATAAATACTTTCTAAGTGCAATCTGAGGCAGGCCGTTAAATGTTTTATGAGTTAAACCTCTCTGTAGTTCCCATCTTGACTCTGGCTGATATGCATTTGTGCAGAGCTGTCAAGAGTCGGGGCACTTAGCTCTCAGTCAGCCTCCTGCTAACATGGCGGTATCTGCTTTAGATACGGCAAATAATAAAAGGGGGAGCTGGCCATGTTTCAAAGAGCAGTTCAGAACATTTTTCTCTCACAAAATGGCTCTCTGACTCTGCTGAATACAGTTGCTTCTGGGGCTACAATGAAAATGTTCTTCCCTCAGCGCCGGTGACCTCGCTCATCTCACATCCACGTTCCAAAGTCACAGCTCATTACTGGGAGAGAGATAGAGTCCAGAAACTTCTTCTCTTACTGCAGCTGTGCTTCCTTCATACTTTCAGAGATGGACAAGTGCACACTGCAAAAAATGAAGCACATCCAGTGTTCCACTCAAGTTCATCAGCGAAATACTAATTCACATCGCAGGATCCTTTTGCATGACATTTACACTGGTATACTAGAAAGATAAAATAAAATAAAAATATTTGTTACTGATTGAGACTACTAGAGCAGCGAATAATCAATTAGATAAATACTCAGCAAGTATAAACAATTTAAGGATTTTTTCAAGCAAAAATGTCTGAAAATGTTGTTTTCAGCCTCTCAAAAATGGGGATTTTCTGCTTTTCTGTTTTATATAATATTGAAGTCTCTGAGCTTCAGACTGACAAAAAAGACATTTAAAGACATCACATTACACTTTAAGAAACTGGGATGAACATTTTCACTGTTATGTGACATTTTCTAAACCAAACAATGCTTTATAAGCATTGTTGGAGATAATTGGCAGATGAATCGACAGTGAAAATAATCGTGAATTGCAGCCTTATTGTATATTTCATGAAAATGCCCACTTTATGGACCATACCACAGGCTTGGCATGTTTTAGCCCATCTCATATATGGTGCACCACAACTAACCATTTTACAAACCATGCTGCTGTGTACAGTTGTATTTACACCTCTACCTTTGCCAGCATCCATCGGTTTCTATTAATTTAATTTCCATTTCCAACAAGTCTGCATTGATTGGACAATTATATCACCATTATGAGCTAGCACAGTGCAGACTTTTGAAATCAATCTGCATTTAAACTGTTACACAACAAGTAAGTTGGTAAGATATAATGTAGCTTATGTAAAAAAAAAAACAGGTTGATTTGTGAAATAATCTCAGACAGTTGGATGATTTATTCACTATATGAAAATAAGATATTGAAGACTTCATAACAGAATAAATGACTCGTTAAGATGGAGATTTTTTTGGAGCGTGCCCTCAGCTGTCAGATCTTCCATCCTCCTCCTCTTCTTCTTTCCATCATCCTCTATCAGTGCATCGAGCCTTGCACAAATCACAGAAAAGGGGACCCACTGCTGTTTAATTTCAACCTGCGATCAATCTCCAATCAACAGCACTATATAGGTAATCACCAGAATCTTCTGAAGGAGAAGAAAGCCAATTTTCGCGGCCTATATATCAGTGTGCGGGATCCCCTCATTGATTGGTGTGTGAATACAGGCCTGAAGCAGCAGCGGCAGCAGCACGGCGAGGCGAAGGCAGACTGTTTGTTTATGAGGATCAGGTATTTTCTGCAGCAGATGGCAGCCAGAGGGGCTCAATTTCACATCAGGCCAAGTGCTCGGAGCTGTCGTGTCCAGGCAAAAGTGTCCAACTGTACATCATAATCAGTATTGATACGTCAGCACTGTTCGCCACACGGTTCTGTTTTCTACAAATGCCTAATTAAAGGAGAACTCTGACATTCTGGGAAATGTCGTTGGCTGTTGTCCTGCCCAGAGTCAGATGAGAAGATCAATATCAGTTTCATCTCTTTGTGTCCAGAACAGAGATGGTCTTATTGTCCTGTCACTGCTGTCAAGGTTGGAATGTTCGCTCTAAACTTATTCAAGATCCAGTAAATGTGTTTATTTGTCTCTATTTTCGCCACTCAGCTTCATTAATGTGGCGGTGGCTCATGTTAATTTAGAGTTTTGTGGTATCAGAGCAGGAAGACTAGACAAGAAACAAATACAGATGAGTCATCAGATGAGTAATGAACTCAGGAAAAACACAGTTGTGTTTTTAATTAGAAGAATTTGTCTTTTCCAATCATAGACTGTCTATAGAGATGGACGACACATCTTGTCAAAATATTCCAGATACCGGAGCTGCCATCTTGATTTGGAGCCAAAGTCTGTTCAGTAGTGATCTGATGGTGGAGCCGTGGTATCGAGGTCATCCGATCTGATCAGAAAAATAAACACTACATAAACGACATAAAAAATGTAAAATGTATTTGACTTGTATTTTGACTTTTTAGTTTGGCCCATGTCCCATCGATTAATATGGAGGAGGTGGGGTTTATGAGCTATACTGCAGCCAGCCAGCAGGGGGCGATCAAGATGTTTTGGCTTCACTTTTGAGTCGTCCATCATGAATAAAAAAGGATCATAACTGACGCAGCAGAACCAGAGGGATCATATTTTTTATTCCACACAGTCTTATTCCTCGTCAGATCCTGCTGTGTACTCACCAGCAACGCAACTGGACCTCTTACAGTTGTGGTGTGTTATCCCTTATGAAAGACTAGTATACTTCAAGTTTGATTTTATGCAGTATACTTAAGTATAATCAACTTCCTCTTAGCATACTTTGTGTAATAAATAATCCAATATCAATGTACTTGTAAGTGTACTTTTTGGGACTAAATTTATACTTTACAAAAGTTTCTAAAAGTACAATTTTAAGTTAACTTGTAAGTGTAAGAATAGTAAACAAGTACACAACTAGTTTACATCTCAGTTGTATTTTGTGCTACAACTGTATTATGAACTATTGTGCAAATGAGTAGGTATATTGCTTAAAGTACTTATACTTTTTACTTTATGAAAGTACATTTTATAAACTCTAACTTATTAGCCAGTGATGTATGTGTTATATCAGTTAACCTATCTGGCCTATAATGCAAGAATACTTTACTTTTCTTAGGTATACCTCTATCAAAAGATTAAGTACAAAGTATGAACCAAGTATACTTTTCTGTACCTTTTCAGTATCGTACACAAGTATATCGCTGATAAGTGCACATAAGCATGACGTATGAAGGTCAGTTGAAAGTTTACCATATAAGCTCAAGTAGTAGCAGCTTATGTACCTGCAGCGGAGATGAGCAGCGCTACAGAGGTCTCAGTTCTTTATAATTCAACACCTCTGGGTTTCTTTCATTTTCAAACTTGTAGTCTTCAACTGGCACTTGAGGATATTTGTCAGCCTATCACGCAGCAGTTCCCCCTGAGGACACTAAAGCCTTCATACTACTTAAAAAAAAAAAAAACTTTGAAACACACTTTAAGTTCCCCTTTAAGAGAATAAGATATTGTTTTCCAAGATGGTACCCAATTTATTCCAATGAAGTGGGGTTACTGGAGTTGCTCAGTAATACCTAAGAACTATCTGCTTTAAAATATTAATCACTGTAAACTGACTGAGGTAATGCATAAATAAAATACTACTACAACCCCTCAGCCAAATGAGGGGATGTGTTTTCATGTCTCCATCGTATTTCCAGATAGACAGCAGCATTGTGGCATTGTGGCAGTGGTATGAAGCATGTTAGCTACAAAAATATGTTGTTGTTTTTTTTACAAGCGATACTGTTAATTAAATGTGCAAACCCTGAAGGATACTTCATTAAAATGACTGCAAATGAAATTAACCAAATCTGTCCTGCAAGATGAATGCAACTCAGACAGAGCTGTGTTTGTTGTGACTGGTCAATAATAACAATATGAAGAAGAAGAAGAAGAAAAAAAGGAGGAATAATGTGCATGTGTTCAACCCTCCAAAAAACTACTCAGGCAGACTGTAGATGACAATACCTGCTGTTTACATAGAAATGAGAGATAACAGAATAAATTACCCTCTCCTGGAAGCTCGCAGCTCCCTGAACATGAGGTTCGTACTCTGGCTGTCTCTCTGAGTCTGACTCATTAACCCATCTGAAACTGAAAGCACGAAATCAACCGGCGAGCTCCCTTTGAAACTCTTCCCAAACACACAACAGTGCACACACAGTAATCTCCCCTCCATGAATTAGAGATGGGCTTATGAACTTATAATGTGAGCAGTGACAGCCAAGCCCCATGGTTGGTTGTTTCTGTTCGTTAATGAGGGGGTTGAATCAGGACTGGACCGTGTACTGCAGCATCAACACATGCTGGCATCGCTCTGTGCAACACAAAGTCTGCAGGAAGAATCACGTTGAAGGAAAAAGAGAAACAACAACAACTATTATAAGTTAGTGTGGAATAAAGTGTGTTACAGTCTTTAATATTCTGGCTGGCTTAACTGAGGTCAGATCGAGGGCAGAACATCTCACTTCTTAAATACATTTTTTAGCCTCGTTAGCAGATTCAGTGATGATAGTCTTAGTTCAACACTTTAGTCCAGAGTGAAATATCTCAGATGCTATTCGATGGACTAGTAAAGAGATTCATGGTTTCTAAAGGGTGAGTCCCTATAACATTGGTGATCCTTTTGACTTTCCATTAAACACTATCAACAGATTAAAGTTTCCACTTGTCCAACATACAATACCCCAAAACCTAATGAGTGAATTTCAGTTAATAGTAGGCAATTTTTGGCGGGGATGCATCCCCCTTTTAGCAAAATGACAAAAATGCATTCCGCTTGTTAACATGCCATCCCCCCTCTACATCCCCTAGCAGGAAGAGCAGAATGTTAGTCTGACTGAGGTTTGAGCAAGTCTATGGCCCCGACCATGGCTCTGATATATCGGTAAGGTAGAATCTATGGCCCGGACCACGGCTCTGAAGTATCAGTAAGTTAGAATCGATGGCCCCGACCATGGCTCTGATATATCAATAAGTTAGAATCTATGGCCCTGACCACGGTTCTGAAGTATCAGTAAGTTAGAATCTATGGCCCTGACCACGGTTCTGAAGTATCAGTAAGTTAGAATCTATGGCCCTGACCACGGTTCTGAAGTATCAGTAAGTTAGAATCTATGGCCCCGACCATGGCTCTGATATATCAGTAAGTTAGAATCTATGGCCCCGACCACAGCTCTGAAGTATCAGTAAGTTAGAATCTATGGCCCCGACCATGGCTCTGATATATCAGTAAGTTAGAATCTATGGCCCCGACCACAGCTCTGAAGTATCAGTAAGTTAGAATCTATGGCCCCGACCACGGTTCTGAAGTATCAGTAAGTTAGAATCTATAGCCCCGACCACGGATCTGAAGTATCAGAAAGTTAGAATCTATGGCCCCGACTACAGCTCTGAAGTATCAGTAAGTTAGAATCTATAGCCCCGACCACGGATCTGAAGTATCAGAAAGTTAGAATCTATGGCCCCGACCACGGATCTGAAGTATCAGTAAGTTAGAATCTATGGCTCCGACCACAGCTCTGAAGTATCAGTACCCTAACTGTGCTGTGTATTGATGAATCCATGGTGCTGTCCGTGGTGCTGAAGTAGCAGATGGATTCATAATTACACCTTTTTCTCTGGTCTAAATATGTCTTTGTAAAAATATACAAATCTCCTCAGTATGCAGTTGTTGCACACATCTTTAAATGTCTTTGTTGAATAATGCAGTACAGTCATTGTATTGTACATTGTTTTCTTCTGAATAAAAATTAAAAGTCATTGTGCTCTCTAATACTGCAACTTAATCTAAAATAGTGTCATATTTTATAAGATAATAATATACTTTGTACATATTATCTGACCTTTAAAGTAGCAGCTGCTGAATAGAGGTAGTGGAGAAAGAAATGCAGTACGGTATTTAAAGTAGAAGTAAAACGTAGCATAAAGTAGAAATACTACAGTAGTTTATGTACCTCATAATTGTATTTATTTAATCCACTGACTAGTTGTTTTCCACCACTGACTGTTGTTAGAAGCATCCCAACAAATAGCATAGCTCTCTTTTTTCCATAATATGAAGCATAATATAGCATGCAAACATAAAAATGGGGTCCATCTATTTCTATGTCTTATCTCTTCAGCTGTAGCTCAGCAGGAAATGCTTGCTGTATCTTATGAAATGTATGCGTATTATCTTATAGCAGTGGCTTAAGGACTGGATAGTTTTATACCTCAACAACACAACGTAAAAACATATCATATGAAACTAGAAAAGTTAAGGAATCCATTGGTACCAACCATGTCACACCACCTTGTCAGGAAGGAGGTTAAATAACGCTCCAACTTTGGGGGCAAATGTTGGCGAGGAAGAACTGTCCTAGCCATTTTCAAAGGGGGTAACCTTGACCTCTGACCTCCAGATATGTGAATGTAAATGGGTTCTATGGGTACCCACCAGTCTCCCCACTTTATGATAATTACATGCAGTTTTGAGAAAAAAACATGCAGTGTTTTGGATGCATTTTAATCTATTCTAAAATGGTGTATTTGAAGCTTTATGCATACTGGGGTCCCTAAACAGTGTTGAATCCCATAAAGTGGGTCTCAGTGTAAAGCTGAGACTCTGGTGGATCCAATGAGTCCAACTGTATTTTTGTGTGATGATTTTAGTCCCCACAGTAGTCATCAAATTTCAGATGATGTACACCACTTCTATGTAACAGCTACTGTTGACCTGTTATGTCCTCCTAAAGACCTCCTGTACCCCTGTAAAAAAAAGACTAAAGCAGGTCTGTGTGGGTTTCAGAGGGTCAAGTCAGAATCTTCGATTCTGTGCAGCCTTGGTAGACTTTCCAAAGGTGCTATGCATTAAACTCGAGGTCAGATGTTTCCTATTTTCTAACTGTGTACTGATGGCTGTAGCTCACCTGGTTTCTGTGTGACTCACTGCAGCCGTCCTCCTTCAGCATCGCTCATCACTGATGTGTTTCAGCCCAGAGGACTCTCACCGGTCAGATGCTTTTTGTTTGTCACATTATTTTCTCTCAGTAAGCCTCAGGAGCCGCTGTGCCGTGAAAAGCCCGGTGGGCGGCAGCTGTTGTGCCGATACCAGCCAACAGCAACAATCCTTCATCAGAGTGAAGGTTCTTGTGAAAAAATAAATACGTCGAATGTATTCAGTGTACTGAGCAGAATCAAGAAGTCAAAAGGTCCCTCTGTGTTGGTTGAGCTATGTCTCCATTAGCCACAGAGGCAGGAATTTTAATGTTTGATAGGTGATTCATGTGAACTCCATCAAATGTCCAACTAAAATGATCTTTCAGTTCACCTGAGTTTAAAAAGGCACCTTTTTGTGGCGAATGTTTGTTGATCAAAGCATTAGGTGTGTAAGAAGGTATTTTTTAATAAAGTTTTGTTCATTCCCACATCCATGAACTTTAAATTTATATTCAATCAATACATCAGTAAGTGGTGGTTTTAATCGCGTTCATTGTGTTCTGACCTTCATCACATTGTAGCACATTTAGGTGTATGAGCACGGCCATATTACACTGTGAGCTACAGTTACAACACGCTATTACTCCCAACTGGTGAAATACAACAGGTACAACTCCAGAGTCAGATACCCCTCCAGAGTCAGATACTCCTCTGGAGTCAGATACCCCTCTAGAGTCAGATACCCCTCTAGAGTCAGATACCCCTCTAGAGTCAGATACCCCGCTAGAGTCAGATGCCCCTCTAGAGTCAGATGCCCCGCTAGAGTCAGATACCCCGCTAGAGTCAGATACCCCTCTAGAGTCAGATACCCCTCTAGAGTCAGATACCCCTCTAGAGTCAGATACCGCTCTAGAGTCAGATACCCCTCTAGAGTCAGATACCCCTCTCGAGTCAGATGCCCCTCCAGAGTCAGATGCCCCTCCAGAGTCAGATGCTCCTCCAGAGTCAGATGCTCCTCCAGAGTCAGATACCCCTCTAGAGTCAGATACCCCTCTAGAGTCAGATACCGCTCTAGAGTCAGATACCCCTCTAGAGTCAGATACCCCTCTCGAGTCAGATGCCCCTCCAGAGTCAGATGCCCCTCCAGAGTCAGATGCTCCTCCAGAGTCAGATGCTCCTCCAGAGTCAGATGCTCCTCCAGAGTCAGATACCCCTCTAGAGTCAGATGCTCCTCCAGAGTCAGATGCTCCTCTAGAGTCAGATGCCCCTCTAGAGTCAGATACTCCTCCAGAGTCAGATGCCCCTCTAGAGTCAGATACTCCTCTATCTGACTGCAGATGCATCTGCATGAAAATGCTTTGCTCAGAGTTACATAGAACAAAGAGAGAGAGAGAGACTGCTGATGGTGGGAGGGAGGAGAGATGGATGGGTCCAACAAACACAGGACTTTCAACCAGGACACTGCTGTTCATGTCCCAAAGTGTTGTTGACTTATTTTGAAGTTACGTTAGTGACGTTGTGTTTTCCGTACTTATGTTGTTTGCATACGTATTTCACTTAGTTTATGTACTCGCCCAACCATGATGTTTTTCCTAAACAAGTGGTTTAGTTGCTTAAACATAATTGTGACCCCTTTACGCTGACAACAAGGCATTAGATGACACTTGAAAGCCTAAAATGTGACTTCCAGTGAGATTGGGAGTGTTTTGACCTATCAGTCCTCCCCGACAGCCTCCCTTTGTGGACATTATTACTCTTTAAATTACATCACCTGACTTCCTCCTTTACTCTGGCCGTAACTACAGCTACATAGAGCGTCATGGTAAACATAGGGCCACTGACCAAGCTGCAGTATTTGACGGCTGGCATTGTGTATGTGAGGGGTACTTCTCAGATCACGTCAAGTTCAGCTTACATATCACATCTATCTAATTCTTGGACATTTGAAACCTGTGGGGCTGATGAAATTATGCATTTCAGTTGTGCAGAGATATTATTTAACATGTGATTATTATACCAGCCGGTTTTGCTGTTAGAGTATATTTGGTGTTTTATACGCCTCTGTGGGCCGTGCTCACTGTCAGCTTGACATGAAAATAAACGATCAATCAGCGTTACGGTCTGGCCTGTTTGGAGGAGGGACCTGTGGGTGAGCAGGACGCTCCTAAATGAAATATGTGCATTTAAAAAACAACTCTGGAAGATTCGACGTTCAGTGTGTACATGCAGCTCTTAATGCGACAGGCATTACAGAGAGAAGAGTGAGGTAATGTGGCGTGCCGGATCCTCCTCATCTCAAACAGGGCCAGGCGAGGCCTCCTGGGACGGGGTTTGGTCCCTGGTAATAAAAGGGTAATTAGCTCCCCTCCCTTCCTCCCCCCTCTCATCACGGAGCCTCACCCCGAGAGTCTGCCTGCCGTCTAATACCATCATTTCCCCCGATGGATGTCGGAGCGCGATGAGAGCCTGTCAGGGGACGCTGCAGTATTCATGATGGAAATTACTGATGTTCTCAGTAATGATGTGAAAAAGATATACCCCGGACCTCTCAATAGACTGTTCATTCATTTGGATGTGTCAATCAGCAGACGCGTCGCCTCGTGATGATGGCTCTCCACAGCAGACGTTTTTAAAAAGAAAAGTACAATTTCAATTCCTCTCATGTAAAACACAAGTTGTTTAGCTTAATGAAAGGTTTGATCAGGATGAACGGAGCTGCACCTGAGGCTGATTTCACCGCAGAGGAGCTGAGGAGTCGGCTGAGGCACCAAACCAACCTGCCGGCAAAGCAAGACTCATCAGATGATTTGTGTCATTTCCTGTTTCTGCTGAACACAACCCAAAGACTACAGGTGACTGCCGGCTGGCTGACGGTGTGCTCGTAGATCTGAGGATCTGACATCCAGTCAGCAGCAACAAGACAAAACTCTGTGATTGTGTTTAAATGATGTGGTTATACACTCAAAATACAAATTCAGAAAAGTTTTAATGGGGATATTTTACTTTTCTTGCAGTCCAAAAATGTGAAGCAAAGCCACCTCAAATGTGTGAATTTTCTTATTTTCTAGGCAGAATAACCAGACAGCGTTGACTCTCACTCAGATTATTTTCAGCAATTCACTGTCTGTTGTGAAAGAAACACATCAGAGCCAGTCAACGTTTAGTCGACGGAAAGCAGCCCGTTCACACGAAAAGGTGTATGAATGCCACAATAATGAGCAAGGCATTTAGCGTGCAATTAGTACATCTTTCTAGATTTCCACTTGTCATTTGTGCACCATGTATCCTCTAAAGAGAAAGACCACTTATGGTTGGCAGGTCCAACAAACACTAGACTTTAACCAGCAGACCCGTGTTTGTAACTGTGTTGTTTTCTAAGTTACGTTAGTGACGTGTGTGATGTGTTTTTCCTATCTGCGTTTTGTCGCTTCACACTGTATTTTATGCAGTTTACTTATGTTTTTCCTAAACCTGTGGTTTTGTTGCCTAACTGAAAATGTTACCAAAGTTAAGTTGTGTGGCATACAGCCGACACGCAGAAAGGCTAAAATGTGTTTTCATGTCTCCTTTTCACGACTCCTTCCTTTGTAACTGGTTTGCGGAGGGATATGTCTTCCTGTGCCAACATGGTGATGAGATGCACGCTGCTGTTCTACCTCCAGATAAATCAATATATTTCTTTAAATGACAAAAATGATGAAGATTAAAAAGCCAGCTGAGACGAGGCCATGGTGGACAGTGATTTAACATGATCGGTCCCACTCTGTCTCTCACCTGAACTGAGTTAGTTGTTTGTAGTGTATGTACAGATCAACTGGAGTCAGCTGATATTAGTGTGTATGTAGACTCCTATGAGTCGTAGTTTTCTAGTTGTCTCTTGGTGAGGCCATTTACACGACTGTGTGCTTTTGTTTTCTTCTTTTGCGCCACCCTTGCTTTTTGGTCTATTGTATAATTTTTCACTTAATTCTTCCATGTATGTGTTTGTCCATTAACACCGGCTGTAAGTTACTTCTCTTACCTCCACACCACCTCTGGGTTGTAACGCTTACATATTTATTATTTAGTATGCCTATTTGTGTATTGTGTTGGCCAAACTGAGCAACATCAGGGGCCAGGGATGAAATGTAATATGTGAAGATAAATCTCAATCCTAAATTAAATTCCTTTTTTTTAGCAACTGCAGCTGTCTGACATCTCAGACTTTAATGAACAACCGTGAGAGCAAAAATTCAACAATTGGTTGACTTTTAATTGGACAGAAACCAATAAGTGACATATATTCACAGAAGATGGTGCAGAAGAAGTTTGAAGTTTTAAAACTCTATTGAAAGTTGTACAAAGTGGTGACTTCTTGGAGTAGCTGTACGCTCTCTGCTGCTGTCTGCAGTCATGTCGAAGCCCTCTGTGATATTTCTATCATGTTCGGACGCCGCAGCGCCAACAACGAAATAATTACATCAAAAGTGTTGTCGGCTGTATAAATGGTGTTATAACTCAAATCTAAGAGATACCAGATACGTTATTATTTTTTGTTGCACTACACTGTAGCCTGAAACAGAGGCAACAGACTTACGGAGGGGTGGGTGATGCAATTTGGGGGATTTTATCTGGGCATGAGCAGACAAGACGGAGGAAAACAAGATAAATCAGAGGAAGGAAAAAATGAATGAGAGAGAGAGAGAGAGAGTTTTTATCTGGAGGCAGAGCGAGCGCTCACATCTCACACTCCATCTGAGACTCAGTCTGAAAGGACACACACACACACACACACACACACACACATATACACTGCAAAAAATCTTGACTCCAACTAGGATGGAAGATTTTCCTGTACTTAAAATGATGTTATATCCCTGGAAAATATGAATCTGTTCCCCTGAACACTGGGAATTTTTGTCAAAAATGAGTATTGAGTTGAGTAGCTATGACCTTTGTGTGATAACATTAATGAGGTTTGTAGTGGTTTTGGTTCAATACATAAAACAATATTCAGTACCAACCAGCACACACATGCTAGTAAAATCCAAGCTTCCAGCAGGTATATTTCTGAAGAATAAGGAGGAGATGTGGTGAAAAAAAAACCCTTGAAACATCTCAGTTCTTGGTACTCAACCACAATACCAATTATACAAACTACAGTTCAATCAGGAGAGACTCGTAGTGAATGAGTGATAATTTATCACAAAGTGCACAAAGACATGAATAGTGAAAAATCTTTGGTGATTTAGACCTGATGAGACGCAGTAAGGGGGAAGTGATGCTGTAGTGGGATTAGGAATATCCATATATCATATTATCCTGTTAGGGGTCATGGGGGGCTGGAGCCGATCCCAGCTGGCATTGGGGGAAGGCGGGGTTCACCCTGGCCAGGTCACCAGTCCATCGCAGGGCACATAAGTTTATTTTGTTAAATATTAAAAAGGAAATGTTCTGTGGAGTTTATTTTTTAGTATTCTCCTGTGTTGCTGAACAAGTATTATTCTGATACCAAAACTCAGGCATCTTACTGACCCACAAGACCCACAAATCTGAAACGATACCCGGCTTTACAAACAAATCACGTGACTAAACCATCATGTGGCTGAGCTTTATGTATGCTGTGTAAGTGTGTGGGGGGGTGAGTGAGTTTCATCAGTTCTCTTTTAGCTCTGTCTTTAGTTTATTTTCTCGCTGACGCACCAAGGACAGAGAAACCATTCTGTTGCTGCAGAATTCCCTCTGCTTTGGATAAAAAGAGGTCAAGACATCCACATCAAGAATGCCATGTTTTTACAAAACTAAAGAAAAAAAAAAAAAGTGGATTTTAGGACTCAGTAGCAGACTAACGTGAAAAAAATGAGATTTTTCTACAGTGTGTCTGCATGTATGCGTGTATAAGTGGAGAGTTAGCCGTCATACATATGCATGCATATATTGGTAGTATGAAACACAATGTATACAAGTTATGGGGACACACACACACACACTGAGCACAACAAACATATGCATGATATCACATTAGCATGCAGTTTGCAGTGGCGCGCCCACAGAGCCACTCAGATGTGTCAATCTCCCCTCCGAGCTTTTCAAGCCGCTTCAATTTCGTCTGATCTCAAAGATTTATGAATTTGGAAGTCAGCAGATAACACATCCCCTCATATCACCGTTAAGCCTGTCACAGCGCAGCATTGGAGAGGTGAGGGGGAGATGTTTTCCTCCCTTCATGAGCATGGATAAGCACGGCGGCTGGAGGACGGAGCTGTCAGACAATCAGACGCTGTTGTTGCTACTGACTCTGGCTCAAGGCCGTGGATTCTTTCAGCTCTCGACGGTGTTTTCCCCAAAGTGCCACCTGACACTGAAAGAAAAAACATATCTGCTGAAGTTGATGTGAGCTCGTCGATTGAGGTGAAAGTTAAAAACATCAATTTTATGGTTTAAATAAAAGCAATCCAATCTGGGGAAAGGACAAACAGAAATGTGAGGTCCACAGAGGGAACACTTCAACATTTGAATTTCAGTAAACACACACACATTTATTTTACTTTACGGATGTTTGCAGAATTGGCCAAAGGCATGAGCAAAGTACGCTCCCAGTGAGGGCTCCATAGACACCATCACGGCCCACGAAGCAGCAAGAAAACAAAACCTTGAAACCCTTTTTCAACCATTTCCAAACATTGTGCTTATGTACGTTGAAATGAATAATGCATTTTAATGCAAATGTGTGCTTGTCAACAGTTTTAGAGCCTTTTAAACTAGAACAGACCAACATACTGTACGTCAAAGCAGCTACAGTAACTGCACATCCAGGAACACTGAACTAAGCATGAGCACTGCGAGACGAGGAAGAGGAAGAGACCCGTGACCACTACAGCCATCTGATGCACATAGGGTGGCCAGACCCCACCAAACCAAATGAGTATGTTTGTGTGGGACTATGTGGGACACGTTACCAAGGCTAAGAGCTAGTCTGCAATTTTCATATGTTTTCAATGTCTATTTAACTTAAACTAAACATTACCAATTAATTAAACTTTAACTACTAAACTTCAACATTTGTATTCTACCTCTTATCTTATAACATCTCTGTGCTTTGTGCTCAATTTATATGTTAACCATCTTATAACTACATATAAGTAGTTTCACAGTCTTCCTTTCTGTGCTAGTTTCAATCATATTCCACCTAAATCTAGTCATAGCGTAGCAAAGATGGTGAAGTGTTAACATGCACTTGACCCACATGTGCTCAGCTTGACAGTAAACACAACGCCATGATGACAGCCTCCTTGCCTTCTTCATGGCCATCGGATAAAAGACAGATTATAGAAAAGCATCTGTCCTGCAGTGGTTTGACTATGAGCCAATGAAAATGTGAGACATAGTCTCAATATGTGGGATGTGGAACAAGGGATAAAAATGCTGTACAGTCCTTCAGAAAGTGGGACACCGGGTCAGCCTAGATGCTCACTGAACTTGACACTACAGTTATTGATCCAGCTGAATGGTCATGTTGTTTAGGACTCAAAGTTTGTCACTTATCTCAAATTTAAAGGTCTACCAGAACCAGTTTGGGGAAAAAAAAATCTATTCACCTATGAATTGCGATTTTTTTTTAAATTTTATTTTGAAATAAATTTTTTAATGGCAGAATCGATATATGTTGATGTCGACGGAAGTTACGGCTTTTATTGTTGCAGTCTGAGTAACGTGACCTCATATCCATTCGGTATCCGTCAACCAGAACAAACCTCAGAAAGTATTAAAGGGGGGGGGGGGGGGGGGGGTCCCGCCCCCCCCCCCCAATTTAAAACCAACCGGGAAAACACACATCCAGTAAAGGAGGGAAACACTTTGGAAAAGCAGAGCTAGACATCACGGCTAAAGCTGCACGCTAACTCCGTCACAGACGGGAAACGTCACCGTACGGCGGTAACGTGCGGTCCGGCCGGCCGTCGCTCTCGTCTCCGTGGTCCGACGGGCCGACGCTACGACTGTAGAGCGCCATATACTGACATTTATGTTAAATGCATTCAGACGGCCCCGATGGAGCTGACCATGGATGGATAAAGAGAACGGAGCTGACGGAGAGCTAGAGACCACCTTGGAGGAGTTAGAGGAAGTAGACACCTGGGACTACGGCCGCTTTTCAAAATAAGGTGTTAACAACAGGAACTGGATATACAAAATACATCTATGGAAATCAGATTGATGGATTATACTACTTATAGAAGTATAAAACATGACACATCCCTTATTAATTAAAATGATAATACCACTAATTTGTGAAAGAAATGTTCTTTGATTTTTGGGTTGCTGTAAAAATTGTAATAATAATATTAATTCCTGACATTGATCGTGATATATTTGACTACAGGACTGACTACATACATGCTGAAAATCAAAACTTTTTACTGGATTCATTTAGAGATTTTCTCAAGTAAACGTCCCTAGAAGTGCATAATTCAACTTATTCCTCTATGGTCTAGTGGTAAAAACATTGTCACCAATCACAATAAATCAGAATATAAATAAGCAATACTTGTAGAATTGCAATACTAAAAAATTGCAATACATATCTAATCAGGGGATACTGTGGTGGAAATGAACTGCGGGCTCCAGTGTGAAATCTGTGTTTGGACCTCTGTTATTGAGCAGTTAGCTATCTATGGCATTGATGCAAGATCGTTCTGTTTATTTACTGATTTTGTTTTAAATTTCACATCTTTATGTTCTCTGTCATATCTTGTTTTTATGGCTCTTAAAACGTGTGTACTATTATGAGCAGTGCTAACGTAATGCAACGCTTGGTGCAAAATGAATCGTTTGTAATGGAGACAATAAAAGCAAAAGGTTTTTTTCCCTCTGAGACAAAGCTTTGACTCTGATGATAGTCCGTGGAGGTAAATGTGAGTCGACCCTTCAGACAGACAGACAGACAGCAGCTCCGTCCTGACAGATGTTTGAATCCTTCACCTGCTGCAGCTCTCAAACTGTCCACGTCGACGTGTCTCTGCAGAGGTGACAGTTCGGTTCTTTCTCGAGGACCTTCAGCTCAGGGTGGAGGGTGAATATCCAGCTGTTTGTGTCCCGTTGACGGACTCGCTGTCTGATCTGATGCTTCGCCCGCTGTCTGAGGACTGACACTGCACTTCCTCTACAGCAGGAAGAAACATATCAACAGGAGTTTTTGTTGGTTTCCATCTGCTCTGCAGCCCCTCAGACTCACAGCGAATCAGCTGAAAGCAGCCTGAACTTTTCACACAAAGATGAAATATGCCTCAACAACAAAAAGTTTATACCTGCAGGAGTTGTTTTTTTCCTCCTTGGTTAGATTTCAGTATGAGGACTTGCAGCACCTTTACTTTTCCTTTCACTACACTCATATTTTTTGTAATATTTTCATCTTTCTCCAGTTGACAACTTGGAAAATGTAGTTTCTACAGCGTCAAGCACAAATAAGTAACAGGCCTGTATCCCAGAGGCTGAACAGGCGCAGTGTGACTGTTGGGAGATGTCATGCTGAGAGCTCACCGGCAGCACCCTGACCGTTAAACGTAGGTGTTGCTGAGCCCTTGGTGACGCAGTGACGACTATCTGAGTGGTTCGGTCTGTTGCTGTGCTAGCACGATAACTAGCAACATGCTAGCTAGCTGGTAATGTGCTGGTGCTGTAGCCAGCCGACACTGGGGCTCTGACTTCCTTATTCATTTTTCAGTATGGTTCATTTGGAGTTTAATTTGTTTGGTTATTTTACTTGCTTTTCTGTTTGATTTATGTGTTTTTTTCATATATGATTGTGTTTTTATTAGTGTTTTATTTTATCTCCCTTAGAGATAGGGTGAGAAGCTCAGCCGTCCGTGAGGGACTCAGAGAGCTGCTGCTCCTTTCCTTTGAAAGGAGCCAGTTGAGGTGGTTCAGGCATCTGGTGAGGATGCCCCCCACCCTGGGTGGAGAGATCATATCTCCACACTGTCCTGGGAACGCCTCGGGATCCCCCAGTCAGAGCTGGTTAATGTGGCCCAGGAAAGGGAAGTTTGGGGTCCACTGACGGAGCTGTTGGCCCCGCGACCGACCCGGATAACAGGTTGAAGATGATGATGAGTGTTTTATTTTGAGATTTTTTTCATGGGCTGGTTTAATTTTCAGTGATGAGATATTTTTTTCAGCATCATCCATGACTCTTTCAATTTTCTATTAAACATACTTGTATGATATAATACTGTGAATGAATGAGATGTTTATGTGTATTTTTGATTATAAAATAAAAAAGTCTGTGCAGTCACTAAGTGGATAATAAGGTAACTGTTTATTTGGGTTGTATCACTGACAATGCATCACAATATACAATAGTTTGTCAAACAAATGTCAAACACACCACTGGCTACTTAACAATGTTTTGCTTTTTTTTTTATAAGCTTTTTGAATGATTTGCTTGTCTCGTCTATTTTGCTCTTAATATTTCAGTTTTATTTTTCCCTCTTGCAAACAGTTCTGATTATTCTGCTCTGTTTATTTTATTTATTCTGTTCAAATACATGCAGTATTTTATTTCCCTCTGAAATCAAAGTATTAATTCTCCAAAATGGGAATAGTTTAACGGTACAGTGTGTTCCAGCATAAATCAAAAACAATATTCATAACTATGCTTTCATTAGTGGATAATCACCTGAAGCTAAGGATTGTGTGAGCCCTTCAAAGCTGCTTAGGGAACAGATCCTCTTCACAGAGTCCGCCATGTTGCTCCTCCATGTTTCTACAATAGCCCAGAATAGACCGACTGACTACCGTTGTAGCGTTACTATGGTATGGATGGCCTCTGAGCGGCATGAACAGTGTTACCACGGTTTTGCACTCGGCAGCCCGCGTTACCACAGTCTTGGAGAGGAGTGAGTGGACGGGTACTCGGTTGGTTTGCAATCTGCAACTGCACTGCTAGATGCTGCAAAATCCTACACATGGTTCCTTTAAGATAACATGGCAGGCTTCTTAGCATACAGTGGCTTATTTCCACATCTAGCAGTTACAGAGCAACATGATGACTGATTAGGAGGAAAATCATACCTGTTTGTTTAGCTGCTGAACGCTCCACGATGCTCTCCAGCTAGTCTCTAACTGGGTCTGTCTACTGGTTGCTGCTGAGCAGGTAGCAGACAGATGCTTTTATATCATGTAAGGAACTGCAATCAGGTGATAATTAACTGTGGGTTTGCCACGATGAGACACCACCCAGCCATTTTATATATGGTTAATTTAAAAATGTTGATTAGCTGCTTTAACAAAAGCTAATAAAAAACACCCTCTCTGGTAATAACAATTTAAAACCTCCCTTGATTATTTACACCACAGTTGCTTCTGTATGTACTTTCCAACTCACCCAGCCTATCAGTCAGAGAAGATGTTGGATGATCTGAAGTAAATCTGTACTGACTGCATACCACCCAAACAGCAGAGTTTGACTGTGCTTCAGTACTTTTTCACCAAGGCCCATCATGCACTGCTGTGGAGCTACCAGACTCTCCCTCTTCAACCCATCGAAAAAACTCAAGGTTTTCTCTTCAGCATTCACTCGATATAAACAGCCGTCTGATAGTGAAGGAGAAGTGTGAGGACCAGAGTGATGTGAGGAAAACAGACTGTCAGCACCTCTGAGCTGCATGCAGGTAACAGCGAGCTTGAGCGTGCATCACGGCGGAGTTTACCCCCGCTGCTCTGACTGATGTTTCGACAGGAAGACGCTCCGCTCTACAATGACTGTTGACAAAGCAGCTGTTTGACCGGCCTGTGTTTTGACAGCGCTCACTGCTTTCAAAGAATACCACATCTTTTTCTTTTTTCTCTTTTTGTGGTGAGGTAGATCTGTTTCTGCAGTGTCCTTCACCTTGTCTCATCTTCCCCTCAGGTTTCCTTTGATTGGTGGGGCAGTGAGTGTTCGTAGTACAGCTCCCCAACACCTCCATCGCCCTGAGTGAGCGTCCTGTTTGTCTACTGTACCTCTGAAACTCGGAGAAACAGGCGGGTCCGGCCGGTACGCAGCATCAAATATATATAACCTGAGAGGTTCAAGGGGAGTTCAGGCCGAGACGAGCCTGTGCAAACATTTCCACGTTGAAAAATATATGGTTGTTTACCTCCAGAAGAGTTATTACTGCTCAATTTATCGCCCTGGGTTAAAAAGGTTGCGCAGTTATCACAACATGCTTTTCACCTCCATTTCTGGAGGGAGACTCTTTGTCAAAGCAGTTTCACTCTGTTAACTGACCACAAACCAGAGGCTGATACCTGCTGCATCTACATGCACAACAGAATCTGAAAATGGACAAAAAAAACACACATTTTTTCTTGTTAACAAATCCCAACAAAACACCAACAATTAATTGATCCTAATATAAAGTGAAGCCAGATGTTGCTTTTTCGTCTGTACCTTATAGACCTCCAATGGGGTAGACTACTAAGGTCTAGCGGAGGTCCTGTACATAAGATTAAATGATTTTATCCTATTCATGTGTGTGGGGAGTCAACAGTAAGTCAGACAGTGTGACCGGTGGAAGCCCCAGATGTGTACACATCAGTCACCGGTTCGTAGGATGTCGTAGGCAAAAAAGTTATTCCTCCTTTTTCGTTCCTTTTCCTACAAATGTCCAGCAACACAGCAAATAAACTTCCGTCTTCAGAAGAAACAACTTACTTAGGTTTAGGTAACAAAACTACTCAGTTAGGTTTAGGAAAAAGATTGTGATTCGGCTTAAAATAACTCTGGAAGTGACATCACTTGCATGACAAATAAATCAACGCTGACTTCTGGTTTCACAACACAACACCAACACCGGGCTCCTGCTGAAAGTCTGGTGTTTTCTGACTCACCCATCCACGCCGACCTGCTCCCTGTGTGGTGATCGCTGCTCTTTGTGAATGTACATGAATTACAGTGCATTACTTTCATAGGTATAACTATTAAAGGTGTTTATGTGTATGAGACCAGCCTGAACCAGTAGTGATGTGCAAAAATGAATGAATGAATCTTTTGGAGCGTCTGGTATATAAGTGGACAGAGTGCTCATGAATTCCTGACTTGCCCGTTATCGCTGTCTGCTGCGGTGCTGCAGTCTCAAAAAACATAAATAGCGACGTACACAGACCCAACAGCACGAAAGTACCGACTGAATCAGACTGGAGCCCAGGCAGGTTAATGGTTCATTCATGGTTCCACTTCAAGAGCTGATGTGTTTGTTGAGTTCATGAGCTTTAAGTCGTAATGTGGAAACAACACGGTCGCTGCAAAGAGGACGTGCAGTATATTATTCAGAGCATTCAAACAACACGTTCTGTATCCAGTGTTGACGTCAAAACAAAGAGCAAAGGAAACTGATCAGGTGAGCCATGAAATATGAGCAAGAAGTCATTTTTTTCTGAGTATCCCGGCACCACATGAACGCAGCACAAATGCCCTATAGATCAGGTCAGTGGCATTCTCTGTTACATCAGCTTACATATGCTATATGCTTCATATGCTAACTGACAGCATATTTTCTAAAAATATCAAAACTCTAAAGGTCAGACACATTTACATGCATCTACTTGAAGAAACCGAATGAATCTGGATTTTACTGACACACACACACACACACACACACACACACACACACACATACACACACATATATATATATATATATATATATATATATATATATATATATATATATATATATATATAAAAACGTCCCTCTCACCCTCTTAGGGTGGTAACCGTGTCCTCCTCTAGATCTGGTCCTCTACCAGAGTCCTGGGAGTTTGAGGGTTCTTCAGTATCTTAGCTGTTCCTAGGACTGCGCTTTTCTGGACTGAGGCTTCAGCTGTCGTTCCCAGAATCTGCTGGTCTCCCAGTTTGGTGGTCACCGCCCCGAGTGCTCGTACTACCACGGGGACCATGTTAGCCTTGATCCTCCACATCTGTTCCAACTGTTCTCTCAACCCTTGGTACTTCTCAACCTTTTCATGCTCCTTCTTCCTGATGTTGGCATCAGCTGGTATCGCCTCATCTATCACCACTGCCCTCTTCTGCTCTTTGTCCACCACCACTTTGTCCGGTTGGTTAGCCAGCAGCTGTTTGTCAGTCTGGAAGCTGAAGTCCGACAGGATCTTAGCCCTGTTGTTCTCCACCACCTTCGGTGGTACATCCCATTGGGATTTGGGTACTTCTAGTCCATACTGGGTGCAGATATTTCTGTACATTATCCCAGCCACTTGGTTGTGCCTCTCCATGTATGTTGATCCTGCTAGCATCTTACACCCTGCTACTATGTGCTGGACTGTCTCCGGGGCATCTTTACACAGCCTGCACCTTGGGTCAGATCTACTCTGGTAGATCCTGGTCTCTATGGTCCTAGTACTTAGGGCTTGTTCTTGTGCTGCCATGATCAGTGCCTCTGTGCTGTCTGTCAGTCCAGCTTTGTCCAGCCATTGGTAGGTCTTTGTGATATCAGCCATGTCCTGCATCTGGCAGTGGTACATGCCGTGTAGGGGCTTGTCCCTCCATGTTGTCTCCTCAGCTTCCTCACTCTCTTCAGGTTTCTGCTGTCTAAGGCATTCACTGAGCAGTTCATCTTTGGGGGCCATCTTCCTGATGTATTCTTGGAGTTTCAATGTTTCATCCTGGACAGTGGCTCTGATGCTCACTAGTCCTCGGCCTCCCTCTTTCCGCTTAGTGTACAGCCTCAGGGTGCTGGACTTGGGGTGAAACCCTCCGTGCATGGTGAGGAGCTTCCTTGTCCTGATATCTGTGGCTTCTATCTCCTCCTTTGGCCAGCTGATGATCCTGGCGGGGTATCTGATGACTGGTAGTGCGTACATGTTGATGGCTCTGACTTTGTTCTTCCCATTCAGCTGACTTCTCAGGACTTGCCTTACTCTCTGGAGGTATTTGGCTGTGGTTGACTTCCTTGCAGCCTCCTCATGATTTCCATTCGCCTGTGGGATACCAAGGTATTTGTAGCTGTCTTGGATGTCTCCTATCCTGCCCTCTGGTAGGTCCACCCCCTCAGTTCTGATCATCTTGCCTCTCTTTGATACCACCCGGCCACATTTGTCCAACCCGAATGACATCCCTATGTCGTCGCTGTAGATCCTGGTGGTGTGGATCAGTGAGTCGATTTCTCGCTCATTCCTAGCGTACAGCTTGATGTCATCCATGTAGAGCAGGTGGCTGATTGTTGCCCCACTTCGGAAACGGTATCTGTAACCACTCTTTGTGATGATCTGACTGAGGGGGTTCAGGCCTATGCAGAACAGCAGTGGTGATAGTGCATCCTCTTGGTATATGCCGCACTTGATATTAACTTGGGCAATTGGCTTGGAGTTGGCCTCTAGGGTTGTCTTCCACATTCCCATTGAGTTATTGATGAAGGCTCTTAGTGTCCTGTTGATCTTGTATAGTTCCAGACATTCCAGTATCCATGTGTGGGGCATTGAGTCGGAGGTTTTCTGGTAGTCAATCCAGGCAGTGCACAGGTTGGTCTGCCTGTTCTTACAGTCTCTGTGGACTACTCTGTCAACCAGTAACTGGTGCTTGGCTCCTCTGGTGTTACTGCCAATTCCTTGCTGTGCTTTGCTCATGTATTCATCCATATGCCCACTCTTCTTAGCCACCATGATGCCTGACAGGAGCTTCCATGCTGTGCAGAGACAGGTTATCGGTCGGTAGTTGGATGGGATGGGTCCCTTCTGAGGGTCCTTCATGATTAGGACAGTCCTGCCTTCAGTCAACCACTCTGGGTGGGTTCCATCCCTTAGCAGCTGGTTCATATATACACATATATGTATACATATATATATTGATATATATATATATATATATATATATATATATATATATATGGAGCTGTCCAGCTCTTCATCTTTGACACTCTTTCTTGGATGTCTGCCATTGAGATGGTTACTGGTTCTTGTTCTGGGAGGCAGTCGTGGTCAGTTTTTATTTCCACTAGCCACTGGGCATTTGTCTTGTGTGATGCTTGTCTTTCCCATATGCCCTTCCAGTATCTTTCCATCTCAGCTCTTGGTGGGTCAGACTGGCTTCTTTTTCTCCCTCCCATTGAGATCCACTTTGGGTGGTTGGAGAGAAAATTTTTTTTTTTTTTTTTATATACTTTGTATCTCTTCATATATGTATACAGAAGGGGAGGGAGGAGGAGAGGGAGGGAAAGAGGGGGGGGGTATATATATATATATATATATATATATATATATATTATACGATAGATACTGACACATCGGTTCAACAGATTTGAACACACTGCAGCTATACGCATTTCGTTGTGTCCCGTTTCACTTTCACTGAAGTACCAGGCTAGCATACACTAAAGCAGTACTCCCAATTACTGATTATTTTGTCTGCTACTTTTTTTTTTTTTTTTTTTTTTTTTTTGGTGATAGTCATCTGCCAACTGTCCTTATTCATTTTTAACATATGTAGTAAACTCATACTGTTTATTATCATTTTTCTGTATTAGTTGTCTAATAGTCTGGGCATGTTAGTCTTTCATAACCATTTAGTTATAGTAACATTTCAGTTACATTTCAGCTAAAAATACGCTGTGTAATCCAGATACGGCACACGGAGCTGCTGAACTTAAAAAATAAAGAGATTTTTTTGGTAAAAAAAAAAAAAAAAAAAAAAAAAAATATAAATATATATATATATATATATATATATATATATATATATATATATATATATATATATTGAAGCTATTTTACTCCCTAGTTTTACTCTATTAGCTATTTTACTCCCTAGTTTTCTCGAACAATATTGAATATTGATATAATTACAGTTAGTTTTTAGTGCAGTCATCACCTCGTCTCATAGTTTTCGTTAAAGCAGTGAACGCTAGCCTCGAGCTGGAGGAGTGGAAGATGTTCCCGTTCTGCTGATATAATGTAAATACAGCATGACGGTGAAGCAGCTCAGTACAGATTTACCGTACCAATAAAGCTCACTTGAATCTGACACAAACAGAGAGAAACGCATGGTGCATTCACCATTCTGAAGTGTTCTCTGAATGATAAATATTTTACCGTGTACTGGACTCAAAACCTCTCATGGCGCATCGAGGGAACTACTCACACAGAAAAGTGTCCATAATAAATATACAGTATATACACGTGTTTCATTTTGCTATCTGACACTCGGTATCAGCCTCTACAAAGAGCGCTCTTTGTAGTGAACGAGTGAATCATTTCGGACACAGGAAGTATAATATGAAGGGCGGCCTGTTGTTTGTTGCTTCAGCTAATAGCTTCACTGCTGAATAATTACAGTCCGACCCTGCACGGCTAATGGACGCACACACACACACACACACACACTCACACACACTTTAGCAAACACACACACATGCAATTACAATACGACAAGACACAAATGAGATGTCTGCCACACACATGAATAAATAAACAAACACACACAATTACAATAAGACAGGACATAAATGAGCTCACACACACACACACATGTATATAGATGCAGGCACACACGTCTCAATAAGAGGGAGGTTTAAATGGGATTCGTCTCTCTCTCCATCTCTTTCGCTCGCTCGCTCGCACACACACTCTCTTCCTGTCGGTGAGTGAAGTGTCAGGTTAAGCAGAATGAATGGACTTGCTCTGAAAACACAAATTGCAAAGTAAACAGATTAGAGTGAAAACAGACTCCTCCACTCCTCCACCCCCTCAAACTACTCCATCTCTCCATCATCCATCCTCCTTGTCTCTCTCCATCTTCTCCCCCCATTTTTCTCTCACTCCATCTTCCTCTCTGTCTTTCCCTCATTGCCTCCCTTTGTCTCTCTGTGTACAGTCACAGCAGCATCATAACAGAAAGATTTCACATGGAAATACATGTGTTATTATTTCAGTGGAATCGCTGCAGGCTTTCATGTATAGAGTTCAACTTTGGGGAACTCTGACATGAATATTTACGATACTGACCAACAGTCAGAGACACCAGAGAGCAAGGAAGCAGCATCCATGTGTGGATGAGGAACCCGGTCTCACAGGAAGGGGCATTAAAACCCATAACAGACCTTCCATGCATCATTTTAACACCACACAAATGTTCACAGTTAGGTTAAGGCAAGAAAAACACTTAGCTAAGGCAAGGGAAAACATCGTGGTTGGCTCAAAATGAGTACGTACAGTAAGTAAAACACGTACAGAAACAGCCTGTGAATGTTCTCATTCATCCAGGTCATGTTCATTCTAGCAAACAATTGAATCGAAGGCAACTTAGATTATTAGACTAATCCGACTGGTCAGACTTTAGCGTTATGAACTGATGAAGCCACTCGGATAAGAGGCGAAACGTCTTCAGAGACAAATCTAAGTCCAGTTGCCTTCGATTCAATTGTTTGCCAGAACACAACACAAACGACTCTAAGAAACAAATTGTCAAGTCCCTAACGTAACTTACAAAACACCAGTCAACACCGGTCTCCTGGTTAAAAGGTTCAGGCAAGAAAATCCCTTAGTTAGGGTAAGGTAAAACATATGGTTGGGCTTAAAATTAGTATGTAACACTAAGTAAAACACGTACGGAAACAACGTAACACAACTACTGAAAACACACAAACACACAATCACTAACGTAACTTACAAAACAAACCACTGGTCAACACAGGACTCCAGGTTTGTTGGACCCGTCCTCCATCAGTGGTCTTTCTCTACGTCACTAACTCGTACCGTAGCATTTATATGCAGATGCATTTACATTACAATCAGTACAAGAAACAGGGCGTACAAGTGGCACATGGAAATTAAAAAAGGTGTACTCTTGCACATTATCGTGGTATTTCTACGCTGTTTCATGCCAACAGACTGGGTTGTATATGTACAACACTGTATGTGTTTTTAATGTTTTGTAGTTCCCGAAAACTGTTTAAATTTTTGTTTTGTGTGCATCCCCAACAGTATTTCACTGTCTGACAAGATGGATTTTCGCATATGTTATCACGCAATACTTACATGATATCACAAGGTTCCAGCTGCTGTGCAGGGTGAATTTAATAAAAAGTCAATGACGGATAATGTGGTAGGAGCAACAAACTGGCAACAGAGAAAAAGAGGGCTGAATAAGAAAGCAGGGGTAAGGCTACGGGCCAAGTTTTGGACACCAGAGGTCATTTCAATCTGGCCAAACCTGTTGAACCTCTGACACGAGAGAAAATAAAGACATAAGCAGCAGCACATTGTTGACATAGGGGTCAAAATAGAGCAGAACCTGCATCCTGAGTGGCTGAACAATAAACTGCTGCACAAAAGAGATGCAGTGTGGTCTGCTGTCAGTCATCTGGAATCACTTAAACATCTCTACGAGGGCACAACGTTGTCTACAGGGTATCAAATACAACCTGATTGTGATGTCTGATATGTTTTAAATGTTGATTATTTGAGTTTAATATAGGCTGTCTACCCAGGACAGAGAGCAGCAATGATAGTGAGTGAAACAAAGAAAAAGAAGTAGCTCGCCAACTAGCCACACAAGCTGTCACTGTGTCACCAAGCCTCCATCATCACTTGTCCACTTCTCCACTTTCTCTGTCATTCATTACCGTCTCTCTTTCGCTTTGGATTGACAACCAAAGACTTCACCATGTTCCATTCACAACTGTCAGTGTTCAGACCTGAAATCGGACGCTGTATAGTGGCTTTTAGTCTCGGCCCTGATGTCTACTGGATGAGCGACTCTTAGGTTGCACTCTAAGTGTCTACGGGCGGCTTTTCAGAGACGGAGTGTCTTCACGCAGTCTGTTCTTCAACAAACACATTTCTAATATTGCTTGGAGTTGTTATACTGACATTGTTAGTGTTTTAAATGCATATTGAGAGCATGTTTGCAGCTCATTTAGTCATGGTAACAGATGCTTTGTGGCTCTTCTCAGTTTAATGACTTTACCGCTGTGTCTTTTATCTGCATTTCCTGTATGTCAGCAGCATGAAAGCCCTCCCTCCTCTTCCTCCCACCTCCTCTTTTTTTCCCCTTGGCTGTATCCAATATCACTCCCTATTTGTTGTAAAGTGCTCTACTATATATTTACTGGCTGCCATTTTCACATCCACATCCTCAGTATGACATTTATTCTCCATATAGTGAATTCCCGCAATGAAATGAAGAAAGTAGTGTCAGTGGCATGTGCTTTACTTCTGCCAACAGTCCCACAATGCAATGTGTCTCACTCTTTAGTTGCAAAAATGACCTCCGTGACAGTACAAGTGTCAGAGATGATGCCTGGACTTTCAATTTACTGCTCACCAGAGAGTTTCTCTTATTTGGGGAGAAGTTTTTCTGCATGCACCTAAAGACAGAGTCAAAATTAATCTAAACAATTCATACAATGTTAAGAGACGTGAGCTGCTGCAGGCAAAAAAGACATATTCTCATTTTACGTTTTGTACTGTATGTGATAGCTTACGAGAAAGTTATTCCTCCTTTTTTTTCCTTTGTTTCCTTTGTATGTCCAGCAAATCGTGTCAATTTCAGCTCGTTACATGCATACAGTATTTTTCAAAATAAATGTCCATCTTCACAGGAAACAACTTCCTTCAATTTTGGCAACAAAACTACTTGTTTAGGTTTAGGAAAACATTGTGCTTTGGGTTGAAATAAATAAGATTGTTACATAACTGGCATTAATGTACGGAAGTTGCATAACACAAATATGTCAATGTACGTGTGAGGTGGTGTTACGTTAGCACATGAATTACAATGACAAATGAACTGACTCCTGGCTTCACATGTGGCACAAACACAGGCCTCCCACCCCCACCTATGATTTCATTGCAATCCCCCAAACCTTCCATCCTTTTAATACTTCCTGGTTCACAATATCAGGAATTACACATGAATTGTGGGATATTTCAGAAATTAGTGAATTTTCGTAGGTACAGCTATGAACGATGTATGAGACTGAGATAAAGAAGCATAAAGATGCCAGAGCAGAGAAACGAGGCACCAACATGATGCTCTCTTCATGCATCTTGTGAACATTGACATATTGACTGAAGTGGACTGGACATTGGGGATTACTCTCCACCTCTCTCAGCTCCACTTTTCTTCCCGTCTGTCTGTCTCCCTCCCTCTGTCTGTCTCTTTCTTCATCTATCCTCTTTGCCTCTCTCTCTCTATCTCTCTCTCTCTCTCTCTTTTTGGCTCGTCATCAAAACTGGCAACATGCTCCGACACTGGAAACACACACTTCTACACACACATGCTAGTAAACACACTCACAAACACGCACAGATTGCAATCAATATGCAATTTCCCCTCTCTGTATAAAAGATGGACCTACTTGGAGGCTGTCCCGCCGCTTTTGAGTAACGACGCGTCCACATGAAGTGCCGCTATAATTCTCATAACTGCCCCGCTCGGCCCCTAAATTGTGATAAAAAGGATTTCATCTTGTGGGCAGATGCAGACACATACGGCCGAGGGGAACAGCCGCTGATTTATCCCCGACTTCCTGTTTCATCTCTTCTCCTTCCGCAGCTAAAAACATGAAAGGAGAGAAACGGATTATTTGATGGAGCGCTTTCACAAAAAGATAGTCATTGCCCCTGATGCTTGAGAGATGCTGGAGCTGCTTTCTGGAGCTTTCCAGCTCTCATCTCATCTTAGGGTTTTGAAGTGAAGACTTTGGGGTGCGATGATACCGAGGAGACTCCGTCTCACTCCTTTTTCCATTAGTCTCAAAGTCTGAATTCATGGAGGAGTGAGAACCGCTCTGCTGCGCTCTGAATGCAAATTCATTTTATAGTTTTAAGACAGGCTTTTCTTCATTTCGTAATGTATATGAAAAACAAACCATGGAAATACACATAAAGTCACTTTCACCACAAGTATGGAGAACATCAGGTCTGAAGGGCATGCTCGGATTCTGACTGCCACAGTTACATACATTAGGAAATCTTAAAAGTGTGTTTCTTTCAGGCCTGACAAACGTGTTGATTGTCTGGTACACCTCATAAAACACGTGTTAGCTTCATCAGCATATGATCTTCTCCTGTTTTATTGGCGCGCTGTGACCTTTTATGGCACATTACCACGACCAGCTGTCATTGTGGAACTACAGCTGTTATTGACCCTTAATCTGACATGTTTGGGCAGCAGCAAACAGCAGACAGACCCAGTTAGAGTCTAGCTGGTGAATGTAGTGGAGCATTTAGCAGCTAAACGGACAGATGTGTTGGTGGAGACCAAAATCAGAGTTAAAAAAGGAGAGAATATTGGACTCAGGTGGACACAAACAACTCCAATGGAGACGCTCTTATTTGCTCGATTTTGAAATTATTACCTCCAACAAGCCAAATGCCTCGGGCCAAGGACAAAAAGTTTTCACCAGCATTACTTTGTTTGTCTGTCTGTTAGCAGGATTACTCCAAAAGTTTGTAATGGATTTAAATAGATTTTTTGGAGGGATGGGGTGTGGCGCAATGTGCAAACCATTACATTTTGGTGGCGATCCGGATCATGATCCAGATTCAGGAATCTGCCATAACAGCCATAACATAAAGACCAGTGGGTATAACACGTGCAGTGGACAACTGTAGAATTATTAACATATTTTCACATCAAACTCAGTGAAATTAGAGTTGAGTTGGACCAAAGCACACTGGGTGACCGTTGAAAAGAGTAACAACAACGGTTAAGGTGAGTTTTATTGTGTTTCTGTCCAGCTGGATGATGGCGCAGGCTGACTCTCCGAGTGTCATTCTAGTGTTTGTGATGTATTTGCTGTACTTCTGTTATATTATTTCCATGCACATTTCAAGCCCAACCATGACTTGAAAATGACACGCACAAAGACTAAACTGTGTTCTTATGACACACAGAATGTCCTTGAAATAAGATAAGATAAGATAAGATATTCCTTTATTAGTCCCACAGTGGAGAAATTCACAATGTGCTATTTACAGACTTTCCATGAGATCAGGTTGTAAATAAAGAGTGAAAAGTCTGCGTAGGTTGAGTGGGAGAGGAGGTCGGATGGGTCCAATAAATACAGGACTTCAACCCAGAAGAAAGTGGCAAGTCAAGTCAGTTTTACTGTAGTTTTGTTAAGTAACTCACAAAGCCAAATTAACAGCAGTTGCATTAACCCAAAACATGACATTTTTATAAACCTAATGCAGCAGTTTTGTTGCGAAAGTAAACCTAAAACCTACGTTGAAAGTTCATTTTGAAAAGACACTGTGTGTAATGAGCAGAAAGTGACACACCGTCCCTGTCGTGTCGACTCTTAGCAGAAGGATCCAGTCGAAGGTTTTAAATGCGACAGTGAAACGACAGTAAAGCTCGCTCATTTGTGTGGCGCCCACAGGCAACATTTCAATTAAACCGAACAGCCCGACACACAGCGGCCTCTTGCTTTCTGGCACCGCTCGCCTCCACGATTTAGAGACGTCCTGCCTGACTGGACGAGCCTCCGGGGCCGAGCTTTAGGAGCCCAAAAGTCCAGCACATTACATAATGGACCCGGCCGCGGGGAACAGCCCATTCTCATCTCCCAGGCAACAGGTGAATTTCAACAATGCACATTTGAGAGGCTCACAGATTTTCTGGAATACAATGCCCCCTCCTGCTGCCAAGCGTTTATGGTAATGCTCCATTCAGTGGAAGAATGGTGGATTAGTGCAGCGATGGAGCTGGATGAGCTCCACGTCCGTCCTGCTGCTGCAGGAGCCGCCCGGCCCCTCGAAGCCGCCGCCAAATGATGGCCCGGGGCCCAACCTGGGCACAATGTCAGGGGCAGGGTCACAGGGTCATGTGGTGCTTTAAGATTTTTGATGTTTATGATTGTGTTTCCATCAGTATAAATTTCTGCTTAACGTGTGGAAAACTGACACATTATCCCAGAACGCTTTTGGTAAGGTTTCTCCTGCAAATCCTACAAACTGTCATATGTTGTGAGGTGATTAATCTTTATTCCTTTTACTTATGTAATGTCCTTCACACATTATGTAAAGCATGTTAAAATGTCTAAAATATAAATTGCCCACTTGGCTCATTTTGTTTAGTGAGGAAGAATGTGTCAAAGGAGGAAACAGCTTCTGTATCCAAACTGAGTGAAACCACGCATCTGCACAGCTGTACCTCTAAACGCTGTGTGCTCCTTGCTGTTCAGTGTCGACACAGTCAACAGAAACATGATTATTGTAATGAACGTGGCAGAGAACAGACTGCGACCCAGACAGTCTGGTTAGAGCAGACGGTCTTGTCAGCTTTAAACCAGAAATAGGAGAGGGTCAAAACCAGGAAATCAATCAGAGGAAGCAAACAGATGACAGGCAGGGAATCATCAAACTGGGAAACAGACAGGAGGAATAAACAAAGTGGATGAAATGAACCAGTATAAAGTATATATTACTGGGCTGATTATGAGAATGGGAAGCATGGTGAGTAGGCTAAGTGGGTGGGGAAGGTCAGGTAGTGGAAATGGAGTAAAAAGGGTTAATACAAGACAGGAGGGAGCGGATCTGCTAACAGCAAGATCTGGCTAGAGCTATGACAATTATAAAGACATATGAAACAAATAAAAACAAATTATGAGAAACATTCAAGGAAAGATGTACAGGAAGTTGTGACTTTGTGGAAAAATGCATTTAATTTTAGTTTTAGATGTTCATTTTGGATATTATATAAATATCTGAGACAAATGCATTTCCAAAACTCTCATTATTGTACCAACAAATGAGATTACAATGTTCATATCCACATGAGATGCAGCATATAAAGGTTATTTGTTAAACAAATTAAAAGAAAAACTACACAGTACACACTACTCACAAAAAGTTTCAAAAAGTCAATTTTCGGATGAAATCTATGGAAAACGTAAAAAGTTCATGCTACAGTGATATTATATCATGAAAGTACGCCATATAAGTAGAAGCATGCAATGGTAGTTTCTTCCTCTCAAACAATTTAATGAAGGATTGATTGACTTTTGCAGTTAATCACCTTGTTAGAGAACAGCATGTTATGCAATGAGCACTAAAAGACTGAACAAATCAAAAGTTTAGAGAAGGTCAAATTAAGTTCACCTGTAAAGGTTATAGTGCATTTCAGGTGCATTCTGAAACTTCATCTGAATGCTGTATATCCCTTTGTTGTGAGTAGTGTATCTACAAAACCACAGTGAAAACATGTAGAACCAACTTCAGCGGCGTCTGTGATTCGTGAACAATTGGAAAATGTTTAAAAGACCAAACATATCTGGCTGGTGGACCTCGTGGAGCAGGAAGTCAGACCACACCAGGTGAGCTGAATCTACCTGACGATGTGAGTCTGCAGGGAGACACTAAAGTCTGCAGACACAGATGCTCGCAACAAATATAAGAAAAACACAAGTGGACTAGCTGAGATAAAACGTATGTATGAGCCTGTCATGTCACTGATTAGTAAGATGAGGTTTATGATAAAAATCTGTCTCCGATCTCTCGATTCTCTCAGATTGACCACGCCCTCCTCCAGGTGTGAGCTATCACCTTGTTTGGGGTATAAAAGGTTTGTCAGCTGTGTTTTTGCAGAGAGGAACCTCTTGATGGAAGAAGAGTACACGTGAATTTAGTTTGCAGGCATTCGTGTTTGTTCTCTAGTTTAGAGGATGACACTGCACCATTAAATGCAAACACATAATTAACCCATTAGAATAGTCTGTTTTTGTGTTTTTAACCTGTGTAGGGGGACCATATTTTTAAGAAGTGTCCACATGTTTATTCCCATGCACATGCATGCACCTATGTATGCACCATAGGCATTCATCAGGATTTATCAGGAAGCAATTTAGCAGATGAAAGTCCCCCAAAATTTTGTTTATTTGAAATCTGTATGATGACACTAGTAAACACAACACAAGGACTGCATTGGTGTGACACAATTACTGTTTGTCACATTATAACAGAGGAAGAGAACACTGGCATTACCACCATTTGTGACCAAAAATATACTCTTGCAGTGTGCAGTGTCTTTTTGTTGTCAGGTACTTAAAGGAAGAAGGTTTAGGTCCAACACTGTGCTAATGTTCTAAAGTAAAACTGCTCCAACACAACCAAACTAAATACCACTTTACAGCAATGTGATGTTAACCAGCAGGTTTAGTCCTTGCATGCAGGGGAGTCCAGCTGCCACTATAACCCAATCAGCTGCAGAGTATGCACAAAACAGGCAGCTGAGTCCCCAGATCACCCATCCAGGAGAGTTAGCAGCCACGATGTTGCGTGCACTGTGGACATGTGCAGCAACTTTAGTCTCCACTGCAGTAGTTTAGCTTATTGTCAGCTCTCATACTCTGTCAGAGTGTCTGCTGGTGTATTGCAAGCCTGGCATAACGTGTGTGTGATGATGAGTATCAAGTTAGCAGTGACATTATAGCTGTTAGCGTAGCAGTGGGGTGTCTGTCCTCTGTTTTGGGCTCTTTGGGACTTTTATTTTGGCACTTTTCTTTTGGCACTATTCAGACATTTTGCAACTGATCAACAGCACAAGTTTGTGTAAACTTCACCAAAGTTTAACTCTTAGCAAAAACTTTACCTCTGTCAGTGGATTTACTCAGTGTTGATTCTACTGAAATGAATTGATTTTGTTTGAAACGTATGTAAATGTTGGCGAGACAGTTATTATAAAGCAACAGGTTTAGTAATAAAGTCTTCAAGCACAAATACATGTTTTTCAGAATAGGGAACCATTTCTAGTTTAGTGCCTCTCAGGCTGTGTGCATACTGTATAGTCCACAGTCAAGCCCACAGAATTCAAATGCAGTGTGTTATTTCCACATAAACACATAATAAGACTCATGATGCCGTTGAATAGCCACAGTTTTTTGTTTAGGGAGACTAAGAAAGTTTAAAACTTCTGTCATCTCTGCAGCAGCGTTTTCCCCATTTTCTCATTCTGCAGTGCCCTTGGTATTTACTGTAGATGGATTTTGTCTATCAGAGCGGCTGAGTGATGGTTGAGACTTTAACAAGTTAGTTTTCTGCTGTTATTGCTGCCAGGCGGGCGGCGCAGTCCTGGGAGAGTTAAGGCTCACTGTCTGGACTGCTGCATCAGACTGGAAATCTTAGACGGGAAAAAAAGAGAGATTTAGATCTGATTCATTCTCTCAGCTCTTCATCCTGACTGAGGAGGAGATGGAGAACAAGAAATGCAGGTGATTGACACCATCAGCCTCACCTCTGTGTGATGAGGCTGAAACACACCTGTCTGCCTCCACATCTGATGACGAGTCGTCTGCTAAACACTACAGCTGGATCCACATATCTTATCTTATCTTATCTTACATCCAGGACCTCACGCTCATGAGTCAAGATGTCAGTGTGCATACTAACGTCTGGAAGACATTCAGACAAATTAGATGGTGATGTGAAAGATGAGCGCACAGGAAAGCGGCAATAAATCCACATACTGTATATTTAAATTAGCCATACAGCGTTCTGGCACTTTATCTCCCAATTTTAGTTTATTCTTTGTTTTTCTTCTGGAAAAATTAAGCAGTAAAAAAGTCATGGCAAATTATTTTTATTTCCATTTTTTAAGTTTAATTGACAGTGAGCTTTGTCGCATCAGTTCCTGTCGTAAAAAACAGAAGTGTTAAAAGTTTGAGGCAAATTCAAGTCGTTTCGCAACAGTTGAAAAGTCAAAACTCGAGATAGTCAACAAGTCTTAAGACAGCTGATAAATCCCGAGTCAATCCTGAGTCCGTTGACAAGTCAGACATAGACGACAAATCTGAGACAAGTCTTCAGTCAGCTGACAAGTCCTGAGTCAATCCTGTTGACATGACAAATCTTAGGTCTGTCTCAAGTCAGTCAACAAGTGAGAGATAGTCGACAAGTCATAAATCTGTTGACAAATCCTGAGGCAATCTCAAGTCTGCTGAGTTAAATCTTGAGTCAGACAAGTCAGAGTTAAGTCAAATCCCTAATCGGCTGACAAGTTCCAGACAAGTTTTAAGTTAATCTTGAGTCTGTTAACATGCTCCTGTTGAGCTCCAAGTCAATGACGAGTCTCAACTCAGTCAACAACTTTGACAAAAGCCACAACAAGTCTGATCCACTTCCCTAGTCAGTCCCCAAGTCTGGTAAAGTCTCATTCCATTTCAGGTCTGGAGTCAGTCAACTACTTTGAGACAAGTCTCACAGAGTCTCAATAAGCTGACAAGTCTGATCCCTACTGAGTCCACAATTATTGGTCTCAGTCTCAGTCCATTTTAATTCTCCAGTCAGGCGACCAAGTGTCAAGTCTCAGGTCCACAAGCCATTCAACAAGTCCATGGCTCCACAAGTCTCAAGTTTTAACCAGGTCAAAACTTGAGACATGGTGCATAAACACTGAACACTGCTTCTCCATGTTTAGCTCTGGGGACAGAAAGACGACCTGAGAGGTCTGGATGGTTCATAATGTAGCTCAGACTTCTGAGATGCTATCCCATCATTCTTTTTGGGAGCTTCCCCATATTGCAGCCAGAACCACAGCCCATCTTCAGATAGCAGAGCGGCGGCAGCGAGGCTGTGGAGGCCGCCGCCGCCGCTGTGAGTCGAGCCTCTCGTCGAGCCTCTCGTCGAGCCTGGCAGCAGAATATCTTTGTTTCGTTCTTTTCCGCGATGAAGCTGGCGGCTGTCAGCGCTGCAGACCGGTCGGCTCTGCTGGCTGTCACCCACGTTCTGTACAGGAAACTATCACTGACAGCTGTCAAACCCCTCCTCCTCCTCCTCCTCCTCCTCCTCCTCATCTTCCTCCTCCTGGCATCGCTCTACCAGCTGACACTGCCCCGGCCATGATGCTGTTCTTACTCCTAACTTGGATGCAAAAAGTATGAGGATCCGTTTTTTTTTTTTTTTCCTCCCTCTACAACACCCACGGAGAGTATTCTTGGAGGAACTCGGTCAGCGGATAAATGGTGAAAAACTGCAGATTCAGGTGAGGGAGAACCGTCAGCGTTTCTTCCATGTCAGCAGTGATAAGGAGGCGTCAGTGCTTCAGGGCTGAGGTGTCACCTGCGGGGGGAAACTCTCTCTGCTGTCACCTGCTGCCAACCATCTCCCATCACCGAGTTTGTGTCTCCACCGGCAGCGATGGCGGCAGGGGGTGAGGCAAGAGCTGGTGGCTGATGGCTTTATCACAGCAGGAAATGGCCAACGGGAGGCTTCACCGCTGGAGTCACATGGACTCTGAACTGATTGGTCAGAGCTCGAGTCAGCTTATTGGATGATAAACCCAAGAAGGGCTGTTTCTAAAGTGTTCAAGGCCTTGGGCAAGATTTTCTTTGGCGCCCCACGTCGAGTTAAAATTTACTCAGCATGGCACTTAAAAGAAAACTAAACTGAAAACTTAGTTCATTGAATAATCTCCATGTGTTTTTGGTCTCTTTGTGACAATATCAATGCTGTTTTGATTCCTCTGTTGCTCTTTTAAAGCTGCCTTTTCAGTCTAGATTATTTTTTTTACCTGTTTTCATGAAAAAGCAATATCTAAGTGAAATGGATGCCATGTTAGGGGCAAGCAACGATCTTCAGCTCGTTACACACTGACGCTTTGTCAGATTTCTTGGTCCCTTTTCATTTGCAGTAAACACATGATGCTTAATGTTGTGAATTATGAACTCACTTGGGTTCAGGCAACAAAATCACTTAGTTAAGTTTAGGAGAAAACAACATGACTGGGCTTGTACAGTGAAAATGTGACTTGTGGTTGTGAACACAGGACACAAATGAACAGCTGGTTTATTGTAACGTGAAAGTGAAACGTAAAGCACAGGATACGAGTAGCAGCCTCTTTAAACTACGTCAACACAGCACTTTCCCTGTATGCTTATGTTGTAGTGAATTGGAAACCCTGTGTGTCTCATACAAACACCAAAGGGTGCCTTATGTGTTGGTGTCAATCACCAATAGCCGTGACGAGGCGTCGGTATTTGACGCCCTGCGAATGAGAACGGGCTGGACGTCCATGCAACAGCATGACTGGTAATAAATTAGATTTACTTCATTCTCCACCTCAGTGGAAATGTATACAGCAAGGTATATAAAATAAACATAATGCATCACACCATTAAAAACATACAGCGGTAAAGTGCAAATGCGCAGATAGTGGCAAATACATTAAAAATGATAAAAGAGAGAACATCTCTGTCAGTCAGTCATTTGTGTCTGATGGCTGTATGGTATAGGTTATAAAAGATGTATTTTCCAGCCATTCCTGGGGACCTTCAATCGTTGGCCAGACAGACAGCTTAAAAGTGTGGTGGATGTGGGGTATCTTTAGCTTTCCACTGTGAAATATATGTTAAAGCTGTTTCTGTAGCTTGCCAATAACGCTGGTGATCCCCTGACTTCCAATCTAGTGCCGTAATCGGATCAAATTTATGCATTTGTCCACTGCAACGGTTTGAACTAATGTCATCCCCGTAAGCTTCAATCAATCAAGACGGTTATTCGTATTATGTGAGCACATTGAAATTGCAGCTGTCCTTAAATGGTGCACGGTATTAAAATACTATCCACATATTTACAAGGAATAAATGAGGCACCAACAAGATAAAAGATTAGTAATAAATATCAGTGATTAAAATGGGCAGAATCTGAGCAATATAGATGTAAAAATATAAGCAACATGAGTAGCAGAGAAACTCTAAAATATAAATAATGAATGTGCGAACATCAACAGCAGCTCCAATGCAATGGTCCAGTTAGGGTGCAGTGTGGCACCACATCGGCCTTTTTAGACTGAGGAGATGTCTGACCGCAGTAGAGCCACAGCTTCGGGAAAGAGGTCGTTTTCCAGTCTGCTTGTACCTGCCTGATGGGAGGAGCTTAAACAGATGATGATTAGTGTGTGTGACGTCTGATGTGATGGTTTCAGCCTCCTCACACAGCAAGTATTGTGAAGATGTTTCCGCGAACGCAGCTCAATGCCAACAAGGTTTTCACAACGTGCTCGGGGGCTTTTCTGTCAGCTTCGGCTGTGCTTTGTGTTTTATCGCAAATTAATAAATGTTAGCATGCTAACACACTAAACTAAGATGATGTTAGCATTTAGCTCAAAGTACCGCCACGGCCTCACAGAGCTGCTGCCATTATTTATGTATAGGTGGTATGACGGTGTGAGACAGAGGGCAGCAGCCTCCTCTACCTGTTGGATCTGATGGCTTTGGGACTCAGGGGTCCTGAACATGTTATATCTGTAACCTACCTGGAGTTCCTGTTCACCGTCTGCAGGTTTACCGCCGTCACTAAATCACCAGACGTCATAAATAAGCACCACTCATTTGTGCCGAACGAAGCGCTGCAAACGGTTACTGCGTGCGACGTGTCATGTTTATGACAATGTTACACAGACTTTATGATGTCAGGAGTGGCTGGGTGGGTGGGGGCGGGAGTTTTTCCAAGCGCCTCGGTTTATTTACCAGGGATAACAGACACATCTCAGACGCCGCTCCTCTGGGATAACACATTCATGGATGAGACACTCGGCTCATTTCACGGGAGAGGCGGATAGATTGCTGCTCTCCCTTCTAACTATCCAATCGCTCTTTGTTAAACAAGGCACAAACCCAATTACAAAGTGCCACACGCTGACAGTTTATTAACATCATCGCCGCAAGAGAGAGAGGCCGGGGCCGCTCGGCGGCGGCGGTGGGGGCGTACTCCGCTCTCACTGTTTGAAGTGCAGGGATGAAAGATTGTCCTTTTATTCAGAGAAGAAGGTTTGTGTTTGGAGAGGTTGGACAGGTAATCAGTTACACTTCATATTCATCTTCAGTGTTTTTTACAGAATGTGAGGGAAAACAAGCCTAATGCCTCGGGTCAGTGTTTCCTGTTTTGCAGAAAGCTCGGAAAGGCTAATGGAGTAATATTTCTGGGCTGCGTCTGATCTCAGCCTCTGATCACTTCATTAAACTGATGTTGATGAATGCACAAAGCGGCCGGGGCGCAGGCAGACACAGCAGATGCATCTTAATCAAGGAGAACAGCAGAGGAAGGTGGGATGCATGTAATCCCTCACTCACTTCCTCCCCTCCTTTCCGCCTTCATTCTCGCTGTAATGAACTCATTCATGACTGAGCAGATCTACCACTTTGTGAAAAATGAGGAGCAACAGGGAGCAGACCTGAGCTGAGACCACCACTGCTATTTCACTGAACATCTGGGGCTTCCCACCCTTTCAACCAGGGGCCTCTGACTGAACCAAAGACCCCATTTACAGCTTTAAATTGAAATGCTGGTGTATTGTTAGCAGCTTCTTCCTGTCACACTTGACATTGATGTAAATTGACCTGAGTGATGTTTGAAGTAGTGTCACCTGCTGAGGTTGCAGTGTTGTCAACTTAGCGACTTCATCACTATATTTAGCGAGTTTTCAGACCCCTCCAGCGACTCTTTGTCAAATAAGTGACTAGAGACAAATCCAGCAACTTTTTCTGGTGTTATTGGAGACGTGAAAGCTTGTATCGTTCTTTCTCTTCTCAACCAGCAGCGGGTGTTGTGGTGGACTCCTCCCCCGTCCAGACGCACTCAAACGTGGTCCAGTCCCGGTCTACAGGCGCAGCAGTATAATTCAAAGACACCTGTATATAATACACAGTTTAATACATAAGTAAACAAGACCATCAGCGAGAAGACTGGCTATTTCTATATAGTTACTTTTAATACTCATCATCATCTGTGCCACCAGTGTTGTATACAGAGCTGTGCACATATACCATGGTGGCTGCTGATGTGGAGGCGGAGTAATACCGTTGTGATGAGGTCAATGCAGGATGCATGTATGTAATGTTGGAGTCGTGGGTCCGTGACGTCATAAGTTCACATGGACTTACAGACAGGTCTGTGGATACTCCTTTACTCTCCAAGTTATCCGGTCATATAGTGCCAGAAGTCCGCCCGGTTCGATGGCAGTCGGTGCTCCAGCGGGAGGTGGAGGGCTCTACGTCAGGCAAAAGCAGGTCCTCCTCCGGCCAACATTGACACCACACTGCTGGGGCCCCAGGCTGTGTTGCTGGCCCCACTGGAGAGAAGGGAGGCACAGGGAGAACCAGAACCAGGACTGAGCAGGGAAGACTGTCAGACTGCTGCAGTAGCATGAGAGGTTTTCTAAAGTCTTCAGAAACACTAAAAAATGAAAGTCCCTCATGGTACCTTTAATGACTCTCAACTCTCAATAATGTGATGAACCATGAACATTTGGCATTTTAGTTCAGCAACAGATTAAAACTCAGCAACTTTGAGATGCTATTTTTTTTTTTCCAGTGACAAGGCAAGCCAGGAACAGGAAATAAACTTGGATCTATTTACGGTGTTGTGGTTTTAAAAACCATGAAATAGTTTACAGGCTTCATGGTTCACTAAATAGGGCTGATGTCGACTACAAGTGGAGAGAAACTAGGTCCTAAGTAGGATATCTGCTGGTTACAGGTTCTACTTTATAGACTGAGGAATATTAATATTCAGAAGATTGTGTAAACACATCATACATGCTGTCAAACCCTCTTTGTCGCCAACTTAACAACTAGATTTTTCCTAGTCGCTTATTTTGATATTAGAGGAATAAAAGACCTCCTCCTCTAAGACTTGGTGTGTATTTGTTAGCACACACGGACGCACGGCGCTCCCCCCGAGCATCACCCCGCAGTGGGCAGCTTGTTGGGAGACTCACCGTATCGCAGACGGAGCTCCTGCTGCTTTCTGCTGCGGCAGAAACAAATGTAAACCATAAATCTAGCATATGGCTCGCCTGGGGGCCGCCGGCAGGTTTCAGCCACTCTGGGGGTGTGTGTGTGTGTGTGTGTGTGTGTGTTGGGGGAGGCACTTTGTGGGCTGGTCTAGCCATTAAAATAGGCCACATGCCATTAGAGTGGACACACTATGGCATAATGTTGTATCGTTTCCTTCTACTTAAGAGCGATTGATTATTCATTCTCCCTCCCACAGGAGACGAGTCCTGGCCACGTCCACCAGGGAGAACAGACAGGAAGAAGCCTAATAGGCTAGTGTGTGTGTGTGTGTGTGTGTGTGTGTGTGTGTGTGTGCGCACTTCAGTTATGTATGCACAAGTTGAAAACCACATATGTAAAACAGAATAATCAAAACATTGTTCTTTTAGAGTTCAGGAAACTCATGACAAGAGCAACTTGTGGCTTTTTGCAGCTTATTCCAAGTGTTTTTTTATATGTTTTACATCCTACAAAAGGAGGTCATTTCACGACATAATTGATTACAAGCTCCCAGTTCCTCCCTGTAAAGAGCAATTTAAAGCTGAAACTCAACAAATTTGTCTATAATTACTGTGTATGGACAAAAATCAGAAACACTGAAAACCAAACCGAACAATTTGGATCAGACGTGATGAAATGGAGCAGGAAATGCTTTTTGTGTTTGCTCATTGTTTTATATATATATATATATATATATATATATATATATATATATATATATATATATATATATCCATCTTCTCATGGAGGGTTACAGGACATGGGTCACCATTCTTGACTATCAAAAGAGTGATTAAAAGAAAACTACCTGGAGCATCAACACATATTTTGAGTGTTATATGAAGGTAATTCAGCCTATTAAATTTAATGCAGTGAGGACACGAGCAAATGAGAGGCAGGGCACTGAGTGCTTAGGTGACGTGCAGTAAAGCAGGATGTTCATTCAGCTTTGATGATCACAAATCAAACTAATGTCTAAAATTCAATGACTGAAATGTGGTAAATATATTTAGAAAATGGGACAAACTTTTAGTATTTTGAAGCTTAGCTGAAGTTCAATATTTCACCCCTTAACTACATATTCCCCTGCATCTTCTCATGGAGGGTTACAGGACATCCTTATCCAGGAACAAAAAATAACACACAATATGTGATTGTTTTAGGGATATTAAAGTCCAAATTTCCAAATGCATAAAAATCACAAATGCTATTTCCTTATCATTTATGTCAAATCATGTCAAAGTGTTGAAAGGAATATTTTCATAAGAGACACTGTACGTATATGAGAAATGCTCCTTTAGTGTTGAAGTCTCTGAGCCGATGTATGAACAAACTCCTGCCTGTAGCTGGTCAACTACAGTTAGCTTACGGGCTACCAGGATGCTAGCTTAAACTCTGAAATAATATAGTCTACAGAAATTTGAAAGAGAGAAATTTAGAAGTTTTTTGAAGACAACCTTGTGAATTCGTCGGCAGATCAACCCAGTGAAATGTTTGGTATCATGACAGCCTGTCGATGGCTGTGGGGGGGTCAGAGGTCAGTCAGCAGGGGCTCAGTGTCCTGCTCGAGGACACTCCAGCAGGTTGGAGGGCAGCCAGCTGCCGTCGGATTACAGCCGCTCATGTCTCACCATTTTTATTCTTTTATAATTATTATATTTGGCAGCAGGGCAGACTTTTTTTTCTTTTTTTTTTAGATAATATTGGCAGTTTTCCATCATTAGTCATCTGTTAGTGAAGAGAAAGAAAATAAAAAGAGACATTCAAGTAAGAACTTTCATCCATCACACTATAAAAGGATGCAAAGCTTGAAGAGAAGGATGCAAAAACTCACCAGGCCATACGGTTTGTTTTCTCTGCTTGTTTCATGATATGTCCTATACTGTACATTCTGTCGTACGTCATTATGAGAGAGACTTAACAGAACACAAACCTCTCTCTCACTCATACACACACATTATATTTAATTTGCTTAGAGTTACTCTACATGACCATCACCAGCGGGATGTCCCGGCGAATCACAAAGGAAACATCATCATCTTCATCAGCAGAAGAAGCAGGCATGTTGGTAGGAGTGGCCAGAGGCAGCAGCAGCGCGTTGGTGGCCGTAGCGTCAAACAGCTTCCGGGTTGCTGATCGTCCTCCTCTGCATGGTTCACTCCCAGGCATAGAAAGCAAACGTGAAGATCCACCCCAGTGACGAGGCTGAGGCGCGATGGGCGCTGGACGTCGCCTTATACTGAATACTGTTTGTGATGCACGTTTCTCGGTAGGCACATCATGATTGGCTGGCTATGTCTATGCAAATCTCAGTGGGCAGAGCGTGCATGTGATTGGAGGAGAGTATTACCCATAAAGTCCAGTAGCAGCAATGACCCAATGACTGGACCGGTCCGTGGGAGACCTTCATTGGAAAGAGGAAAAGGCCCAATGAGGAGACAGAAGAAGAAGAGCCAACTATTTCCAAGGAAAGAAGGCTGCATTTAAAAGACAATATCAGGAGTCCTACTTAAAATACAGGTTTATCACCACAGGTGATTCTCACTCTGCCAAGCCTACTCTGCATAATATGTGGCGACAGGCTAGCAAATGAGGCAATGAAGCCTTCAAAACTAAAAAGGCCTAAAAAATATGTTTCAGACAACAACCAGACAGCCGGTGTTCTGGATTAAAATCAAGTCAAAATACCCTGAGATCACTAAAAAAAGCAATGAAATTAATGAATTACCAACGTCCTATCTTTGTGAAGCAGGGTTTTCTGCAGTGACAGCGACCAACAGTAAATGACGGAGTAGACAGAACATGAGGAACACACTTAAAGCGTTATTGTCTCCCATCACCTCTAGGTTGGACCGGCCCGTTGCAGAGAAACAAGCTCAGAGCTCCCACTGATTCAGCATAATGGTGAGTTGTATTTTGTACGCACTTTGTTTGTTTTTGTGTCAGTAGTATACGTTTATTTTGTCATATTTATCCCCCACACCTTGAAGGCCTGTCTGTGAAAATATTGTCTTACATGAAACTGGTCTGTGGTGTAAAAAAGGTTGGGGACTAGAGGACGGAGCCTAATTACATTAAGCTATCAATGGCAGCAAGTTGTGTTGCCTGTTGCTTCTAATAAAGCAGATGTCGCACCACAATAATAAATAAGTCTTGTCAGGCATCAAATAATCCACTTAATTTCTCCATTGTGTAAAAAATGTTGCAAAATAGATTTCCAGTGAATGTTGCCATGCAGCATGTCTGGCTATCAATAAAGCTTCAATCATGCATGTTTGAGCTGTCTGCTTTAACAAACAAAGGATGAGGATTTAAAGATAAACTATGATGCATGTACACGGATATAATATGAATGACACATTTCCAATTTCCGCTCCAGTCTTTTTCAAAATAAAAGTATTTGGTTAAGTTTAGTAAAAAAAAATTGTGTTATGTACTGACTTTACTTTGCAAGTCACAGGACACGAACTGTGGTCTCCTGGGCGAAATCCCTGTGTTTTTTGACCCATCCAGACCTCCTCCATATGTGGTGTTCCCGACACTAATTGATATATTTAATTTCATGACTATTTGACAAACTGATGTGCGACCGGAATGCCGTCACAATGACTGAGGGGGAACTATCTGTGCTGGAAACACGGCATAGAGAAAAAGAGCTGGAGCAGAGCCGTACCAGCACAGCTTAAGGAGGGAGGACGGGGTCCTAAAGGAAGTGAACAAATCTGCTGCTCCCTCACAAGTATGTGATGGGTGAGAATCCTCATCAGGGTCTGGGGGGTCAATCTCTGTCTGTCCTATTCATGATATTTTGTTGTGCATAAATATACAGAAAAGCAGCATGAGTTTGAGATGAAGGAGCCATCTGAAGGTCAAGCAGGTATCAAATAGGTGTGAGGTAAGATCATTATAGCTGAAATAAGAAAGCATAAATGTTATCTGTCCATTTTGAGACGGGAAGGCCTGAGCCTTGCTATCAAAAGGCCTTTCTTCTCACATGGAAGGTAAGAGGAGGAAAATAAGTCCTGAAAGATGCGATTGTTTACGGCCTCGCCATCCAATCCCCAGGACCGCGGCGAGCGATCTGCCGCCACTTTAAACCTGTAAGACGTTCAGCGCTCCTCCTTTTAATCCTCCTGAGAAGACGGCCTGAGAGGGGAGGAATGTGGAGGATCAAACAACCCCTCCTCTCATCCTACCGCCTCCCACCTGAAGACCAGAACAAAGACGCTCTGTTTTCTGGGGGATTCACAGGTAACAGAAGCCGCCGCCCCCTCTACAGCCGCCCAGACACTTTCCCCCTGCCGGATCACTTTTCCCACCTGAAGCAGGACCTTGTCCCGCACTAAACGACCACGATGTAATTAGTCTCAGGGACACAAAGACTTCAGCAGCCCCTCCTCGGCCTGCGCTGAGGGGACAGACCTCTCAATGACTCATTAGGAGACAACAGATTAGATAACGGAGGTCTAGGATGTCCTCCGGCCCGCCGTCCACCTGCCGACAGGTGAGCTGGACGCGAGCTCCGCCCCCCACTTCTCTACAAGCCTCATTACCTGTCAGGAGCAGAGGTCGTGATCCCTCCCACGGGACCTGCTAATGGATGTAAGGAGAGGGGCGGGCGGGTTGTTCAGCGGTGGGGTCGAGTTTCGGAGGCAAAGAGGGTGAAGCAGGCTGCCGACCCCGAGTCCTGCGAGGTAACGAGGGAGGAAGAAAGAGGAAAGGAAAGAAAAAGAAACAAGCTCAGGATGAAAGAGGAGATGACAGATGTAATTGGATGGTGATGATACCGACCACACACACTCACACCCGGACCGCTTCCATCTGAAAATAGACACTGTAAATGATAGTTGATCCAGGATTTGACATTCTGGAGGATTATGATCCTCAAACCAAACACTTTACACTATGTGAAGAGTTTATTTCAACAGTATTCTGGCATGAAAACATAAGAGTTGTTGCACTACGTGTCATCTTTATACCACTAGTTTCCACACAATTATTTTTAGGTATTGGTAACCAAATTTCTCCAAATTGAGCTATTGCATCAACACTTTTAAAGCTACAGGAAACTTTTCAAAGATTGAAAACTGTTTTTTTCCATGTCATATGAAGCCAGGAACTTCTTTTGTGTGTGTGTGTGTGTGTGTGTGTGTGTGTGTGTGTGTGTGAACCATTGTAGTGCTGTGGACTCAAGAAGAGAAGAAGAGGTTTTTTTGGGGGAAATAATTTTTTTTTTTTTTTTTAGGGGGGGGGGGGGGGGGGGGGGGGGGGGGGGTGGGGGTGGGGGGGGGGGGGGGGGGAAGTGGGGTGGGGGGGGGAAAGAGGGGGACGTGTGGTGTCGAAGGTGGTTCAGAGAGGACATGTTCGTCTTCGTCTATCCTCTGCACTAGTCAGCACGGAGTACTTAACATCTAATAAAGATGATGATATGATTACTTTTTTCACTTCCAGCTCCAGATGGTATGATGGTAAGGACGCTTCAGTTAGATGCAAAACAAGTCTCTATTAGGTTGCTATGGCAACAAACAAAGATGGCACGCAGTGTAAAGGTGCAGAGGAATCTCACAACCATAAACTGTATATAAGACTGAGACCTGAAACCCTACAGAGCTGCTTCAATAAGTTCAACCTGACAAGAAAACCAAATGAAGAGACGCTGACGGAGCATCGACGACCTCGACCAGCAACAGAAACAGAAATCTAATGTGTTTTGTCTCAAATCATCTTGAATATATTATGCAGATAAAATGCAGCCTCGTTTCTCAAAGGCTGGATGAGTTGAGCCTTGACTCACTGCTCACATACAGATAAAGATGAGCCTGCTGTCACTGTACAAAGCTGCAGACATTATGTAGTCATATGACGTATACATGCTATTTTTTTTTTCATATTTAAATAATGCAATACATACTAACAGACTGCACAGAGGGAAGCAACATAAAACCAGATTTTTTTTAGCGAAAAGTTATTTTATTTTCAAGGAGGTTGATTTTCTTAACAAAAGGTGGTGAGGAAGACAAAAGGGAAATTTGCTGATAAAAATCAATGATATAAACAGAACAAAGGGAGAACTCAAAAATTAGAATTACGAATCTAAACTTACTACGATGAAAACTGAACAGAAAATAAAACCTCACAAATGAACTTCATCCAACAGGACAAAGCAGTACAGTCAAAACAGCAGCCTGCACACTGGTGATACTAACAAAATACTTCTGCAGTGTTGCAGATCAGTTTCTGAAATAAACTAACCTGGCCCCAATCTCTCCAGTCTGTCGAGTACCTTTTACAGAATCAACTGCCATCAGTGACTTTCAAGTTCCTCTCAGATTAAAAGGGTCCAGAGACGAGCCGTTCACACCGAATCCCAGCCGCCGTCACCGTCAGGCTCGCCGAGTGTTTGAATCTTCATCAGCTGATTGTAGCTCCTGATGATTGGAGGACCGGCCCATGTGCCGCTCCAATCAGGAACCTCCAGCTCGGAGAAGGCCGGTGTCAAATTAAAGGGATTAACGGCTGCAGCCGTAACAATATAAAACAACTTCTTGGGTTTTATCCGTCACCATTCATTTATATTACTAAATGCACTTATTGATTTTCCTTCATTTTTACATGTGAAGCACTTAATTGTATTCCATTAATAGTGATCTATATAAAATATGAATAACGTTTTGCTTTACATTGACAACAAACTGACCTTCACAGCCCATGTTGTTGCCTTACAGTACAGAAGACACTCAGACAGACTAGTTCTTAGTTGGAAATTAGGAGGTTTGAGAGTCTCCTTGTTTTTACCATCTCAGCCTGGTGGCGAACGACAACAAGTTGGTTTCTACTGTTAGAGCAGCCAACAAAAGTCATTAGATTCTGTTGTTTAACACTGATTAATCCTCTCCACTGTGAAGGGGAGTAAATTCCTTCTGGACGATGCTGTTGAACACCTGTCTGCTAAAATGTCTCCCTGCCAGGATGTTTTAGTGGTTCGTTCTCTGTCCACATGTGCTGCTAATGACTTGTTGTGCATGTTTGTTATTATTGTTTTTACTGTTCATATTGTCTTTATTGTTAGACTAAAACATATTTCATGTCCTGGTGGGACAATAAAGGTCTACTATATTATATTCCCAAGAAAATGTCCTTCAGCAGTTTCACTGTGTCCTCACAACTGGACTGGAGTGTGTCTTTGGGTTCAGAGCTATTAAAATAAATAAATAAATAAATTCAACTGTGCGAGGCGTCGAGTATAGTAAAGGGTAACAATCCTTTATTCAAGCGTGACTGACATTCACCTGTTAGGAAAACGGGATTGTGACCTGCCAGGAAGCATGTAAAAAAGAAAAAAGAAATTAAACTGAGAGGATTTCACTGTTTTTCACAACTTTTCAATTTGAAAGTAAAAATGAAAGTGAGCCAACTTTTGTTTCCTTAAATGACCCTCTCCACTTTAGGCCACCATAATGTATGTTAATGTATGTAAACTGAATCAATTCACTCTATCAGCATAAAAACAGAAAAAAGTCAAATTTGGTGGCTTTTCCCCTCCACTGCATCTGTGAGAAGAAGACCCGTTGATGGCACTGCAGTTAAAATATGGAGTCTAATCCGTCTCCAAAGCGCCGTCCAGGTCGACGAGCTCATTTAAAACTTCCTGACAGACAGGACTGACAGCTGATCCTTCGAATAAATGGAGCGGCTCGTCAAAAGAAACAGGAGGGCGAAGACTGCGGCGGCCACGACTCTGAAACCCGCCGTCTGTCAGTGGCCGCAGGCTGTGAAGCTCAGAGTGAAGGAAGTGATGAAAAAATGAGTTTTTGAATATGGAGTGAGTCCTTTTTAAACCTAATTCCTCCTGGTCCTGCCCCAGAAATACAGTTCTGACATGGTGGAGGGAGAGGGAAAAAATGAAGGGCAAGCCAATCAACTCCTGTCAGAGAGGAAGAGGGCGGGGCCGTGACACAGAAGAGACGGCGGCTGTGTCCTTAATCTTCGGCTTTCACTGTTTCTTTTGTTAATTAGCATCCACTAATGTGTGGCTGTGTTTGCATGACGCCATCGAGCATAAAAAAGGACAAAGAAATCAATCTGCTTTGGCTGCGTTGATATCAAACTGTGAACTTCCTGTCTGATATCAGAACGTGCTGCTGAGTGCTCGTTATCAAAATGAAACAGGAGCTTCAGCCTCGGTCCCAGATTCCTCTGACAGGAAGCAGGCAATTAGGATGTTGGTGGTTTTAAAGGACAGTTGTGGTGTCTTTTGTGTGGCTCAGACTATGTTATCTACCTTCCATCACTGGTCAGTTTCAGTTCATCAGATGAGGAACTGCCCTTTTAACGGGAACCCTCAGAAAGAGCAACAGAGGAGGGATCCCCAGTAACATCATGATGAAAATACACCTTAGACGTCCATGTTGCAGGTTGGTTTCACTCGGCTGTGTCTTGGAACCTGAGTTGTGCAGATTATCAACAGGATCATGTCGACCTTTTGCCCAAATTTCCTTCACTGATGGTACAATTAAAAGTGCAGATTGTTTTAAGCAGACTGTATTACATCACTGTACAATAAATGCGCAAGATATTCAATATTTCTACTGAGCCAGGGGTGTCAAACTCAAATACACAGTGAGCCCAAAAAACTGGCACTAAGTCACGGCCAGACTCGATATTTATTGAAAAATTGACTACAACTGTGCATGTTTTCCTTTCTCTCCATATATATATACAGTACAGACCCAAAATGCAACCCTCTTGCTGTGAGGCGAGAGTGCTAACCACTGCACCACCGTGCAGCCCTTTTAGTTAATCAACGCACAAAAAACTGTATTTTAACCTCATAATATTTTGACTGTACATGTACACATACACATACTTGACTTTGGTTTCTTTATTGTTATCTTATTTACAATGTTATTGATCTTATTTGTTATCAAGTTTTACTTGATCACATTTCACTATTACAATAAAACTCCTCCATTTGGAGTCAAAATGATAGTTGTTTGTATTTAATTTATTGATTTTCTACTGAGCACAACGAGTAGAGTGTGATGATCCACAGGGTCAATGTCCTGGCCAAAGACTCCTCTGTGTGCATAAAGCCTCCTGTAGTGGATATTAGGAAGATTTTATAGCCAGATTCCCTTTCTGGAGGGAGCAAACCCATTTGGCACACTTTGGGTATCCAAGTAGCCAAATGGAGAGTTGGTCTTGTCCTATTCTGAAGAAAACCGTCTTTGCCAAGCTTTGTGTTTAGTAAAGTATTAAAGCATTGTTTCCTCTGGTTTATCACAGTTTACTCAGGCGTAGTAACAGTCACAGTGTGAATCCTCTGAGGTCTTACCTCTCCATAGAGACCTGGATCATTCAGATAGACCTGCTAGTTGTGGAGCTAGTCTTGGTTTACTTTGGGTCTGTCTAGGTGAACCACACCCTCCAGCACCCTAGGGCTGAAGAGGTTAAGGTAACAACACCACTGTCATGGTCATCCTACGGCTACATACTTTAAATAACTTACAATTTCCTTCTTCTACAATGTTAAATAAAAGTAGTGTGTGTTTCTCCTTCTTCTCCTTTGGGCATGCATATCTGCAAAGACCAAATTCGGAATCAGTAATTGCACATGTAGTCAGTTTATTATTCGACCAGTTGAGTCTGGGCTATAGAGGTCATTGCAACACCCCTTCTCACCGTTTTCCAGCCATGAGCAGAACAGGGTGATACTTTAACCTCTTTTTTTTTTCTTTTTTTGTGCACATTAGCAACGTGATAATGACTTCCTGTTGGTTCAACAGCTCCCAGATTAAAACATTTTGACAGCAGGTCAAACTGCTTCATTTCTGTTGAATTTTCATCCATCTCATCTGTATGTCAGCGGTAATATTAATGTGCTAACACCCTAACTGTAACCAGAGGAACACTTTAATTCATGAGACAGAAGTAGGAGAGGAAGCAATCGATTAAAAGTTGCAAATAAAACGAAGGTCTACTACTGAAATGTCACAATTAAACAGACTTTTTCAAGACTGTGCAGGATTTTGTTTGCAACTTTTGAACATACTAACTGTACACTGTATGTCTGGACATACTGACATGCTTAATATTACATGTTTGCTTATACACAGCCCAGAGTCCAGTGACACTTAACTCTTAACATCCAGTATTCTCCTTTTATTTCCCTTTAAATGGCTTTAAAATTGGAAAAATCACCTTACACCACTCTGTCTGACAGTGTCATATACTGTATATTGTAATATCTTTTTCAGGGTCCTCGTTGAGGCTTTACACTGAGTGAAATATTTAATCCCAAGACTTTTATGGTTGCACCATTCCATCAAATGGAGATATTATAGCTGTTTTGTGCATCATCAGTCTGACAGATTTGATGCGGTTTGGAGGCTTTGGGATCTCCACTGGACCTTAAAATAAAGTTATGTTGAGCTGAACAAAGCTTGGCTGCACAGTGTGAGTTTGTACTGACTGACAGACCAGCAGGTCAGTGACGTTGAAGAGGCTAAAACCGCTAACACTACGGCTGAGCTAAGACACTACAGAGCATACAGGTAAAGAAACATGAATTAATCCTGCTGAGCATTTCCAGAATAAATGGAAAAATGAGCCTCAGCAACCAGAACTGAACCAGCACTGGTCTTGATACTGTTCCCTGTCCGTTTTAGATGATTAAGGGGACATAAACTCAAATGACAAACTTTAAACAACGCCAACATGTAGTTGGAATAACGTTGATTCACAAATAGGGAGAGGGAAGCCAGAGAGGTCTTCATTTATTTATTTATTTACAGGTTTTTATTAGCGTCAGGTGTTTCTTTCAAATTTCCCAGTTAATGTAAATTTCCTCCATGTGTACTGTTAAATATCAGCTAAATATAATGTCCATTTCTACAGCACTCAATTGTAGATGTGGCTAAAGCTGCACGCTAACTCTGTCACGGACGGGAAACGTCATCGTACGGCGGTAACGTGCGGTCCGGCCGGCCGTCGCTCTCGTCTCCGTGGTCCGACGGGCCGACGCTACGACTGTAGAGCGCCATATACTGACATTTATGTTAAATGCATTCAGACGGCCCCGATGGAGCTGACCATGGATGGATGAAGAGAACGGAGCTGACGGAGAGCTAGAGACCACCTTGGAGGAGTTAGAGGAAGTAGACACCTTTCAAAATAAGATGTTCACAAAGGGAACTGTATGTATACAAAATACATCTATAAATCAGATTGACTGGATTATATTCAGCAGAAATATAAAACATTACATGTCCCTTATAAATTAAAAAGGAAATAGCACCAATTTTGGGTTGCTGGATAAAAACTGTAATAAATAATTCCTGACAATGATCCCGATATATTTGACTTCAGGACATGACTACAGACATGCTGAAAACATTTTTACTGGATCAATTTAGATATTTTTATATAGTAAAAGTCCCTGTGAAGTGTATGGTTCAACTTGTTCCCATGTACTAGTGTTTAAAAATGTAACACAAATCTCAATAAATTGTAATATTGAATGGCATTACTTAAACTCACAATACATTTCAATACATATGGAATCTGCACCCAGGTATCATGACAGTATTGAATCAGGAGATAGGTGTATTGTCCCATTCCAACTAGAGTTGCGTTGCTCTTGGCCTTTTTCCCTCAATGACGTTAAGCGAGCGAAACTCAACTCTGCCTCCAGAATTTTCACATTAAAAGTCTTGCAGACTATCCTTTATATCCAGGCTTTCAATGTGAAAAAACATCCAGAAGTGTCCGGTGGTTTGACATCAATCAGGAGAACGGTAAGGAAAAAAACACTGGAATTAATTTGAGTATGAACGATATGTCCATTAAAAGAGAGAACGTCAGAGCAGCAGAATAAAACAGGCCTCTGCTGCTGTACTGATGGATTAGTGGAAATGAATTCAACGTACCATGTGAGCTCCAGTCCCACCACCTCAAACTGCAAAAACAACAATGTGGGATAAAATCGATCATATTCTTGTTCTATATCTTCCTTTTCTTTATACACCGTCTATCTTCATCTCTCTATCCCTCCCTCCCTATTCCACTTTGCATTAAATCCACCATTAGATTTGCTTGGTACCACCAGAGCTTGTAGGCAATAAAACACATTGTTAAAGTGACATGTAATTACCCAGCCTCTCTTTTGACTAATTAAGTCAGTGCTGCCTATTATGTGGAAATGTATAAGGAAGTCAGGTGATCAATAACAGTGAAGGAGAGAGAGACAAGCTAATTTCTCAGCACTCGGATCGCTGATTCCTGCAATATCCCGGCCTGTTTATTATGGCTCCGGGCGGCCGCCGCTCGGCCCGCTCTGACATCACCATGTACGCCGCTCCACGCCACGCGGCTCGGAGACGAGCGCATGAATCGGGGACTGATGTTCCTCTGCAATAAAACAAGGTCCTTTTTAATTTCATGCTGCCATAAAATGCCAGTCATGTTGATGATCGGAGCAGGGTTCGCTCAATATGCAGTGTAAGCCAATATACAGTATTTCATGGCTGACGCTTTAGAACAGGACATATCTCTAATGGATGGAGGGATGTGCCAGAGATGAGGAGAGATGCAGTGACTCCACCCCTTTGGGGCTCTCAGCAGATTAAAACAAACTAACCTCACAAAGACCCAGATGAAGCCAGTTGATCCCATGGGGGAGACTCCTGGAGGAGGTCAGACTGGATGGACTTTCACCAGGAGACCGGTGTTTGTGTCCCCTGTGAAACTACAAGTCAAAGTTCATTCACATAGTTTTCACATAGTTTTGTACTTGAGTTACACCGCTGGTATTATTTCAACTCAAACCACAGTCTAAACCTAAGTAGTTTTACTGCCTAAACCTAACCAAGATGATCTTTTTGTAAACGTAAGTAGTTTGGTTGCCTAAACCTAACCAAGCTGATCTTTTCCTAAACCTTACTAAGTAGTTTTACATTGAAAGGACGAGCAGAAATTGGCTTGTGTTGTTGTTGAGCATCATCAGAGAATAAAGTATTTTGTGTGTGTGTACATGATTCAAATACAGTAGTTTCAACTCTGTGACTACTTCACAAACTGCTGTGAGGTAACATGAGAGAAACGTACGACCACATTGATTTATTGCAGTGAGAAGGATTTTCTTGTGAAGGCGAAGTTAACCCAGTTCACCTTTGGTGAACCGTGACGCATTACTTTGTCTGTCTGAACAACAGCAAACCATCCTGTCAGTGTTTCCTCTTTAATGACTAGATTACGGGACTCCTTAGAAATCTTGTTGTGCAGACGTTAGCTCCTCTGCATTGAAGAGAATCACCGTTATTCATCAGTAAATATGCTCTCATGTGGCTGTGTCTCTATAGCAGCGGCACGTTCAGTCGACCAATCAGCAGCCAGACAGAAAGACGAATGAACTGTGAAGACGTAACGACCAAGCATTGTTTGTCCCGCATTCGTTTTCCCTTTGCAGTTTGAGAGAAAATCGAACTTAAACTTCCCCTGTAAAGGGACAGTTTGGGTGTTTGTCAGTGTGGCTGTATGAGTCAGTGTGTTACCTACAGTAGATGGAGTTTGGAGAAGCAGTTACAGCACAGGAACACAGCAAAGCGCTGCTGTGGACGGAGGCAGCAGCTAAAATCTAAAATCTATTTCAGTTTAAGTGGATGCTATATTTGGGATATTTTTGCTGGTTTGCCTTGCTATGAGACAGCTATACAGTCGACGTTTCTGATGGTCAACCAAAGCTGTTTTCTCAGTCGCCAAAGCAACCAGACTCCATTGAAAAAAACAGCAATTTTACCTCACAGAACTGGAGAATTGCTGGTCTACTGCTGCCTCGATCGGTTACTGTGTTGGTGTTATTGTGCGATTTGGTTAGTCTGGATTCAGGATGATATTGTTATATATTAGCATGAGTGAATTAAACGTTTTGGGTAGACATTCATCAGTTTCCTATTCATCGAGCGAGAGCCAAACTCATTATGTCAAAATGCACTTGCAGTAACTTATTCGATAAACATGATGAAGCATTTTCTCGATTGACAGAGGTCATGTTCCTTCATTAAAGCGGTATTTTTTCTCAAAGGTGGAATGAAGTTTTTTTTTTTTTTTTACCTCAGTAAAAGTTTTGTTTCAGCTTTTAGAAAACTAAAGTTCAACCAGGAATGATGCCACAATCAAACATAAAATGTGAATATTTTATTTAATGGAGACCTTGGCATCGACACTGTCAATGGTATAAATTAAAGGGAAATATTTCGCTCTAAGACGTAGTGGAGGAAGTACAAGTAATTCTGTGATTAATTAAAAACATGCAAGTACTAGTCGGTCAGTTCATCGTTCAATCTGACTGAGAAACAGGCTTGTTTGCCATCTTACTCAGTTTGTAAAGACAAAAACAGTGTTCTCTATTAATATTATGTATGAATCCATGTGACTGACGTTATTATATATTTGTTTCAATAGAAAACAGAGTTTCTTGTCTGTGTGCAGATCTTTGTGTAGAAGTTGGAACAAGGTCAGAGCGTCCTGTACCGTCAGCAGACGACGGAGCACCAGGAACACTGTCTGCCCGATCAGGATCTCCTCAGCTTCTCCTCTCAACATGCTCGACTCCAAACCGCAGAGCAGGCTTTTTTCCGCCTTTTTTCTTTATAAGCTCCGTCAGAAGGAAAATGGAGCTCCTGTCCGAGCTGGACTGAGAGGAGATAATTCACAGGAGGAGATAGAGGAGAGAACGGCCTGAAATGAAGTGAAGAAAAGAGAAAGGAAAATTGATGGGAGGAAGGCGGCATAAACACAACGGGTGCTCCTGGTCCATCTCAAATGAAAATCCAATTTCAAAAAAGGGCTTGTGGAGTTAAAGGGGGAAGAGAGAGAGGAGAAGAAGGAGAGGAGGAAAAAAACAGCAAACAAAAAGAGGGCCAAAAAATTGTCTGGTGAAGATGAGCTGCAGCGAGAGACGTTGCAAATCCTGAGGGCCCGAGGAGAGACAATGATCTTCAATTACCAGCTGTTCTGTTCTCAATTTTAGACAAGAGAAAAGGAAATGAAGAAAAGGGAGAAGAAGGGGTGGGAGGAGAAGAGGGAGGATGTAGGGGAGATATTAGAGAGGAGGAAAGGGGGAAAAACACAAATGGGGAAAGAAGGGGGTCGAATCATACTGGAGCAGCGAGGAAGTCTAGTAGAAGAAGAGATAAACAGAGAAACAGAACGTTATAATTTTATTCATCTTATCCCACTGGAGCAGACACTTCTTCTTCCTGGACTCCATCTCGTCCTGAGAGCCTTGCCGCCGACGCTCCATTTGCAGATCGTATCGTTTGTAAACACGCTTTCTTCTCGCCGCGTTACACCCGTCTGGCAGAAGGAGAGTTTTGTCATCAACCCCCTCCTCCTCCTTCCCGATCGCTCCCTCGGCGCCGATCGTTTGCAATTCAAAACGGCTTTTCCCCGGCAGCTCTGTGTACACAAGACCGAGCAGAGACAGTAGCGGAGCGGAGTCGAGTCTGGGAAACAGACAGGAGGCCTGATTCAACATCCTGTTCCTCAGCGGCGAACGCTGATGCGGCCGTCAGGAGAGCAAACAAGAAACGGCTCACTGGGTTCGCCACCTTCACTCACAGCCCATCAGATAAACACAAGTATTGGTTTCCTTTTGCTGATGTTTGATGCTCTTTCTCCTCCTGTCGGAGAGCGAGCCAGACGAGAAATAAAGAGGAATCCCACCAAGTGATTCATCACATTATCCGATGATGGATTGTGTTCTCTTTAACTTTGACGAGTTTGATTTTTAATCTCAGGATTACCATTATCAAAACCATCCTGAGTCCCAAGTTAGAGCATCTTAATGCAGTCTGCTCTTCAGCAGACACTTACAGTATTGTTCAGCGGTGTTTTGCCTGTTTTTATGTTTTACAGGTGATGAAAAACACACTTGCATGATCAATATGGTTACAGATAGTTGCATCTGTACTTTATTTATTCTAAGTACAGTATTTCCTACAGTGATTAGTGAATATTGGAGGAAGAAAATTAGCATTTAATCTCCTGCTTCTTAGACATTTGGAGTGGAACAGGAAAAAAAGCAAGAACTGATGCTTAGAAAAATATTTTTGAGTTTGGTAAGCAGTATGTGTCGCTTCCAGGAAGGAGAAGAAAGTCGAACACTTGAAAACCCCCTAAACTCAACATGTTTGGTATAGTTAGTGGTCCTGACCCAAAGAAATACAGCACTACAACATCCCAGCAATAATATGATAATAATGATAAAGACAAATGGAATGTATTACGGGGAAAAATATTCAAGTCCGTCCAGTCATACACATCACTCGCACATGCAAAGTATTCCAGATGAAGCTGTAAATACCTGCAGTAACTTCATGTTTTGGCCACTGACATTTTAAGATGATACGATTTCTCATTTCCAAATCCAGCAGCTACAGAGCGACATGATGATTTATTTGAGTCTTTGTGTCAAATATTCACACTGTTTAAGCTCTGGTTTTGGTCTCCTCCTTCTCCTGAGGTAAACATCTGTCTCTTTAGCTGCTAAATGCTCATGTGTGCGGTGGCTTTTTACAGCTATTTCTCTAAACTCAACCAGAACCACAACGTTGTGGACTGGACAGCTGAAGTTCTCTTTAAACTTCAATATTTAGGTGTATTTTGACCTGCAAATCACCAAATTATCTTCATCCTTAGAATAAATGTGTCCCAAGAAGCCTACAAGAGATGAGGATTGCTTTCCAGCGGTGGTGACGCGACTCTTTGTCTTTTGACGTGACGAACCTCCAGAGATTGCAGCTAATCATCCTTCCTGTAAGCAGATCTGCATTGTGACTGATTAGTTTCTCCCATCGTCTCAGCATCTTGTGTTTCTCTGAGCTGTTCTCCTTTCTCGTCGTGTTTATTTTTGCACCGCTTTGCATTCTCCCTGTCGTCTTTATGTCGCTAATGTATTCGTTGATTGAGTCACGTAGAACGCAGGCCGGAGCGGGAGCATTTGCCATGCTAATTGCTGGCAGATAAACAGCGGCGGTGCCCTTCCACTAAAACAAGAAAGCTGTTTTGTTGTGGTGGAAGTGACTCCTGAGGTTCTGGCAGCTTCGTTACCTGAGAGAAAGTGGCTCTGCATCCAAACAAGAACAACAAAAGGCAGGAGGCATGAAAGCGGCTGTTTACCCCCCTGAAAGCTCACCGGGTCATCATCGGCCTAATTAAACCGCAGAGTATTTTTAGATTTCTGAGATCCTGTCAGATTCGAAAGCCTCTGTTTGTTTTTCTGCGCAGGAACAAATAAAAGTGTTTTAAGATTTATTGCCAACTGTCATGTTAGCTCTCCTCCTGTCCGCGGTGTGAAAGCGAGTCCTGCTGGGAAGCTTTACATCAAACGGCCCCTTTAGAAACACCTTTAATTACTCTCTGTCTCTCGCCCTCTGAAGTCCTCGCTGCGTTTGGCTGTCGGCTCGTCTCACTTTCTGTGGAGCCATCTGGATCTGATTCAAGCTCCTTCCTCCTGCCTCCACATCCTTCAGCACCGCATCCCAGAGCCGTCTCTCAAATTCAAATGAGCTTTAACTGGCATGACTGCTAAGTTTATTTATATATCACCAAGTGCTTCATAAGTCAATGAACACAGAGAGTAAAGAGATCACAAACAAAGCACAGCATCAAGACGGAGCTGTCTGGTGTTCAGATGCTGTTTAAACAGGTCACCTGTCTAACAGGCCTGATGTCTGCAGGACACACATTCGAGGTAGTTTAGATGTAGGGACTAGATGACCTCAGGGTTCAGTCTGGTTTGGTGCTGTGCTCACTGACAGCTGTTCACCTGGTTGGAAAAGTCAACAGACCAATAAGAGCCTTGATGGAGGGATAAAAAATGAGGGTTGCACCTTCCTGTGCCAGAGCCAGAATCAAAAAAATGGTGACATACATGGATGAGATGGATGCAGCTGTGCAGGTTCTGCTGACATGATCTGCGGCCGTACTTTGGACCTGGGTCCACTCGGTTTTTCTCCATCTTGGTTTTTGGCCCTCGCCATCTTGGTCTTCGGCTGTCGCCATCTTGGTTTGGTTTTTGGCCGTCACCATCTTGACGTGGAGTTAAGTACAACCAAATGCTGAGTAATTAAAGAAAACATTTTTAGGCGACCAAAATGTTACAAATAATTTTGATGAAGTGAAAACACAGTGAAAGGCTTAAAGTTAAGGGTTAAAGTAAAGAAAACACAGACAACTCCATGGTAGCGACCTGTCAATCACAAGGTAGCCCCGCCCTAAAACATCCCCTGCTTTATGGTCTGACTATAAATGGACAATAATTCACTAAATGAACATCCTGCTGTACTGAAGAAGACTGAAACTAGAGACTGAGACCATAAACTGATGTTTAAATGACTTTTACAACGCAGTAGGTGCAGTTTGACCCGTGATTTGAAAACATTGAACTTTTGAAATGAGTCTTGAATCATATCATTTATAGAACTATATCATATCGATAAATTATATACACAGTCTCATAGTGTTATTGAACATCCTTCAAAATCTTTTTTGTGTGTGTTTTCATTGAATCTATTTTTTTCTTGAAATATCTTCATTTTATTCAACAAAATAAAATCTGAGTTTCTCCTCAGTGTGACTCAGAAAAGACAAACACAGTTTCATTAGTTTGGTTAAGATTTCTCAGCTGGGGATTTTGTTTTGGAAATAGTTTGCCTATCATATCATTCATTTTCTATTGACTAAAGTTTTCATCGTTTAACATCTCTCCTGCACCATTTTACCTTCCTTCCTTCACTATTGATTGGATGATTACACATATTTAAAAATACTGAACTTTTTTCTCCTCCCTGCAGTTATTACCAGATGTTGTTTTCTAAACCACGCAAAGGTTATTAAGACATTTTCTTTTTAATTTTATTATTATAATCTTCACTCCATTGGGGGATATTTAATATTTTTCCTCCTCTTGGTTAAATAGTTTTTTTTTTCCCTCATTAAACTATTTTCACATTAAGCCTTTTATATTGTTTCCCCATTTGGAGATAAATGTTACAGATCACTTGAACCAAACACAGACAACGCTAATTAAGTATACTTTAATTTTCTCTTATTTCCTTGTATCATGGCAGGTTTTCCCATAATTATTTCTCTCTGCTTCTTTTTGTCAGAGCTTTTTATCTCTCTGCCCCTCGTCATTTTCACTGCTCGCTCCACCAGGTGACCCGGAGAGGAGACCCAGCTACTTTAAATTGATTCTTTCTTTTTTATGTCGCCGCATTAAATTGAAACCAATCCCCAAATGCTTAAAATCTCAGACTGCAACCTGACCTCCTGGCTGTCCTCCCCCGTCTGTATTTAGAGAGAGAGGAGAACCAGCGGGGGGATTGGAGGATGGAGGGGGACCAGGAGGGAGGAGGGGGTTGTTTGACGGCAGCTCTCACACAATGAAGCGACAGGGTTCGTTTCGTCTTCGGAGGATTTGGTAAATCCGGAACTGTGTCGAGCAGCTTTAGACAGAAAGGGAAGGCCCGCCGGAGCAGAACCGCTGAGCATGACAACCAGCTTTATTTTATGTCATTGTATTCAAATTTACTACATCCCCAACACTTATCACCCCCCTTCTCAGCACACACAGGCCCACTTTGAAGACGGATCACCGTGGAGAAAGAACATATTTTCCCCTTTTTCCAAAGTCAGATTGGCACAAATTGAAGCAGAGAAACTTTTTATGTGTGTCAGCACAGCACAATGGGGAGCACACTGTAAAAAATGGACACCTTAAGCCTGCAGAGTCTACCACAGAGCACTAAAACCTTTCTTTCTATGTTTAATACGGACAAAACAAGTTGCAAATGAAGCAGTTAAAACAGGGGAGGGCAATTATTGTTCCTGGAGGCCACATGAGAAACCCAGATTGTTGCCGGGGGCCAAACAAATACTGTCAGATGTAACCTCTATTTATCACTATAGGAAACAGACTGGGCGCTTATTGTTCAGCATTTATTCTACTGAAAATCACTCCAAACAGCAAATTTATTAAGAAAATTACATTACATACAGGAGTCTATGAACCATACAGGACTGACTGTTTAAGGTATTAATATTTCCATTAACAAAACTTAATATTTAAGTTAACATTAACACTTACATTTAACATTTAACTCAACATTAACACTTACATTTAATATTTAAGGCAACATTAACACTTACATTTAACATTTAACTCAGCATTAACACTTACATTTAACATTTAACTTAAATCAACATTTAAGATAACTCAGTAGATATCTTAAAAAGTAAGCTTAAAACTTATCTGTTCACCTTAGCTTTTAATTAGTATTAAACAACACTGCTCAGCTGTGTTGCACAGTTTAGTTTCCATGTTTCATTTAACTTCTATGTATGCATTTCACTCTTGTTGAGTTGTAACACTGCTTGGCAGCACTATTGATTTTATATGTGTTTTATTTAAATTCTACTGTTTAATTTTTTTCTCTTTTATTGTCTCCTGTGGACTAGCGGAGGCGTCCACGGCAGCACCTGCTGCTCGTTGAGAAGAGTTAAGAACGATACGATCCGATAACATCTGAAAAAGTCGCTGGATTTGTCGCTAGTCACTTTTTTGAAAACACTTGGTCTGAAAACTCACTAATACAGCGACAGTCACTAAGTTAGCAATGCTGCAACCAGCAGGTGACGCTTCTTCAAACATCACTCGCATCAATTTACATCAGTGTCAAGTGTGACAGGAAGAAGCACACTAACAATGCACAAGCATTTCAAAATAAAAGCTATTTTCTTTACTGTTTTTTTTTTTTAGCTTCATAAGGAAAATTGTGTGGTTTGTCTTAGACCTCACGGGCTGGACAGAACCATCATGTGGGCCGGTTCTGGCCTGTGGGCCGTATAATGTTAGTTTACCTGCCATGTTTGCTGCTACTCATCCAGTGAAAAACTTCAAATCATAAGAGAGAGTCTGCTTTACAAACTTGGGATTTGAGAGTTTAAAAGATCTGAAGGTGAATGAAAAAATGCAATCAAATTGCATTATGGTAAATGTAGGATCCAGTGTTTGAAGAGCTTGGCTGTTGTAGGGACTACAAGTCAGCATATCTCGGCCTCTGCTGCATTAATTTCAGGTCTATGGCTCCGTACTGCAGACAGCCTTGCTGAGATATGCCCTCCATTCATGGGAATGTCTTCAAATTTGGCACAACATCCACTCGAACTAATGAACTAATTAGATTTTGGTGCTCAAAGGTCAGAGGTCACTGTGACCTCACAAAACATGTTTTTTGCCATAACGCAAGAATTCATATGATAATTAAGACTATTTCAGACAAATAGGATAAAATGATGACAGTGGTGACAACAAATGTAAAAAACGACAAAAATATATCATACATATGTCTTTTTGTGCAGGTATGCACACTCAACACTTATGGAAACGAAATACTAAGCAAGACAAAAGAAGAATAGATAAATGTCCAGCTTAAAGATGCAGTTATCAGTATAATAATATAACCATGGATTAAATGATTATGTGAAAGTGTGAACCCACAGAGGATTCCTGAAAATACAGAAGCTGCACTGGAACAAATCATCTTTAATGCACTGGATATTTTTCATTAAATTATTTTAAAATTAATATGAGCATTTTTTTTTTTTTTACAGTGTGTAGTGTTGACCTTTTGAACAGCTCAGTGGGCTCTTTCCGCCCAAACAAAAGCCTCAGTGTGATTAATACAAGTTCAGCACATATTCAACACATCTACTGTTGTCAAAGTTGGCTGGGAGAGAAAGGCCACATAGACACCCCCACCTCCTCTGGGATGTGGTCCAACACGTTTTATTAAAGCGTCCAGCATCCATGTCCGCCACGCTGGGCCCAAAAACAATAAAGGTGTCCAATAAACTCAGGCGGAGGCAGATGCGAGCGTCACGGCGGCGCTGAGATCCGCTGACACTCAGAGAGATTCTCTGCAAACACACGAGCGAGGACTGAGAGTCTGGCTTTACGGGGACAGCGAGGCGATGAGGATGACCCTGCAGGAATGCTTTTAGCTGCCAGACCTTTCTCTTGTTACCACCCTTTCAAACACAGGCGAGGACAACCGAGCCGATTCCTGCAGGACATACTCAAAGGAGCCATTTTTATCTCCCCTGAAAAAAAAAAAAAAAAAGCCTTCAACAACGCCTCCTGGTAAAAGCACCCTTCAGACTTTGTGTTGCTGTGAGGACAGAAAACCCTATAATCTAAAAAAAACTGCACTCATGATTACAGTGTTTGAGTTGTGCTGTGTGGAAGTTACCTGCTGAGCTCCACCTCCTCCATATTTAAGTCCAGGTGGGAGGGATCTGACCCGTCACCACCGCCCGGAGCTGCAGCACTGACGGATGGAAAAACAAACTGGCGTCCTCATCTTTGTCCTCATCGTTTTAGAGGACGAGTCATGATGGTGCAAATAATTGTTAGGATTAGGGTTACGTTTTTTTTTTTTTTTTTTATTAATTTAAATGGCCAGGATCATTTATATCTCATAGTCATTATTAATTTTGTCTTAACTTGAACACCAACATCCTGTATGTCCACAGAAGCCACACTGGACTGACCTGTCTGACAGGGGGATCGGTGCCAAGTCGTGTCTGGTTAGTCAGTGGGTAACTTCAAACTCCAGTGTACTGCACATATAAATCCCAACTAATTACAACTGGGAAAATACATTAAAGTTTAAACTTTTTATGGCCTGATGGCACCGCAGCCTCACCTATACTCTATATATGTCCATAAAGCAGCATGAGGCTCCTCCAATCACAGACAACAACAGCTTTATGTCCTAAAAATCATTATTACACTGCTTTGGTGAATACTTGATTCTGATTGGACAATCACTGCATTCTATAGTCTGTTACTTCCGTATAACAAACCGTTACTATGTATAACACACCGTTACTATGTTTAACAGACCGTTACTATGTATAACAGACTGTTACTATGTTTAACGGACCGTTACTATGTTTAATAGACCGTTACTATGTATAACGGACCGTTACTATGTTTAACAGACCGTTACTATGTATAACGGACCGTTACTATGTTTAACAGACCATTACTATGTATAACGGACCGTTACTATGTATAACAGACTGTTACTATATTTAACGGACCGTTACTATGTATAACAGACAGTTACTATGTATAACAGACCGTTGCTATGTTTAACAGACCGTTGCTATGTTTAACAGGCTGTTACTATGTATAACAGACCGTTACTATGTATAACAGACTGTTGCTAGGTTTAACAGGCTGTTACGATGTATAACAGACTGCTACTATGTTTAACAGACCATTACAATGTATAACGGACCGTTACTATGTATAATGGACCGTTACAATGTTTAACGGACCGTTACTATGTATAACAGACCGTTACTATGTTTAACGGACCGTTACTATGTATAACGGACCGTTACTATGTTTAACAGGCTGTTACTATGTATAACACACCTTTGCTATGTATATCAGATTGTTACTATGTATAGCAGACCATTGCTTGTATAACAGACCGTTGCTATGTATGTCAGATCGTTACTATGTATAGCAGACCGTTGCTTGTATAATAGACTGTTGCTATGTATAGCAGATCATTATTATGTAAAGCAGACAATTGCTTGTATAACAGACCGTTGCTATGTATATCAGATCATTACTACATATAGCAGACTCTTGCTATGTATTTCAGATCATTACTATGTATAGCAGACCGTTGCTTGTATAACAGACTGTCACTTCATCAAAGTTAATTATAACATTTCAGTCGTCTAAAAACGTCTTATTCAGTTGTACTTTGTCTTCTCGTATCACTTCTGGTTGCAGCAAACCAAGATGGCGACGACCAAAAGCCAAGATGACCTTGAATTCTGTTCTGAAGGTTACACTTTCAGACTACAGCTAACACTCAGACGTTTCTGTTCTGTTTGTGCATTAAATGAAATAAATCAGCTGTTTTTATGTGTATTAATGTAAAGAAACCAGAGCTGTAAAGTTTTTCTTTGCACTGCTTCGCCCTGCTGGTGAATCAAGGTGCTGCATGCTGACAGGAATCAGCCAGTATGGCTAAACCCCACTTTAACTTCTGATATTTGTTAAATGTTACTGAAACTTCTTGCTAAAAGAACATTTTGAATGCAGGACTCTGACTTTTAATGGAGCTCTATCCCAAAGTGCTATTGATACCTGAAGGATTTAAATTCCTCTTCCACCTCTGCTCCTTATTACCGTCACCCAGTCAGCGGCTCCATCTGGCCTCCCAGAGACGGTGTTCAGGACGGAGAAATCTCCACGGGTCTGATTTCACTGTTAGCTGGAGCTTTAATGATCCCCGCCGGGAATTAAAGAGGAGAAAGAGGAACCTGCTGTGGGAAGTCGATCTAGGATTTAACCCGCGGCTTCTTCCTGGAGGAGGCGGCAGGTCGTCCGGCAGGCAGCCAGAGGACGAGTCACAGCGAGGAGGTGGTCGGTTCAACCCGACTGACGAGAGGAGGCGCGCTGCCGCGATGACAGTGACCTTCAGCATTGATTTCTACTTGTCTTAATACAGTGGGTTTAGTATCTATTTAATAAATAAACTATTACAGCAACCAAAAAACGTGTCTCAGTGTGCATATGGTTAATGTGGATTGTTTCAGGACAGACTTGAAAAAAGTCTGAACTTCCGCTTTAATAATAATAATTAACACTAATTATACAGCACTTTAAAAACAATATAAAGTATAAAGTACATAAACACAAAGTCAATAACAACTGAATAAATTTATGGTTTGAATTATATTTGAATTACAGCTACTTGTAGTAGTGATGGTAGTACTAGTTCTTAAAGGAGTTGTAGTACATATTTCATATCTTTATATTGTACATAACTTCAAAACTTTCTATTTTATCTTAATACTTCATGTTATCAAATATTCTGTTCTATTTTTTATTATACTAATATTTTCTTGTACTGTATACAGCTCTTTATTGTGTGTGTTATACGTATTATATTATTGTTCAAAACATAATATCTATATATACTGTTAGAAAATATAATACATATCAATGAATAACAGAATAATATAAAGATATATACATTTTTAAATCATTTCTTCATTTTTAATATTTACAATCATACTTGTTATAATAATATTTAAAGTAGGTGGTGGCACATACTCTGTAACATTATATTGTACATACCAAATATTAAAGTATTATTAATATCAATTTATATGATTGTATCATATTCGGTGCATTCATTTAACAGTATTTTATTGGGGTTTTCCACTTCAAACAAATATTTCATGTAAATTATATGGTCGGTCTTGGCGGTGAATACAGAATACCATCAAATAATTATAAGTAAAAAAGAAGGAAATAAAAACCATAGTAACTGAAACAGAGGTGAATGAACAGATTTTACATTAATAACAATGTACAGAAATCTTAAAGGTCACGTGGTCTACTACACTTAATAACATATCACCCACCCCCACCTTGGGTGTATATGTACAGTATTTATTACCCTCACCTCTATTTATATTTATTATTTATAGCACATCTACTATTCTACTTCAAAACGGCTTTCAGAGTTGCACCACTGGACTAATTATTTTTCCATATACATATTTTCTCAGTTCATTAATATAAAGCTTTTGAATTTGATTAAGTCTTCACACTGTTTTTGTGATTTTAATACCATGTGAAGTGCTTATAAGGAGTCATTAAAACCAAACAAATACCCCCCTCACACACATACACACAGCCACGTCACTGCTTATGTTTATTTGTTTGTGCGTTTGTGCGTTTGTGCATTTGTGCATGTGTGTGTGTGTGTGTGTATGTGTGTGTGCATGTAATTAACACAGGAAGTCCTCGTGGATTCACTGTTTCTGTGTTTGAGTCGTCCAAATAAAGCCACCTTAATCTCCCACTGAGTGCTGACTGATGTCTGAATCATGATGGAGCTTTCTAAGCCTTCTTGTCAGCACAAGAGGAAGAGGGGTGTGTGTGTGTGTGTGTGTGTGTGTGTGTGTGTGTGTGTGTGTGTGTGTGTGTGTGTGTGTGTGTGTGTGTAACACCTCAACATAAAGCCTGATGGTGTGAAGATACACTCTGTTAATCTCTAGCAGCTTGTTCTCAAGACTTCAGCACCCAATACAGGGTGAATGCACACACACACACACACACACACACACACACACACACAAAGACACACACAATTATGCAAATATGTTCATGAGTGTAAAAAGAGCACAAAAAGCACATTTGCTGGCACGTGACACAAACACAAACAATCCATCTTTGCTTCCTCTTCCTCTGGTGCGTTCAGGTGATGCTTGTCGACTTGTAAATTCCAACACCATCGGCACATTTCATGATTCCCGAGTTCACAAGTTCTAATGAATCTTTTTTAGCACATTATTGACAACTGGTAAATACAAAACTAACACTGTAATCTGTGCAGTCCCCCTGGTGAATTATTGAAACTGTGATCGTTTAAGACGTGAAAAGTAAAAATGTTAATTAATAAATCCAAAATGCACTTCAGCGGCTGTAAGTGTCTCTGTGTTTATTAAAATGTATTTCCAGTTGTGATAAATTTAAATGACTGTTATGGGTGTTCATGACAGCACCCCCCCCCCCCCCCCCTTTTCTCCTGATTGTGGATGAGGAAGTCAGCATCTTTGGAGTCTCATGAGCTTCCTGACCATGAAGCAGGATTTTTAATGTGCTTATCATGTGATTATCTGTGCATGACTAAACGTGATGCCTTTTTTTGCCTGTTTTGCTGTTGCAGTTATTTTGTCCTGATGGTGGCTCTGCTGGAGACCTCCAACAGTCTGTCAGTTAGATTTCAGGACAAACATGCTGTAAGGATTCACAAGAAACTGGGACAGTTATAGTGCTGCTTGGTCAGTGACCCTATGCTTCAAACTATGACGCTCTAGGTACTGTGGTTTGGGTTCTAATAAGTCGGTTTGCTAATTGCATTAGTTGCATAACAAATCTATGTCAAATTAAATCAGTGCTGATTTTCTCTCTCTAATAGCGTCTAATTTACGCAGATGGGTTTACATTGGAGTTGAAACTCAGGTGCATCTTATACGGAAGCTAAAGGTTGCCTCGGTGCGTCGGTATCAGACATCGAGGCCCTGACAGAGCTGATGAACGATGAGCTGGAGTGAGAACAGGCTGGTGTTTCCTGATCCGGGGTCATTCACTAGCAGGTATAATGCGGTTAATACATCTTAATTTCTTAGTAATTTAGGACCTAATACTTTACATTTTATCATGTGAAATTACACATGGTTGGCTAATACAGATATTTTGGTTTATATTTCAAGACCAAGAAAATGTAAGGAAATACATGAAGGAATAATGCAACACACCAGCATTTATTTCCTGGGAAGAGGGGGGAAATAAGCCAACAGTATATAGCTTTTAGGTCTACATGTAGACAACATTCTCTGAATACACAGAAAATTTCAGACTTTTTCTGATCGTTTCAAACTAATCTTCAGGGGTGAAAGATCGCTTCGACATATGAGTTCAGTATTTATAAAATCCTGTAGTTCAGTGTAAAGAGAGAGACAGATTCAGCTCCATCAAATGTGTGCAAATGATCGGAAATGTAGTCATTAAACAGTTTTAATGTACAGATGTTGGTACCAGCTTCCAGAAACCTGTACTGGTAGAGCAGTGACAGCATGAGGGAAAGCTCATAGTGTCGGCGGTGATACCAGTAATAGAGTCTGCTCGTCGGACAGACAGGATGGGATAATGGTTCGATAAAGATTACAAAGAGGAGGGGAGTCAGAGGACACCCCTGTCTCGCTCCACAGCTGAGCACAAAAGGATATTTGGTCGAGAGTGATTATAGAAGCTCATGGAAAGTCACGGAGAGTTTGAATTCAGCAGGTGAAGCCCAGTCCAAACCCCACTGTCCAGTAAATCTTTATTATCACCGAAAGGCAATTTGTTTTACAGCCAGGTCAATTAAGATGAAAAACCAGCAACATAAGGAAGAGGACAGCCACCAATGTGTTCACAGAGGAACAGCAGCTCTCATGTTTACTGGTTCAGTCTGTGCTATATATATATATATATATATATATATATATATATATATAGCACAGATCAATATATATATATGTACCAAAGGCAGCACTGAAGCAGGGTTGAGGGTTGCGTTGCTGAGGGTTATTTCAGTGCATTATTACCAGAACAGTATTTGTAGTCTTATGTTACAATGATGTTAAAGACCATGGGGTAATGGCAGGCCAGTATGCATCTTTGCATGGCCTTGAGTTGAACTTTGGTGAACTTTCAGGTGAATATGCTTCAGGTGAAAGGACAAGCCAGGCCCACTTCTACCAGGATGCAAAAGCATGCATTGCTTCCTCAGTTTGCTTCCTGGTCACTTTACAGCAGCCCACTGCTCCTGATGCTTAGCATCGGTTGACTGCAGATTTCACGTATATGTACCTGTATGTATGTGACAATTCTAATAAATCTTCAGTTTAATGTTTTGCAGCTTCATTTGCAACTTAAATAATAAATCCCAAGCGCAAGGCGGTAGGTCTTTTAGGCACATGGACTTTATGGACTTCTCCATACGCACCTTTTACTTTGGTTCATGTGCTGTATGTGCTGCAGCACAGCACTTGTGGGTGGAGGTGAATATAGATCAGCGGTGATTACTAAATACTCTCTCAGCCAGTCACATCACTGGTCTCATCGTTAGAGAAGAGGCTATGATGTACCCTGGTAACTGCATGTCTCCAGTGTAAAAAACAAAAAGCAGAATACTGAGTTAGAACGGAGCGGTCTGGTGTGTATAGAGGTTTATATGGTTTTGCTGTACCATGAAGTAACACAACTACAGTAATTACTTCTGATGCCAATAAGGAACTAATATATTACTTTTTCTTACATCCTGGGTTCCAGTCCAGTGTTTTCCTGGTGTTCTCCCCACCCTTTTGTTTCCTGTCTTGACTTCCCTTGTCCGTCTCCTTGTGTAGTTATGCTTTGCGCAGGTGGGCGTGGTTCCCTGTTCCCACCTCGGGGCGGCGGCAGCTGAAACTAATCAATGTGATTCAGCCCAGCAGTATATATACCCGATCTTACCGTCCACTCATTGCCTGATCGGTCCGACACCAGTCGTGGTATCCTCATTCAGGCCCAGATCCTTTTTTGCTTTTTTTTTTTGTTGAGACTTTTGAACTTACCTGCCTTTTCTCTTCTGTGTTCAGTCCTGCCACCTGTCTGCCATCTTCTACCATCCTGCCTGCATCCGTCTTCAGTCAGCACCATCCACGTTCCCTGACCTGCCATCCGCCCATCTGCCTCCCTCTTCAAGTATCAGACCACGCACAGAAACCTCCCTAGGAATCAGTGGAACTCCCTCCGTCTCCACAACCAGTTTCACCTCCAACATTCCCCAATCCTGGACTGAATAGCCATGTACCTATAAACCATCCCTCGCACATTTCATTCAACCTTTTATTTGTAAATAAACCCATTTTAGTTTTGAACCAAATTCGGATTACGTGCGCTGCGTTTGGGTCCACCATTTTGTGCCAATCCATAACACTTTTTCAAGGAGTAGTAAGTAAAAAGTGACTTATCAAACTTCCTGCGTAACTTGCCCCACACTGAAAATAATGTAGTTTAAAGTGACTGTGTAGCTCACACCAAGATGAGGGTGCAAAAACTTTAAAAGCTCTTTCACCAAAGACGGCGCAGAATCGAACAATGGCATAAATTAATTTGTCCATGATATGAAGGCAGTTCATGTAATATGGCCTTATAAAGAAAAATGTGCTAAGGTTGTATAGAGAGGACAAACCAACTTCCTCATGCAAACTGTAATGGTTTGTGTGGAAGTGTGAATCACAGCATGAAATATTGAATCCAGCATTTTCAAAGATTAACTGGCATACATGTATGCAATACAACCTTAATTAATTCCTGATGAAAGCATCAATTGAATCATGTTTTCCTTGCAGCAAAAGAAAAACAGCATTTGTTTCTATAATAGAAGCCTAACTTTACCTTGAGCTTCAATATGATGTTTAAAAGGCAAATTGTCAAGTGGACTTGCTCGATCACCTCATTAGTTAAAGTAACAAACTGATATACACCACCTGCTGTCTTATTTGACCCTGAGAAACCCATATTTTGATATTTAAACTTAGAAGTGTCAGTTCACAGAAAGCAGATTCAGCTCCTTACTTTCATTTTATTTTCATTTCTCTGACTAAATGATAAGATGTCTGTGTAGCTCTGTCTCATTATGCAATAAAGCTGAACCTTGAACCTTACAAACTCTCAAAATTACAAATGTAAAAGATTGATTTTTTTTTTTCTGAAAGCAATATTTTTGCAGTTTGCATGTCGTCACAGCTGTGTGCAGAGTGAGGTGCTCAAACATCAACAGGGAAATGGGAGGAAATTTGGGAGTTTGTGTTGCTAATAAAATAAAAAGTGTGTTTTAGAAGTTGTGGAGCTGAAATGTCTCACCTGTCAACAAACTAATGTATACCTGCAACATCAATATGACTTCACAGAGACACAATAAGCGAGCTCTCTTTATTATATGTCTATTCCCACATGTGCTCCGGCAGACTTGGCTCTATAGAGTAAATGCTATATACTGCAGCACAATGCGTGGACTCATTTCCCTCCTCCTCCTCTGTTCTCTCTGCTCGTCTATTGTTCTGCTGATCAGTGGCGTCTTTCACCACGCTGATTTCGTTTTTCTGCATCAAGGCTATTCTCATTTATTCCTTTGCTTTGTCATTTACTGCATGCTTCTCCTCTTTTCCACCATGCTGCGTTCTCTTGTCATTTGGCTTCCTTATCAGGCTCGGCGCGGCCGTCGCTTGTCATCGGAGTTTTGAAGTTTCTCTCGCTTTCATTTTAGTGCAAGGCGTGATGTTGTTTTCATATCTTTCCTGCACAAATTTGTAATTTTCTTCTCTCAGTTTGTCATCACGTTTTATCACTTCTTTTTCTTATCACTGTACAAATCAGCTCAACCAATTTCAAATGGATCAGTGGGATTTTTTTTTCCTTCCTCCCCATCAGTGAATCTGAAGGCACCTGGATGATAAGGGTTTTTATTTTTTTTTTTGGTTTGACTAAAATACTCACTCATTACTACAGTGAAGTTAAATGGGCTGATCACAGAAAAACATCCCAGCGTGTCACATCCAGTCTGTGAGCTCCAGGAGGAGTTTCACTTCAACCAGACATTTTACATTACATGTCACTGGTTAATCTGAACACTTCCTAGTTAATTATAGTCAATCGTGCTTAATCGCAAATTCATCACCTTTTATCCATTGAAAATATACCTTAAAGTGTCAAGTGTTTCATACTCTTATCAACATGAGAGTGGGAAAATATGAAATAAGATAAAATACAAATAAGAAAATATGCTGCTTGAGGCAAATGTATGTATATATTTAGTACTGGCAATCAATGAGCAACACCAATCAATGACAGATATTGTCCAGAAACCCTCCCAGGTTCTGACTTTAGCATCAACAATCTGTTCCAATCAGAACATGGCAAACTGCAGCCCAACAGGCAACAACAGCTGTCAGTGTGTCAGAGTGCTGACTTGACTAGGACTTGATCCAGACTGACTGGGACTATCAGAAAGTGGGCATGTCTGTAAAGGGGAGACTGATAAACACACTGTTAACGGCAAACATTTAGTTACACCCGCACTGTACAACAGCAGTGCATGACAACAAGCTTCACCCCTTCCTTTCTGACCTTTCACAATAAAAGCCCACATATAGGGCTTACACAGCATCAAGATGCAACCCGACAACATAGCCTATATAATGGCTTATCGGTGATATAGCGCTCTGCCCAAATATGCAGGACGTCTCACACCAGTTAGAAACAACAATGCATTTGGTCGGAAACATGTTTGTTTGTATACAGAGTGAGGAAGTGAGATCCGATCACAAGTGGCCACTCGAACCTCGAATGAGGAGACGCTGTCTAATACCAGGTGTGAAGTGACGTACTAAGACTCATGTTTAGAACAGGTCTCAACAGGACCTAAGTTCACCTACGCCACTTTGATGAAGCCAGCCACACTGATGCACAAAGACTATAAAAATGTCAATAAGAAAATTATGCTTTTTGTGGAGCAGTAGGGCAAAAGCTCACTGGATCTTGATTATCAGTATGAATACAGACCATGAAATTGGGGCCTCAGGATCCTTCTGACTTTTTAGGTTTTTAAGCAGGAAGTGTTACCACAGGGTTACTGCCTTGTGGCAGCCAAGCGTTCATAGCAATGTCGCTTTTTGATCCTTCGATGTTGGTTCTGTTGGCATTGGACTCTTCACCGACTAACAAGAAACATGAGCTGGAATTAGACCGTCGTGAGACAGGTTAGTTTTACCCTGCTGATGATGTGCTGCTGCAATAATAATCCTACCGGTTACTGCTAGAATCCACTGTACATGAAGCTGTGTGATGCTACAATGCTGCAGATGCACAGCTCAGACTCAGTACCGTATTTAATATTTTCCTATCAGAGCCTGTTCTGTGTGTGTGTGTGTGTGTGTGTGTGTGTGTGTGTGTGTGTGTGAGTGTGTGTGAGTGTGTGTGGATGCCGACGTGAAATTAAAAAAATTTGGTGAGCGCTGCACGAAATGAAATGACACACATGAGGAATCTGGAAAAGAAAGAAAGAAATGAGCTGATGCACAAGAAAAAATAAAAGGGTGAGTCGACGCTGCTCGGCCTCAAACACAGGAGATGTTTGAGGGACCTGAACTCTCATTTAGAACAAATTTAACAAAGTCATCCTGGGAGGTTGTCATGGTGAAGCCTTTGTTCGTTATAGTTTGTCTCTCTGTCTGTTGTGTCAACGTGAAATGGCTGACGTCCTTCCAGGTTGGTGTATTTTCTGTCTTATTACGTTTTTTTAGCAGCAACTTTCTCTCTTCGTTTTTGATTTCACAGCGTGGAGTCAGCCCTGCTCTCGTTTCTGCACAGCGGTCGGCGAACGCAGCACAGCAGGAGGATTCTGGGATATTTTGGGGATCTGTTAGGGCGGCGGACGCCCCAAGAGGATGTGACATGTTTGTTCCTGAGGCCTTCAAAGACAACAGGTCATCATAAAAGAACACACCAGACCTGGATTTACTGTGCACTCTGCTGTGCGTCCTACACTGTCCCCTATTACATGTGTGTCAGCACAAGGGCGGGATTTTACCTGGGGATGGTGAAATCTCTGAAAGTTCAAGTTGTGTCCCATCGACTTTTAAAGTTTTAAAGCTAAACCCCTAAAATCTCTCAGTAGTGACCCTTCGCTGTACAGCCTTCATAATCCAGATGAGACACAACTCTGAACTGATATAATACACCAAATTAATTTTTATTTCCTTTACTCATATTCATGCTACCTCTTAGGCAGCTCCACCTCTCTTACTGTCATTGGCAGACCAAGGCCCCATCCTGAACCTGTACTATCTAACATAAACCTTAACAGAGCCATTTGATAGGAGGAATATGTTGAGGGTTGTACACAACCCTGACAATAAGCTCTGTACCAACAGATACAGTTCAAGGAAGTTCAGGAAGTTTTGAATGTAACATTAACAAAACAAAACTCACATGCTATGAAATGCTTGATTAGATTATGCAGTTGATTGACACTATTATACTACAATGTGCAAAGCAGCAATACTATAAAAGTAATGTAGATGGTCTTAGAAAAGCTCCAAGATCTGTACTACACAGAAGGAATAATTGTTTGGGAAAAAAAAAACATTTTGCTTTCTGTTTGCTCAATTTAACTGGTAGTGTCACTCTAAAGTCACAGTTTGGCTGATGTTCAATGGCACATCATTTACTTAACTGTTCCTTGTATACAAATTACAAAACCGTAGAAATATCAGTATGTCAGAATCTATGGCCCCGACCATGGCTCTGAAGTATCAGTATGTCAGAATCTATGGCCCCGACCATGGCTCTGAAGTATCAGTATGTCAGAATCTATGGCCCCGACCATGGCTCTGAAGTATCAGCATGTCAGAATCTATGGCCCCGACCATGGCTCTGAAGTATCAGTATGTCAGAATCTATGGCCCCGACCAGGGCTCTGAAGTATCAGTATGTCAGAATCTATGGCCCCGACCATGGCTCTGAAGTATCAGTATGTCAGAATCTATGGCCCCGACCAGGGCTCTGAAATATCAGTATGTCAGAATCTATGGCCCCAACCATGCCTCAGAAGTATCAGTATGTCAGAGTCTATGGCCCCGACCATGGCTCTGAAATATTAGTATGTCAGAATCTATATCTCCGACCATGACTGAGAAGTATCAGTAAGTTAGAATATATGGCCCTGACCATGGCTCTGATGTATCAGTAAGTTAGAATATATGGCCCTGACCATGGCTCTGATGTATCAGTATGTCAGAATCTATGGCCCCGACCATGGCTCTGAAGTATCAGTAAGTCAGAATCTATGGCCCCGACCATGACTTAGAAGTATCAGTAAGTTAGAATATATGGCCCTGACCATGGCTTTGATGTATCAGTATGTCAGAATCTATGGCCCTGACCATGGCTCTGAAGTATCAGTATGTCAGAATCTATGGCCCCGACCATGGCTCTGAAGTATCAGTAAGTCAGAATCTATGGCCCCGACCATGGCTCTGAAGTATCAGTATGTCAGAATCTATGGCCCCGACCATGGCTCTGAAGTATCAGTAAATCAGAATCTATGGCCCCGACCATGGCTCTGAAGTATCAGTAAGTTAGAATCTATGGCCCCGACCATGGCTCTGAAGTATCAGTATGTCAGAATCTATGGCCCCGACCATGGCTCTGAGGTATCAGTAAGTTAGAATATATGGCCCCGACCATGGCTCTGAAGTATCAGTGTGTCAGAATCTATGGCCCCGACCATGGCTCTGAAGTATCAGTGTGTCAGAATCTATGGCCCCGACCATGGCTCTGAAGTATCAGTGTGTCAGAATCTATGGCCCTGACCATGGCTCTGACGTATCAGTGTGTCAGAATCTATGGCCCCGACCATGGCTCTGAAGTATCAGTATGTCAGAATCTATGGCCCTGACCATGGCTCTGAAGTATCAGTATGTCAGAATCTATGGCCCCGACCATGGCTCTGAAGTATCAGTATGTCAGAATCTGTGGCCCCGACCATGGCTCTGAAGTATCAGTACCCTAACTGTGCTGTGTATTGATGAATCCATGGCTCTGTCCGTGGTGCTAAAGTAGCAGACAGATTTTTAATTGTGACTTTTTCTCTGATTAAAAGTCATTCATGGTGACGTTTCGCTTGTTACAGATGAACGATACAAACTTGGTCCTTCCCCCCTGTTAGAAATAATCAAATGGCCTACTGGCATCGGAGGTTTCCACCTGATCAATACTTATGAAATGTGATGTTTGTTTTGCTGCTCTTCAGCTTCTGATAAAGACAGGCTAAGCTTGGTTCATTGACAATGTTGTGTTTTTAAAAGCATTTCTATTAGCAGTTTGGTGTGCATGTCAGTCATCTGAATGGTTTATGGTTGGGCCAAGTTGAGGTCTCAAGCTGATTCAATCGTTTATGAGATAATAAGAAATTTGTTTTATTTTCCCTGTCATTGATTCTTCCAGTATTTATACAGTCTTGTCTCAGGTGCTGCAGTGTCTTCTTCCATCAGAGAGAACATGTTCCTGTAAGCTGGGGTTCCTCTGGGTTTGCAGCTGGTTGTTTGTTTGGCAGTAAATTCATGGTCACCAGCTGTGGAGAATCTAACGCTGCTCTCCCTGCATCCTGCTGAGCTAATCTCTGTATATCCTGGTCTGAAATTTACTGCGCTTACCATCCTATGCTGCAAAAAAGTCCTGCGAGCCCAGAGAATTGAGGTATCCATTTCGACGACAGTTTTACAGCAGCTAAGTTCACTTAGCATTAAATCCTCCTCCTCCTGACTGAAGACTAACCTTGTTTTCAGACCAAAAGCAGGGAGCAGAGAGGCAACAGGCACGTTCAAAATTTAGTGTTTAATTTGGTTAATATCGTCGGCTCACTCTGTAAATTTACTGCAGCCCTCAATTTGAATTAGACTGCGGTGAACAGTCAGTGAGGAGTGGACACTAATGCAAATGCACGAGAGCCGGTCGATACTGCTGTGTTTGCTTTTCTGCCCTGTTTACCCAGCGAGTGTGTGTGTGTGTGTGTGTGTGTGTGTGCATGCTAATGGCTCACAGTGAAATATAAAAGAAAATGTAGAAAGCTATTCGACACATTCCACATGCCGTACGCAGCTCGTTTACAAAAGCAAATGAATACAAGACACACGGCTCATTTGGAAGGGAACATGAATACCAGAGCGGTGGAGTCAATAAAGAAACTTTTAGTCAATGTTTCAGTCGATGTGCAGCACATTTCCTCCTCTGGAATGCATGGTGTTCTGTTCAAGTCAATGTGTGATCCAACAGCTGAATGTACACTCAACCTTGAAGCATTCATCTAATATGAATATCACTGAGAATGAATAGCTGTCAGGGCCAAAGCTGTGGTGTTAAATACAAGTGAAGTCGGACCAGACTGGTTGTATTGTCATGTCTTGTAGCACTTCCATCTTGAGAGCTGTACTGAGATAATCAGTCCATTAATCATGCGATCAACTGGAAAGTGACGTCAGCTATGATGATCAATTAATCAGACTGACAACATTCTCTGGTTCCAGCTTCTCAAATGTGAGGATATCCTTGTTTTCTTTATTTTGTTTTTTGACTGTTAATCATTTTAAAAAATATTTTATGACGTCAAGTTGAGCTCAAGTAACCAGTGGTGAGTGTTTTCACTTTGTCCATTTTGTAAATTAGGGGCGTCGCAATGTACCCAGCCTGTTCACGTGAAAAAGCGTAGAAATACCATGATAATGAGTAAGGCGTTAGCCTTGCAATAAATATGCATTTCTTGATTCACGCATGTCTTAAAGACAATACGATCCTCCTACTGTGCTAATAACTGAGAAAGACAGGTATTAAAAATGTAAATTAGCGTACCCTCATTTTCCACCATATTACAAAACAAAATTTAAAAAATATTGTAAACATAATGTAGCATTTGGCTGTTAATAACTCCTGAGATATTAATGAGGACTATTTAAGGCTACTTTAGAGAAGGAAAGTAGGTGTGCAGAGACCTGTTCACCTCCACTGATGCTAACAGTTTCTGGCAGTGATTAGCATATGTTTTACTTCCAGAAACTAATCAAAGATGTGATCAGGATCCCAGAGAGAGAGAGAAACAACATTAATCTGCTTCTGATTAGAAATGAATGGGAACTATGTCACAAACACCTGAAATCCTGAAAAATAAAACCCTGATGTATCACCTCCCTGATTAAAGGAAGACATCATCAATCACCCACAAACCCTTTAATACTGAGCCCGAGAGTCTGAAACCAATAAGCAGTCCACCCGGTGGATTTCTCTTCGAGACAGAATCACTTCATTACAAACGTCCGTCCTCCTTCCACGAAGACTTTTTCTGCACTTGGGAGATTAAAAGACGAATTTCTCAGTGAGCTCAGACTGCTTTCTCAACACGCTCACATCTGGATTTATCCAGATATATTGGAGCCATGTTGTGTTATTTTCTTCATCACATAGTGTTTCATTATTTTCATCCCATATCGTAGCATGTGTTCCCAAAAGTAAACCTTCATTCTGCAGCATAGAAAGCTGTCTGGGCTTGTTGGCTGAACACAGAGTCGTGTTTCTCCTTTTAAAGTGACAGTCCCACGTTTCTGTTCTTAATCGGAGGCAGATGAGAAGATGGATATACTGCTGCTTTAAATGTTGTTTATTTATTTTATTACCAAGTAGGTTTTCATGGCAAGCAATTAGCTTTGCTGTGTTGGTGTGTAGATAAGAAACAGAAATATAGAAAGAAATGAATAGAAAAAAAATAGCTAATAACATTACATTAGTCCCAAAATTATGTGAACACCTGAATATTCCAACACAATGTTCTCAATGCTCCTAAAAACAGCCTTTCAGTCTTTCCACCACATGTTGGAAATCTCATTTTTCACAATACAGGAGCTTTAATGTGGGCATGTGGGCTTCAAGTAGGTCTGTTTCCGATCAGGTCCAACATTTGGATTGATAAGCATATATTAATGATGTATAAGAGGGTTGTTTTAGACATAAAATAAAATTCATTGATTTAACTTTGAAATGGCATCAGAGAGGCTAAATAACAACAACATATGGTCGATTACATATTCTGTCGCAATTAATCACATGATTGTCCATGGCTGATTAATCACAAGTTAATCACACGTTTTATCTGTTCAAAATGTATCTTAATGGAAAATTTGTCAAGTGTTTTATACTCTTATCAACATGTATGTGAACAAATATGTGGTAATATGCAAATGTACTGTATGTATATATTTATTACTGAATATTACTAACACAAATCAATGACAGATATTGTCCAGAAACCCTCCCAGGTTCTGACTTTAGCATCAACAATCTGCTCCAAACTGCAGCCCAACAGGCAACAACAGCTGTCAGTGTGTCAGAGTGCTGACTTGACTAGGACTTGATCCAGACTGACTGGGACTATCATAAAATGGGCATGTCCGTAATGTATCATCCTTCCAGCTTTAAAAACGGAGCCACAATCACAAGTTGCGTTCCTGCTTTAAAGAAATTAGTGGCATGAAAACCAAGTTGCGTTATTATTGTATAGACGTTGACAGTCCTTCAAAGAAAACATTGAGTAAACAGAGCACCTGCGTACGAACGCAGCACTAGCAATGTATTTTGAACTTAAGAACAATTCTCCATCAAAACCAGCAGGAGGGGAGCTGCGTAGAAAGAGCTGTTTGTGGCTTGCAGCACTCTCCCGAAAAGCTGCCAGGCTAAGAAACCAAACTAAACAACGTTTGTCTGACCTACGCTCCGTTTCAGTACTACGGACAGCGCCGCACCTACACAAACTGCCCTTGCACACACCAAACAGCGCTGTCCGTGGTTCTGAAACAACAGCTAAATGATAGTCGCATGTATCTCAGCCAAGTTTTGAGAGAAAAACACAGATGCAAATACTATTATATCAGAGTCCAAAAGTTATCTGAGCCACGGCTACCACTGTTCTACGGTCTGACTCCCAGTCAGTGTTCCAGTTCTTCCCAAACATGTTGGATGTTGCTGAGGTCAGAGCTCGGTGCAAACCAGTCAAGTTCTTCCACATCAAACTGGGAAAACCATTTCTTTGTGGAGAAGGTTTCATGCACGAGGGTACTGACATCATGAAACAGGAAATCGACAAACAAATTACTGTCTAAAACATTTTATGTAAAATTTTCAAACATTTCTAAAACAGAAGGAAAAGGCAATAAATCACTGCATTCAAAGCTCTGTATAATATGCAGTCATCATTTCATTTTAAACACGTTGGCCTTTATTCTGAGTGATTGAGAATAGGCCTTTATTATTAATATGATATAACATAACATAATATAATACATCTAAAACTGTTAAAACCAATAAGCAAACTATGTGGCATAACCACATGTGCATACATCTCATTTTTTTCTTCATCTTTGTCTTCTTCTATATTTGGGGTTGCATGGCTGCATCAGAAGAGAAAAAGAAAACACCTTCTGGTGTTACAGCTGAGTCATACTCAGCATTTAACCTGATGCAGAGTCAGAAACATCTCCACCTCGGTGTTGACAACTGACACAGTTTCACCGACTGTACTTTCACATAACCAAACATCGCCTAAGCCAGACACCCACACAGTCTGACAGCTCAGTTTAACTCTTTAGACCAGGAGAGTGAAACTCCTGATGTTCACAGCTGCAAAAGTAATTATAATTATTCTTTCCTTCTAATTTAGGGTCTGAATTGTCTAGATCTCATATCTTTATATCTATATATCTGTATATCTATCTACTATCTCTTTCTCTCTCTCTCTCTCTCTCTCTCTCTCTCTCTCTCTCTCTCTCTATATATATATATATATATATATATATATATATATATATATATATATATATATATTGTCCTTGGTGCATGACTTAAGAGAAGGATCGTGAATGATCATCGTTAGTCTTGTCCTATTCAGTTGTATATGAATGCTGTATATTTATAATGTAGCCTAGAAATAAATATTTTTAATGAATGCAGTTTTGAAAGTGAAAAAATGGAAAATATTCAACTTTATGAAATTATATAATAATAATAAATAATATAAGTATTTTCTGATATAAATTTATGGGCTGCATGGTGGCGCAGTGGTTAGCGCTGTCGCCTCACAGCAAGAGGGTCGCAGGTTCGATTCCGGCTTGGGGCTCTTCTGTGTGGAGTTTGTATGTTCTCCCCGTGTAAGCGTGGGTTTTCTCCGGGTACTCCGGCTTCCTCCCACCGTCCAAAGACATGCTGTTTAGGTTAATTGATTACTCTAAATTGCCCGTAGGTGTGGATGTGAGTGTGAATGGTTGTCTGTCTATATGTTGTCTGTCTCTATGTGCCCTGCGATGGACTGGCGACCTATCCAGGGTGTACCCTGCCTTCGCCCTATGCCAGCTGGGATCGGCTCCAGCCCCCCCGCGACCCCTAACGGGATAAGCGGTTGACGATGGATGGATGGATGGATATATATATATATATATATATATATATATATATATATATATATATATATATATATAAATAAATAAATAATCTGTGGTTAGTGAATGTCATGGGGCAGGACCAGCAACACTGCCAGCCAATCATGGTAACAAATCCTGAATATGTAAATATTGTCTTACAGCCTGCTGTGAATTTGTGTAAATTATGTGGATGATTAATGACTTTGTGCTCAGCCTGAACATATATTATAATTGATTGTGTGCTCATTTCTAACTATAGATGTGCAGCATCAGTCAGTCCCAGAGCCAACAGCTCACACCTTGGCACATCTGGAAGTTTCCAAACTCACAAACTCTTTCTGAAACTTTCACTTACATATTTTTGGCTTCGGGGTCATCAATATTTTCATCTGAAGGCCCCCCCCCATCCCCCCCAACCCCCCCAACCCCCCAGCTCCTGCCACAGTAATATCCAGTATAATGAGTCTTTGCCAAGCAAACAGACCCGCAACAATATTGAGAGCTTCTTTTCTGTCCACAGACATTATTTCCCAGAGGAAAATGGAAATTAAAAAAAGAAAAGAAATTCATCCATTCCATCCATCAACATTGACCCATATCAGCAACAGAAACAACAGCCACAGCTGCTCCCCAACTCTACCCCCACCCTCCAGGTCTCATAACCCTCCATTACGTTCTCGCCATCAGCCTTTAAGCAATGACACACTTCATACACAGTAGGATAAAGTTGGAGGATTAATCCTACATGAGCGCAGTGACATCACATCTCTCCGCAGGGATGAATCATCAAAACCGCGGGCAACATGTCGTGTGGGATCTTGTCGTCAACGTCTTGTGTCGATGTTGCCAGGAGCCTTTTCAAGCATCTCGCTAATTAAGCGGCAACGTGACCAGGGGCCTTCAGGCAGCGACCTAAAAGAGAGGGAAGAAGACGAAGACGGAGAAATAGAGTTCATGTTCCTCTTTCTGACTTTTTCCTTTTGACAGAGACAGAAAAAAACATTTCTCTCAATTTTAATCATTAATTTGAAAAATTCTTGTTGCTGCCAAATTGAAAAATAAATGTCCTCATGGTGCCATGACTTAAGAGAAGGATCGTGAATGATCATCGCTTAGTCTTGTCCTCATTCAGTCTGTATATGAATGCTGTATATTTATAATGTAGCCTAGAAATAAATATTTTGAATGAATGCAGTTTTGCAAAGTGAAAAAATGGAAAATATTCAACTTTATGAAATTATATAATAATAATAAATAATATAAGTATTTTCTGATATAAATTTATGGGCTGCATGGTGGTGCAGTGGTTAGCGCTGTCGCCTCACAGCAAGAGGGTCGCAGGTTCGATTCCGGCTTGGGGCTCTTCTGTGTGGAGTTTGTATGTTCTCCCCGTGTAAGCGTGGGTTTTCTCCGGGTGCTCCGGGTACTCCGTCCCACAGTCCAAAAACATGCAGTTTAGGTTAATTGATGACTCTAAATTGCCCGTAGGTGTGGATGTGAGCGTGAATGGTTGTCTGTCTCTATGTGCCCTGCGATGGACTGGCGACCTGTCCAGGGTGAACCCCGCCTTCACCCAGCTGGGATCGGCTCCAGCCCCCCGCGACCCCTAACGGGATAAGTGATTGACGATGAATGAATGAATGAATGAATGATATAAATTTTAATTGACAGTATATTCTTAATATAGAAACATGCCATGTTTTGACAATTAAAAGTCTTGAACCAAAGACAGAGAGATGCGGCACCGACTGAGTTGCATGTCGAGTCCTGTGAAAGAATACAACGCTCTCCGCTTAACACGTCATCTCACAACATGCAATTTGACTCAGTGTACTCGTCGTGACTCACATGCATGTTTCCACACTTTGCACATACAGCTGTCAAGCGGGATAAACGCACAGCCACGAGAAACACACACACTCGGCTAAAATGAGAGCATTATGATGTTTGAGTTGGAGCTAAACATGCGAGGAGACTGAGAGAATAAACAGCAACAGGACAGATCAACACACGCTCGGTCTGATGTTTGTGATGCTGATTTGAAGCAGGCTGGAGGCTTGATTAGTGGTGAAATAGCTGAGGGAGTCAAAGAGGATCAGTCAGGAGCACCCTATAAGAACACATCCCCTATAGTAAACTGGTTACAGCTCAGTGCTCTCGATCCTGGTCTTTCCTGAAAGCCTGTAGCTTTTTCACATGAATATGTGATTGGGTAGCACAACCCAGATCTCAAAATACAAGCATGAAGTCATGATGCCTACAACAGGAGGTGATATTTTAAAGAAACTGGCCCAGAGGGAAATATTTTAGATGTACACAGTATTATTACACTAAATGACTTAATGATGACCTCAGCTTTAAATGCTTTTTAGTTTAGCACTCTGCAGTCTTTTGAAACCTACAGACTATGGCAGTGACCACTGTCCACCTGATGACACAGGATCATCCATAAGCCTATGATTAAAAATTAATGAGGTTTATCTAAGTGTTCCATTATTGCCATGCATGGCTTTAATAGCCATCCATCCATCTGCAGAACCTGCTGTTAGGGGTCGCGGGGGGGCTAGAGCCGATCCCAGCTGACATTGGGTGAATGCAGGGTTCACCCTGGACAGGTCACCTGTGACACACAGCTAGCTGGAGTAATCTGAAAGCATGTGAAGCGGTTGCACATATCCTAAGCCATCATGGTGGTGGACCAACAGAAGACAGCAACGAAAATATATCTGTTCATATTACTACTTCTGAAGAAGCCATAGCAGGACTCTACAGATGTAAATGTTCCTTTTGTATTCATAAATGTACTCAAAATTTTAACATGACCAAACTTCCTGCCTTCAATGTTTGCTGTTCTAAGTGCATTACTCGTGTTTTTATCATTGAAAGTAGGCTACAAACAAGTCAATTTATAATTGTGACATGATGGTTAAAAGGGCAGACAGCTGCTAATGTCAGACTTTTATATCAATAAGAACATCACATCTCCAGTGGGAAGATGTGGAGAGAGGAGCTGAGGCAAGGAGCTGAGAAACACGGAAATGAGGAAGGCCTCAGTTTTTTTTTTTTTTTTTTTTTTTACCTTTAGTGGTTTATATTTTGGCAAACTGCCACCATAAAAGGTATGCCAAATTATCTTTTAGTGGTTCCTGTTTACACATGGATGCACAGGCAACTATCACTGGATTTATTTGATACTGAAAACAGAAAAATGTGAAGTTTCTTAGGCAACTTCTGGAGCTATAAGGAGCGTTTGAGGAGCGTTGATTTCTCAGCAGATTTATGGATGTTTATTCAAGATGGTCATCTGTCCTCACGCTGAATCTACAAATATGCATGTGTGATGCTGTATCATGTTCAGATTTGACAGAGCTATGAGTGTGATTTTTGATGCAAATTGCCTCCATAATACCTTAATTGCCTCTGTGAGCTGTGTGTCACAGCCAGCGCTGCAGCTCCAACTTCCAGCCGTGTTGGAGAGAAGGTCAAATCAGCAGGATAAAGCACAAAAATGAACTGCCTGTTGTTTTTTTAGAACACCTGCATGCACCCCTTACTTTCAAAACACGTTCATTATTTTATTCTACTTTATGCATCTGTTCAGCTCTCCTGTTAGACAGTCAGTACCTGTCACGATGAGGTTTGCAGAGGAAAATTGTGATTTCCAGAAAGTTTTTGTACGTGGGAAGTGGGAAATTTTCACAATTTCCAAACAACTTGACCTTTAAAGAGTAGGCTTACTTTGGCTGAAAATGCACATAAAACCACTCGGTCTTCAGACATGTTTTGGTGGAAAGTATGTCCATTAAAATGAATTATAACAATGCACTCTTCATCACATGTAGACATCAGACTCTGATACTGAGGAAGACCATGGAGAGGAGATGGAGACCTGAGAGGAAAATTATTGGAGGGGAGATCATATGAAATATGAAAGGTCAATATAATGTTGAATCATCTCATTTAAGTGAAGTTAAAATCAGCTGAATTGTTGAAGGCATAGACCATATAGGTGGTCGCCTAGACTGCCTGGTTGATCTGAATGAAATATAAAGAAATCAATAAAATGCAGGTGGGTGCCCTTCCTCATTTCCTCATGGAGGTAACAAATGAACAAATAAATGAAGACATTTTCACTCCTGTAACTCTGTTTCTCTCATGGTTTAATATGTCCGGCTGCACTTATTTGTTGATAAAAGTGTGAAACTGATTAAACACTCTGACAACATTAGGGACCAAGTTTATTTATATGATAAGAAATATAGTTAGATATGAAAATAAAAATGGCACTAAAAGGACTAGTGGCGGCCCTGTGTGGGTACATGGTACCTGGTTTGTCTCCTTCTACATATGACATGATAAATATATAATCCGTTATTTCCATTTCATTCCTGTTACTCCTCCACACTCCTCACTCCTGTCTCATGGAAAGTTTCCACCTGGAATATTTCCTTAATGTTCCATCCCTAGTTGTGCCAGTGATGTTGGATATTGATAAAGATCACAGATTGACTTCCGAAGCTCTAACAACAATACTGTGGCACTGTGCCTTTAAGGAGGTCGTGCACGCCCCTGCGCCACGCACCCACCAATCAGCTGAAGGGATACCTGCAACATTTTTTTTTTTTTTTTTTTTTTTCAAACCAAGATGGCGCGAACCTGCTCATCCGTGTGACGGTAACGACCCAAAAGGTCCGACATTCATAGTTCCGCTGTTGTGCGGACCTGGATTATTCTCCAGCTTCATCCGGATCCCGGAGCCTCCTTCATCCGGATCCCGGAGCCTCCTTCATCCGGATCCCGGAGCCTCCTACATACGGATCCCGGAGCCTCCTTCATACGGATCCCGGAGCCTCCTTCGTCCGGATCCCGGAGCCTCCTTCGTCCGGATCCCGGAGCCTCCTTCGTCCGGATCCCGGAGCCTCCTTCATACGGATCCCGGAGCCTCCTTCGTCCGGATCCCGGGCCTCCTTCATCCGGATCCCGGAGCCCCCTTCCCTGACGGACTGTGACAGGTGAGTCCGCTATTCCCGGAGATGCGCTAAGATGGTTTATTTGAGGCAAGAGGCCTCACTTGGTTTTGTTTCCGGTGACCAACTGTCTCACACAGGTTCGCTTGTTGGGTCCTGATGAGTTTTCTGCTGAGACCTGTTAAAAGGTTGTATTTGAGCTGGCTGAAGGACTCAGTCGTTGCTGGTTGAACTGGGGGGTTTCTGTGGTAGTGACTGTTACTCAGGGATCATGTGGGGTTTCCTTTAGTGGCCGGATGAGCAGCAGATGCTCACCTGAGTCCAGGTGCTGAGGGGGCTGCAGCACCTCATAAGACCAGGTTTACAAACTTCAGTGCTGGTGTTAAAACTACAGTAATCCTCCTTTCTCACCAGGACACACTGAGATGTTTTTATTTTTACCAGTTTATTATAAAATGTTTTAGTCCGTTCTTATATTGTGAAATCACCGAGGTGTTTCCAAGGAAGTTTTTTGTGTCTCACTGAATCCAAGACCAGACATCAGGGCAGCGATGAGATAGACCCCCGGAAAGTTCAGTCCAGTCCACTACAGATAAGAGACCTGCTACATTATTACTGTAACCCTGCACTGATACCTGGAGGGTTCAGACCCAGACCCAGATCCAGATCAGAACAGAGGTCTGCCTGCTAGACCCTCTGAAATGGGCAGGGCTGGCACAATATGAATATTAAATTCATATGACATTGTTTAAATGAGAGAGAGAGAGAGAGAGAGAGAGAGAGAGAGAGAGAGAGAGAGAGGGATTAGATAGATCGATGGATAGTGAGTGAGTGTGGACAGAAGTGAAAACCTTTGGGTGGGTCCTCTGTAGACTCTAGTGGTTTAATGATGAACCATGCTAGAGTTCCTGATGATTAGTATTACCATTTCAAATAGAGATGGGTGATACCAATATATTTAATTGACTGAATATGATATATGATTTGATTGATTCAATATGATACCAGTTATTTTTATTGCAATTTTACTGATTCGATACTGGTCTTTTCTTAAATGGTAAGAAAAAACAAAAAATTTATTACAAAGCAGAAATGTGTACAACTAAATAATGTTTGTGTCAGTAAGTGTACAAAAACAGTCCAGTATTTTAGAGAAATAGAGATTAAATGTTTGTTTGGTTGTTAATGTTTGAGGAGAGACTCGTCATCGTGTGCCGCTGAGTGATGGTTTCCACAGTCATGTGACACGAGCCAGCTAAATATGTCGGGCACACAAATATTAAATGAAAGCAGTGATAATGTTTGGAAGTTTGTATTGATGTCAGTTTATCAGGCCTATCAATGGATATGTTTTTAAAGGAATCAATCCCAGATGAGTGACTTGTGAGTCCTGTCTGCTCCTCCCAGTTTCACATGTGAATTGTAATTAAAACCGTGTGTTTACCGCCACGGTGTACGCCAGTGTATCGCAAGCTGCAGCATATGCTGTGTGTACCGTGAGCGAGTGTGTGGTCAAGACGGCGAGGAACGTCAGTAACGTTAAGGCTGTGAACGTCACAGTGCCGTGTGTGTGAACAGTTTACATGAATATGCAACTCCTCATTAGTTTCCATGCCTTAACTTAGCCTTAAGATGGACTGACCCTAAAGGGGGATCAGCTATTCTGCAGCATGTGTTAGTTCTTGAACACTCCTTTGTGTTCATGTCAGCCGTTAGGCTCATTGTATATCAGTACCTTTTGAACATTTTCAACACATTTGAACAATATCCTGATAACATAATCCTTTTGGTCACTAATATGACATCATCATACCGTTTAATCTCTAATAGCACCTCAGTAAAACATGATCTCTGTCACACCCAAACTCTCCCAGTCCAACAACTACAGTATAAATGAGTGAGGATCCAACCAGATGGCGTTCCAGAAAGGTAACGAGCGCCTGCATTTGGGCTGCTGCTTGTTAGCAGTTCCTCCAGACTACAGACAAATAAAATGAAATGGCTGTCATAAAATAAAATGGCAGACTAATTACTAAATTCCCCATAAGATTGCTTAATTCACTCTCTAAGCCTAAAGAGCTCTCACCTTCACTCCATCTTGTCTCCTCATAACGCTCACTTTAGACCTAACAGTTTGATTTGAGCCTTGAAGTGAAGTATGAGAGATTAGGGATGTAACAATAGATTGATACGGATCAATATATCGAGTCAATGATCCAATGTCATCCATACAAAGTGAAATATATTGTCCTCTCTATTTTACGTCTCTATTTTGAAATTCTTAATGTGGCATTTTACAGTGAAAAACAGGATGTTAATTTTTATTTTCTTATTAAAAACAATAGTTTCTCACATAAATGTCTGGAAGAGCTCAGTATAATATAAATATAATACAAATTATAATTTTCCTGACTTTCGTGAGTTGATATAAATGTAACTGCTTGTGTTGTGGTATCAACTGTAACATTAACAGCATTATGACCTCTGACTGGTGAAGTGAATAACACTGACTATCTGTTACGGTGGTACCTGGCAGTAGGTGGGATCTACTAGACAGCAAGTGAACATTTAGTCCTTGAAGATGACGCGTTGGAAGCAGAAAAACATGGGCAGCATCAGGACGTGAGCGACTTGACGAGGGCCAGATTGTGACGGCTAGGCGACTGGGTCAGAGCATCTCCAGAGCTGCAGCTCTTGTGCGATGTTCGCGGTCTGCAGTGGTCTGCAGTGGTCGGGACCAGCGACAGGGTCCCGGCCGGTCGAGGCTCGTTGATGGACGTGGTGAGCGAAGGATGGCCTGCGTTGTCTGATCCAATAGAAGAGCTGCTGGAGCTCAGACTGCTGATGAAGTTAATGCTGGTTGATAGAAAGGTGTCAGAACATAGTGCATCTCAGTTTGTTGTGTATGGGGCTGCCGTGGCGACCATGCTGACCTGACGTTATGGCTGATCAGTGTGTATTGATCGAGGGCACCTGAATTAAATCGGATCAAAATTGTATCAGCAGACTTTATGATATCTGCAAATATCATGTTGTTGTCCAAATAATCAGTATAACATAAATTATGTTGAACTTGATTGTCACGCCAGTGAAGGACACACTATTTTAGTTTAAGCTGTTAAATACAACACTGTTGTATTTGATCTCCCTGAGTTGTATTTTACTTGACTGTTTTACAGACTGTTTCACCAAATACATCATCGATTCTGCAGATGTCATCCATTTCTCAGGAACTCAAGGCTCCATTTACACTTGTCCTTTATAAGTGTTTGATATCTGGTTGAAGTCCAGCTGTGATTTTATGCACTCGACAACACGAGCTGTCATTATTGACTGAAATTGTACTTTATTTATCTGTTTTTGGCTAATGAGAGATGAGGACAAAAATCAGACTTCACAGATTTTCCTTTTTGATGAAAACGGTTACAAAATGTGCAATAATCGCATCAAATAAATTACAGTGATATGCCATGAAAACAAATGAGCTGATTTGTAGACTTATAAGCAGATGCATGAATAAATATATAAAACTGATGCATTCGATTACTGATTTGGATGTTACCGTGGTAACAGTCGAAGCTTCAGGCTTAGCTGATCAGAGATCAAATAAACGCTACCAGATCTCAGCAGGTCTTCTTTATGACTGTATGCGTTGAAACCACTGCAGTCAGTCACTGCTGCTGTTTTATATATGTGACATGAAGCTTAATGTCAGTTAGTGTCTCTGCCGCTGGCGCAGTCAGACCCTGCCGGCGACAGATCGCATCCAGAGGTGGTCGGTAGGTAGGTAGCATCGTTTCAACATCTTGACTATAATTCAGTTAAATTTCATTTTCTTTCTTAGATGCATTTACATTTTATTGGGGGCAAAACCAGCGATTCATAGTCACCTTTTAAATTCAGAAAATGTCAGGGCTCCAGCTAATAACTGTTTTGATAATTGATTAACCTGTTTATTATTCAATGACTCAAATAAAATAAAAAAATATATATGTTATTATATATTATTTCCAGTGTTTTATTAAAAAAATACATTTGCATAAAGCAGCATATTTCCCTGCTCCTGTATTGATAAGATTATTAACTTGACAAATCTCCCTTAAAGGTACATTTTGACTGGATTAAAAATGTGCCATTAGTTTTAGATGAATCATAATCAGCTATGGACAACTGTGATTAATTGTGGTTCAATATTTAAAGGAGTGACAGATGAAATAAATGGACATGAGGGATGCAGCCATGCACTGAGAATGAAAGGGAAATGTAATTAATATATATTTTTGATCAGATATTGCTCAAGTTTGTCCTGAAGACATTCATGGTGGAATGTAACTAAGTACATCTACTCAAGTACTGTACTTCAGTACAATTTTAGGTACTTGTACTGTACTTTAGTATTTCCATTTGTCCATTTCTGGACGTTAGCGTTATCAAGCGTTAGCCTTGAATATCAGGGGCCCGGCTACACTGATCCATCAGAAAACAGGGCGGTAACAGACAGAAGGTATCTCTGTTCATTACGTTTGTTTTTAAATTAGAACCTGTGATCGTGTGTTTTCCTCTCACTTTCCTCCACTGTATCGTTAGTCTCTGTCTCAACAGATCCTGCAAATCATGGCGTTAGTTACACAAGTTACAGCATTGACAGCCTCACATCGCCTACTTTAGGAGACACTTCCACGGTGCATCGTAACACAGACCAGACTGTCTCATACACTGTTCGTAGCTGTGGCAGTAATGCATTGTAATTGTGTGTGTAAGTCACGTAATATTGAACCAGGAAATGTAAAAGAGCAGCGAACGCTGCATAGGGAGGAGGTTGGGGCGGATGAGTGGGTCAAAAAATCCTAGACTTTCACCAGGAGACCGGTGTTTGTGTGTTTGTGTGAAACCACAAGCCACCGATGATTCATTTGTCAGAGCGGGTTGAAGATGCTGTCCTTGCTGTGGTCCGGTTGTGCAGTTTGGAGGGAAACGGGTCCGATGCTTTGTTTCTCCAGGGTTAGCAGCGTGGTGCTGCTTGTTTAGCTCCTGTGCTTGCAGAGTTATGTGGCAGACTTTGTGGTCGTCCCTGATGCTAACTTGTCACTAAACTTGCAGGAATCTTAAGAAGTCAGGCGCTCGCGTGGAGCTGCAGGTCAGCAGAGTCGGGGATCTGGTCTCGGCCAGAGCTGCAGGGAAAGGAAGCCTCCTGCAGCCGCAGGGTTGAGGAGCGAAAGAGAGAAAAGGGAAGAGACAAAGCCTTTTGCTTTTATTGAATCCAGTTTCACACATACCAATGAGTCAGGCTACAGTCACCAATGGTCACTGAGTCCATAGGTGGAGCTCAGAGACTCAAAGATGATGGGAAGTGTAGTTTCACTGTCTTTTCCACCTGGATTAAACATTTAAATTTTCTCCTTGATACATAAAATATAAGATAAGATGAACCTTTTTTAATCCCCGTAGGGAAATTCAGTTTTACACTCTGTTGTTATTTCACACAGTACATATACATACGTCAATGGAGAGATGTCAGAGTGAGGGGGCTGCTCCTGACAAGCGCCCAGAGCAGTTGGGGGTTCGGTGCCTTGCTCAGGGGCACCTCAGCAGTGCCCAAGAGGTAAACTGGCACATCTCCAGCAACCAGTTGGTCTTGGTCCATGGGGGACTTGAACCGGTGACCTCCGCCTCCTAAACCAAGTCCCTATGGACTGAGCTACTGCCGCCCATCTGTTCTGTTTTTTTCTAATATCATTTCCAACTTTGATTTACAGCAAGTTTTAAAATCTTCCCCGACAATAGTTTTCATCTCCTCATCCTCTTTTTTTTATTCATCTCCTCTTCTTCCTCTCCTCCTTTTTCCTCTTTTCCCATCTCCTCTGTCTTTATCTTCTTTTTTGTCTGGTGTTCATCCTATGCTTTATCATCCTCTCCCCTTTTATTTCCTCCTCCTCCTGTCCACCATCTGTCATTATAAAAAGACTCTGCTGTAAATAAATGATGGAGTGATAAAATATCTTTGTGGTCGTGTGAACGAATGGAAGATTCCCCGGCAGAGTGAGTGAAACATCCTCAGGTTTCCTGCTGATGAGCAGAAAAATGTCTTGGAAGCCAAAATGCCGAGCGGAGCGTCTGCTGGATCAAGCTCTGCAGGACTTGGCCAACTTTCAAACGCCCGTCTGAGATCGATCGAGGCGGTCTGTCGCTCTAATTGAGCGCTCCCACAGGTCGAACCTGAAACCGTGGAAACCCAAACACGTGAACCGAGATGACTCGGGGGGGGGCAGGGGAGCGCCGCTACTGGCCAGAGTCCAGTCAGCGTTGATCCTTTCCACAGCAGAAGGATCTGAACTGGCAGTGCTCAGTCCTGCAGGAGCTGCAGCATGCTCTTCCTTTAATCCTTCCTTTAACTATTCAGGTTCTGTCTGCTCATGTTCCAGAGGAGATCCCCGACTTCTTGCGTCTGAAAATCTCTTCTGAGGATCCCAGGAAACTTGTACAGCCTCCAGGAAACCAGCCTGTGTGATAAACACTTTGTTCGCTCTGCAGCAGCTCATCTTTGCCTCTCTTCATGCTGCTGCTGAGCTTCTGAATTCATTTTCAAATCCTGCTGCTCACCCCCAGGTGTTACATGGTGAAGGCCTTGAATATGTTCCTGAATTACCGTCCCCTTATCATAACTTGAGACCTGTAAGGTCTTCTTATCAAGCGCAGGTGAATGTCCCTGAGTGAGGCATGTTGTAAGGGGGTTATTTTCATATGTTTGTGACTTTAAATGGTGTGACTGCAGTGTCTCTGTGAAGCCCAGTAGTCAAAATGTTTTACCTACAGCTGCCTGAAGCCATCTGGATTCTAGAGCCGAGCACCGACCTCTACCTTAACGGGTAGTTTGAGGTTACTTAATATAACGGCTGCACAGACACATGAAGGGAAACCAGTGAGAAAACGTAGAGGGTGCTGTATGCTGTACTGATTTTAAAGCCCCTTGAGGCAAACTTGTGATGTAAAACTCTCTATGGACACCTGCCAAAATCTCCTGTTGCTCACCAGGACTTAACTCTGTTTTCTGGTCTTGTTTTGTTTCTGTCTGTCTTCAGAAGCGTCCTTGGATCCCCTGAAATCCCCCGCTATAAAAATGCAAGTTATTATTATTAATATTAGGGCTGTCAACCATAATGCAAGTTTGTGTTAATGCCACTGATATCTTCAACACGCTAACGCAATTTGCGATTTTTAATTAGCTCCTTAAAAATCCGCCAGGCCGCCATCTTTCAGAGGTTGATACGTATCGTATGAAACTAGTAAACGTAAGGAGTGCATCGTTACCAACCAGGTCATACTAGCTTGTCTTGTTTAATAACACTCCAAACTTGTGCTATATTTGGTGAGGGAAAAACTGTCATGGCCATTTTCAATAGTGTCGCTTGACCTCTGACCTCCAGATGTGTGGATGTAAATGGGTTCTCTGGGTCCCCACCAGTCTCCCCTTTACAGACATGCCCACTTTATGATAGTCCCAGTCAGTCTGGATCAAGTCCTAGTCAAGTCAGCACTCTGACACACTGACAGCTGTTGGGCTGCAGTTTGCTGTGTTATGGTGAACGTAGCGTAGGCAGGAGGTCGGGGTGGATGGACCACAAGCCAACGTTGATTTATGTGTCACGTAACTTCCAAACTTAAGTAACGTTATTTGTGTTATTTTAAGCCAATCCACAATCTTTTCCTCAACATAAGTAGCTTTGTTGCCTAAATCTAAGGAAGTTATTTCCTGTGAAGACTGAAGTCTATTTTGAAAAGACTGTAAATGGAAAAATTGATTTGTTGATTGTTGGTGGACAGTTTTAGGAAAAAGGTACTAATAGAAAAAATAGTAGAGTTTCGTAAGATATACGAACCATTGTATAAATTCTATAAGACATGACTTCATCCGCTCATTTGCAAAACTATAGCACATACAATTGACAGCCTCCATACGCATTAATGCAAAAAAATATCATGGAAATTTATATATATATATATATACTTTATTTGTTTATTTATAAATTTATTTATTCTATAGCTTTATATTCAAACCAATCCCTTGTTTAATCTTGTGTTGATTTAAGATATTACATATAGTCATATAGAAGTGCATTTGTGTTTTAATTCTGTACCAAAGACTTTCTATTTAATAATAATAATGAAAGAACAGTATCATGACCAACTTTAACTGGCTTGTTGATCCCAGCAGTTTTGTTATGAACTAGAAGAGTAGTACTTCCAGGAAAATACAGAGAAAGTCCTGAGTCAGCTCCTACAAACTACATTTATTTAAAAATGCATGAATTATGATTATAAAAGCGGGGTAATTTTCATATTGCTCTCTGTGGTGAGCAGATATGCTCTCATTCTGCCGGAGCCTCGGCTGATAAAGCCTCGCAGCTGGATGATAAGAGTTAGTAGAGATACCACGGCTAAATACAGCTCGTCCCCTCTGCTGCACAGCTCTCTGCTCTCTGGAATAATGTGTGTTTTCAATGTAAATATGCTCTTTGGAAACTCACAGGGTTACCGGTTGGATTCATTAATCTTCCCATTAGTGCGACAGTTATTAATTTTCATTTAAAGGTGCACAAAGGGGGACTTTTGTGTGAAATCGCAGCCTATTTATCAGCACAAAGCAGGAGGTGAGATAATGTTCAGAGACGGAAAAGGTGTGTAAAAAAACAGATTAAAGGAGCATTCCGGGGATTTAAGAAAAAAAAAAATATTTGAGATTGATTTCCTTTTTTTTTCATTCTTTACCCAAATGAAACGTGTCACACATAGAGATAAGATAAGATAAGATGAACCTTTATTAATCCCCGGAGGGAAATTCAGGAGATGTGTTGACTGGTCCTGGTTCGTAGTAGGTCGCTGTGGAGGAAATGATGTCATAGTGCTGTCATCAGAGTAATCATTTCAATGTAGGAAGGCTGGGGTTTGAATAAAGATGTGGGTGTTTACCAGACGGGAGGTGTCAAATGAAGAGACAGTATTGAGTTGCATTGTGGGAAATGCAGGATCCAGCCTGTGTGGCGATTGACCCATACTATGGACCAAAAATCAGAGTGTGACGCACCAAGCGATGGTCGGCCGTCGGGCAGTTTGGAGCCGTTGGTGAGCGTCTGTCAGTCTAGTTTTTGCGGCATCCCTCGCTGTCAGCTCTAGTCTGCCCATGTTGGAGGTTTTGTGGCCAATTCAACATGCTGATGAGCAAGAGTGGTGTGAAAATGGTTAAATGCCACTTTGTTCCATGTACATATCAACTTTTTGAACGGCGAATACAGACTACCGCCCCCTGCTGGTGTGGAACGTATGTGGCGACTGGCCTTTGGCTGTAGTCTTTGCGATGTGTTCAAATGCAAAAGGCGACGTGAGCCAACTCAACAGTCGACCTTCTTCGCCGCTAGCTGATGTCTGGTTGGTGTGTCTGCGCCTCAACGGCCCTGAAGTTTTGTCATGAACACTTTCAGAGAAAATGTGAGTATTACACAGTGAAAAAGCAGCATACTTTTTGAAGTTGATTTTTCTGAGCTTTCGCACTGCGAATAAAGGCATCAACCAATGACGTTGTGTGGAAAGGGTTGAGTTGCACCTATGCTTTTGAAACAATGGCACAGAAGCTCGGTGGTCCGAACCAAGACGGCAAACTTTACTACATCTTTCAATCTCATCAAAGGCAGCGCAGACCAGATCCTCACCCTCTGTTCTTACCTTTCACAATAAAAGCTCTAGACATATGACACACACATAACACAGCCTGTTGAGGTCTCATTATTTTATGAGGCAGAGCTCATGGGATGCTAACAAACCTGAGAATGGGACAATGTGACATGTTTAATTTGTCTTCAACTTTTGTGAACAATGTGTGTTGAATTTGAAAGTTTATGAATGGACAAAGTCCCGTTTTTTTTCTTATTCACCCACCATTTACTTCATCATATTGTAGCTGCAAAGCCAGGAATATCTGTATGTACTGTATGTCCTTCACATATCTGGAGACCCATCCATCCAATCTACTTTACACTTGGCGGGTGTGTTGCTGGAGGATTTAATAAGGTTACAACCGAACTCTTCACCTGGACGAGTGAAGAGTTCGGTGATTAACGGTTCTTTGTTACCTTTCTCAACCCTGATGAGCTGGCATCCCTTTAACATGGAAGAAGGAACAGTAGTAGATAAATTCAAATTACTTCAAAATGCTTTATTATTCTGCAGCCCCACACTGAGGCCCTGAGTATCCAAACTTCTTAAGGTCATAAGAGTTTTTCTTTTTTTATTTTCAGAACTAAAGATCAAACATATCAGCGCTATTATAATAGGTCAATACTGTACATCAGGCAGGTTGTGAACTTCAAAGGCTTCCCTCTCTCAGCTTGGCATGGCCGACGCGCTCCCTCTGCCAAGACTTTGTCCGGGATGGGAGGGAGTGATGTCAGCCGTCGCTGTCCGCGGCCCGGATCTCGGCTCACCGCCCAAATCTGCACCAAGACCAGACCGTTTCCCATAACACCCCCTCACATATCAGCACGGTTCGGTTTAAGAGCTGGTTTGTGCTCTGGCTGCACGAGGCGAGCTGCAGCTGCTGGGTCATTTATTTACATCACGAGCCGCTCGCGCTCTCCTGAAGACAAACATCCAGAGGATAATATATGTATTCACCTTTCACCAGATGTGAAGGCCACGATGTTGCGTTCACTGTCTATGGTTCACCGCCAGGAGTTACTATAGCAGCCATGATGCTGCCTTCACTGTCTCACGTTCACCGTCAGGAGAGTTACTGTAGCAGCCACGATGCTGCCTTCACTGTCTCCAGTTCACCGTCAGAAGAGTCACAGTAGCAGCCACGGTGCTGCCTTCACTGTCTGGTTCACCGTCAGGAGAGTCACAGTAGCAGCCACGGTGCTGCCTTCACTGTCTGGTTCACCGTCAGGAGTTACTGTAACAACCACGGTGCTGCCTTCACTGTCTCATGTTCACCGTCAGGAGAGATACTGTAGCAGCCACGGTGCAGCGTTCACTGTCTCCAGTTCACCGTCGGGAGAGTTACTGTAACAGCCACGGTGCTGCCTTCACTGTCTGGTTCACCGTCAGGAGTTACTGTAGCAGCCACGGTGCTGCCTTCACTGTCTCATGTTCACCGTCAGGAGAGTCACAGTAGCAGCCACGATGCTGCCTTTACTGTCTCATGTTCATCGTCAGGAGAGTTACTGTAGCAGCCACGATGCTGCCTTCACTGTTTCATGTTCACTGTCAGGAGAGTTACTGTAGCAGCCACGGTGCTGCCTTCACTGTTTCATGTTCACCGTCAGGAGAGTTACTGTAGCAGCCACGGTGCAGCGTTCACTGTCTCCAGTTCACCGTCAGGAGAGTTACTGTAACAGCCACGGTGCTGCCTTCACTGTCTGGTTCACCGTCAGGAGTTACTGTAGCAGCCACGATGCTGCCTTCACTGTCTCATGTTCACGGTCAGGAGAGTTACTGTAGCAGCCACGATGCTGCCTTCACTGTCTCATGTTCATCGTCAGGAGAGTTACTGTAGCAGCCACGATGCTGCCTTCACTGTTTCATGTTCACTGTCAGGAGAGTTACTGTAGCAGCCACGGTGCTGCCTTCACTGTTTCATGTTCACTGTCAGGAGAGTTACTGTAGCAGCCACGGTGCTGCCTTCACTGTCTCATGTTCACCGTCAGGAGAGTTACTGTAGCAGCCACGGTGCTGCCTTCACTGTCTCATGTTCACCGTCAGGAGTTACTGTAGCAGCCACGGTGCTGCCTTCACTGTCTCATGTTCACCGTCAGGAGAGTTACTGTAGCAGCCACGGTGCTGCCTTCACAGTCTCATGTCACCGTCAGGAGTTACTGTAGCAGCCACGATGCTGCCTTCACAGTCTCATGTTCACCGTCAGGAGTTACTGTAGCAGCCACGGTGCTGCCTTCACTGTCTGGTTCACCGTCAGGAGTTACTGTAGCAGCCACGGTGCTGCCTTCACCGTCTCATGTTCACCGTCAGGAGAGTTACTGTAGCAGCCACGGTGCTGCTGAAAGTGATTCACTATCACTTGTGCTTCCTAAGTTTAACTTACTTGGTGTTATACTGGAATCATATGAGCGCTGTACTTTTCGAGGAACTAAAAGCTTCCTTCAGCCCACTGTTTGCGTTTTTGCTGAAGATGGCGAGGAAGGAAGAACACAAATTAGTCCGCTGACCTATGAAAAAGCAACATGAAATGTGTGGAGGGCTGCTGGTCCGAGCGGTGAACTCGGTCTGCAGCCTGCAGTGTGTCTGCCTGTTTACTCGCTGGAAAAAAATAGGTTTAGTTTCACTGCGACAGTGATATTTACTGCTGCATATTTTCACTGACGCACACTGGATGTAACGCATGAACTGAAACAAAGAGCGTCCGTCTCCTCAGTGAATTTATTTGTTCTTTGGAAAATAACCGCCGGAAACAATGAGAAAATAACTTTTCCTTCTTTCATTTACAGCACCGGCACAATGTCTCCCTCTTCTAACGTTACCGCTCACTGTTGCAATCTCTCTTTTTGTCTTTTTTTAATGAGCCAGGAGGCCGACAGCAGAACCTAACTTTACCTTTAACGTAATCAAACAGAGACCCCCCCCTTGTTTTATAAATGAAGTCGTACACCGTCACCGTGTGTTTGTAGTGACTATTGTTAAATGATGATTGTCATGTTTTGTGTAGTGACGGAAATCTAACTTCAGTTAAATGCCTGTATTTTTTGTATATGTGCTCCTAAATCATTACATTAAACAAAATTGTGCACAGAAATATTGTACTAAAATATAAAAACATCAAAGCACTCATCGTCAGCTACTGATGTATCAATGAAAATCAGGAGATTTTCTATTTTTATGCAGATTTCCAAACAGACAAATTTAATTTGTTATTACTATTATTAATTTATTGTGTCTAGTTGTATAGGAAAGTAACCAATAACTGCAATTGTCAATACATGCAGTGAAGTAAAAGTAGATGGAAAAGTAGAAATAAAACTCTCTACTGGACTGATGTACAATACTCAGACTTAGTCACCGTCTTCCTCTGCATCCAATTTATTTTCTTCATATCTTGTCGTCCACTCCGTCCGTCCCTCCTGACTGTCTCTCTGTTATTTTGGACTCTGAGTCGGTGTGATTTGGTCCGGCCGGCCGGCTGGCAGCGCAGCGTCGGGCCTCACCTCTCTTTCCGTTTGATTAAATCATAGCTGTAGTGGCGAGACGGGTCCCGCAGAGTCAGGTGCAGAATTATTAACCTTTGCTGTCGGAAGGACGCCTCCCTCTCTGCAGGCCTGCGGTGAGACGACTGTCCAAGATGGACGCCCCACTTCCTAGCTCAAACCTGTGTGTGTGTGTGTGTGTGTGTGTCTGTGTGTGTGTGTCTGTGCGTGTGTGTGTGTGTGATGGAGCGGAGGCGGGGCGGTCAGCTCGCTGCTCAGAGTGAAGTCATCCATCCCTGAAGGTGTCTGAGCCGCCGAGTCGCCGGTCGCTCGCCGTCCTCACAGATCACAGACCAGATACAGAGCGCCTAATAATTCAACAAAGAAACTATCAGCAACTCAGGAAACCATGAAAATTCACACCTCATCAGAAAATTCACATCTATTCTGGAGTTATCTGACATTTTCAACCTCCTCAATGACACAGCTGCTGGACGCCTTCCTGACAAACTTTTCCTTTACGCCGGTTCAGGCAGACGACTTACAGAATCTAAGGGGGTGAACATGGTAAACATTACACCTGTTAGCACTGTCACTGTGAGCGTGGTGATGTTAGCGTTTAGCTCAAAGCACCACCGTGTGTCTAAATGGAGCCTCCCAGAGCTGCTGTCATGGCTGGCGACTTGTTGTGTTGTTGCCAAAGCTCTCTAACTTGTGAGCTCTTCCTCAGGGAGGAACTGTCAGACTGGTATCATCACTCCCCAATCTTTGCTACACTGAACTTGATGTGTCCCTCTGGGAAGTGACAAAGCCTCAATGTAAAGTATAAATGCTAATAAATAAGTAGAATTATAATCTTTTATCATGTAACGGGGTTTTTCCTGGCTCAAAAGGAGGCGGATTAGTGTGCATACATACATACATACATGTGTACCACCTTCTTTTTACATGCAACATACTGTGTTTTAGGACTTCACATGAAAAATGTGAATCTTTTGATACTGGTTTTATATAATGGTCCCAGTAATACCAGTTCCACATCACATGACGTCGTTAAGATATGTTTGAGACTGAGAACACGACCATAAATACTAATATACTAGATACAGTTAGAGACAATTTGATTCTACTGGCAAGGTATTATTTACACAAAGGTAGATCTCCTGTATTTTAATTAACACACACTTTATGAGACAGTCTCTCCTACTTTAATAATTAATTTTGATTATTTTACATCCTAATTTAAATAATTTGTTCTACAGATGTCTGTTTCAATTTTTGTAATGATAAAGTGGGAAAAAGTTTATTATACATCAAAAAAATTAAATATGTCTTTACGTTTCAGCGGTGTAAACAGACGCACGTGTTAAGACGGCATTCAGATTAAAATATCAAATGGCAGGTCGGTTTGAAAAAAAAAAGATTTTATTTATTTATTTATTATTATTTTATTGTGGTGGCGTTTCCAGCGGAAGCACTGCGGCTTCTATTCGTTTTGAACGTGCGCTATCCGATGGTGTAATTTCATCACTAGCTCGGTCAGTCAGTGTCAGACTTTAGCATTTAGAGGGTTAGCTCTCGCTTTGCAGCAGTCCAGCCAAAACTATGCGGCTCTTTTCTTCCTCTGGCAGTTTTGGCAGTAGCTTTCCTGGTTCACTGTGCTGATTAGGACATAATGCCTCTGCTGTTACAAATGACTGAAGTCCTGCAACGCTTGTTAGAAAACAGTGTTTTCTCTGAAGACACCCATCAGAGTTTTTGTCGAGAGATGGAGGCGGAATGAAATCCGACAGAGGCGCCACCTCGTAATTCTTTATTCAAGAAAAATCCTGTGTAATATCTGAAGCACAACGTTTTAAATGCCCTCAGATGTCCATTGTGTTTACCAGTCTACACTTTTGATTTGTTAATTTCTACCTCTGTGTATCAAGAGTGAATGGTTGGATAATGGCTGTTGTGTGCAGAGATGCCCAGATCGGGTGAGTAATCCCAAGAGGAAACTAGAGATCGCACTGACCCATGTAAATTTCTGCAGGGCCCTGGAGATCTGCAGATACATTTAACTTTTAGCCGGACGAACTGATGTTGCAGACTTAACATTTCCTCTCTCTACAGCAGAACTTTATTCATGACTCACCAGCTTCTGTCCAGCCATCTTGTTTGTTGTCATGCCCTTCCTGTCACGCCGCTGCTTTGAAAGGAGCTGTTAATCCACAGTCAGCTGTATTTACCATCATAATAAACGGTGGCAGAATGTTTGCTGACTGATTTTATTCTCTGTGAGTGAAACTAGCAGCTCTGCCTCTAATATGGCTGAGACCTGACTCTTTGCAGAGTTGTAATTAGCCCATTAACAGTTAACAGGCAGGTTTTTCCAGCGAAGGCCACACAGTGAAAGCGTTTAGACTTCAACTGCCACAACAGACTGAAATAATCAGCCCTGGTTTACACTGATAATTGCCTGTTACACAATAAGAAGGACAGAGTGGAGGCATTGTTTGTGACACTTTGACACACAGAGCTGCGGATGAACCGACAGCCCACGCCGGCGGACGAGGCAGCCGAGATCAGGTCCCTGCAGGGATCCAGGTTCCAGCAACCAATTAGATAATGAATGAAGCTCCGGGCCTAACGAGACCCAGAGCATGTTCAGACTGCCGGCTGACGGGTTGACAGGTAATGTGGAGGGCCTGGCGATAACGAGGTCGCTTCGTGATTGTCACAATTTGATCTGTGGTTTAACCTCCTGAACCCTGCGTTTTCTTTTTCCCTTAAATGTCCCCGTCATGATGAACATTTAAAGTTATAAAATATTTTAAATATCTTTATGATTCATCAAATCCATGCACATATTTTATATTTATCTACAACACTGTAGATGTTGTGTAGATGTTGTGCGCATCATTTTGTGCACTTTTCTCCCAAAACTTCAGCCTGACATATTTGATATCTTTGTAAACTTCTGCATCCACTTCAATTTAAAATAAAGTTGTGTGAGTTTGAATGATGTTTGACCTTCCAGCAGGGCTGAGGAGGATTTATCCACCTTTTCTGGATTACTGGAGGAAGAAAATACAAAAAAACCTCTGAACTTAGGGTACATTTTGATATAAAGGTAGTTTATCTTACTGACTTTATCTTACCTTATCACTTAATTTAAGGTATGTTGAGGTGCTTATGACAAAGTATGGTACCAGTACATTATGAGAAGATATGAAATGAATTAATTAAATATATATCCCCTCTCTACCAATCTGTACTATATGAATTTCAAGTTGCATTATGGGATATGTAGGATTATGGAGCCTGAGCCATACTAAGGGCTAAAAGTCAGAATACCTCAACCTCTGCTGCCTCAAATTTGACCTTTCTTTTTTAAAGATGTCTCCCAACTTAATGTTCACTAGCTGGAGTACAGCTTTAAGCTTCTGAGACCATCAGCGAGAAGATTGGCTATTTCTATATACTTATTCTTAATTCTTGTCCTCGGTGCCACCGAGTCCGATTCCCCACGAAATCAGATGAAATGATTTACTGCGCTCCAGCAGTGACCAGTCCACCTTGAACAGACCCAGTTCCGGATTCACTGCTGCTGGGCACCAAAATCTCATAATGTAATATGAGTTTCACCTTGTTGCTCTGCCAGTTCTCACCGATCCAGATCAGACCAGCCAAAGACATAGTAGTAGTCCGGAGGATCTTTCACTTGGTCCAGGACTCCCTGTACGTCAACCTCTGTGAGTAGTTCCACATCTGAAAGAAGCTCCAGCAGGGCAGCAGGGTCCATCTGTGGCTGCGGGACATTGAGCTGGACGGCAGGGAGTCACAGGAGAACCAGAACCAGAACCAGGACTGAGTGTCAGAACGTGCTGCAGTAAAATGAACGATTTTCTAAAGGGAGTCTGGCAGTGGATGTGGTGGAAACACTACCACTTTTGTCCAAAGGGGCCGCCAAAGTCAACATGAAATTAAAGTTCCTTTAGCGACCTTTAAATAAGTTGGACACAAGTTTGAATAATTTTGTGTTTATTGCATTTTAATGTTCTTTAATGTTCCTTAAGTAAGATCACAATTTCTAATCTTAACGCTGGCTGAATCTTTACTTAAAAAGCTGTGAGAACCACAACAGTAGAGCGTATACAGTAAATAGCTGTTATTTATAAGGTAGCAACACTGTCTGCATTATATTGAAGCTGCATCTCCATCACTTCCGGCAGGTTCCTTTGAAAACCAATCCAGTCAGTCAGTCAGTCTCAGCAGAGGCCAGTGAATAGATTCAATCTCGTATCATCATCTCCGTTACTGTCGCTGCTGCGAATCGGCTTCTTTGAGGATGTGTGTGTTCCACTGCAGAGGCAGACGGCGAGGAAGACGGATGATGATGCTGTAAGGTGAGCGTGAGAGCGAGGGGGGACTCAGGTGGCGAGCTGATGCATGATGGGAGTGGCGGAAGCTCAGGTGGGAGTTAATTCAGTGTCAAATGAGACGGAGAGATGGGTGGAGGGTGGCGCGTCGGGGGAGGGGGGGTTATATAGAGTCCTGCATCAGTACTGCAGCTGAGCCCCTCTGATACCTCTGCACATAGATCACACTGACAGGTCACACTGAGTCTGTGTACGCCTACGATGATGGGGGGTAACCACAGGAGCACCAACACTACACCAGACTAAATACTGCACGCAACTGTAGACTCGCCAGAGTTTCACAACAATCTCAGTGAATTAGAGTTAAGTTGGACCAAAGCACCCTCGGTGGTTGTTGGAAAGACTGTTTAGGTGAGTTTTATTTAGTTTCTGTCCAGTTTGTATGAAGTGTTTCACGATGCTCTGCTACATACAGCTGATCTCAACAAACTAAAATTCATGTGGATGATGGCGCAGGCTGAACGGAGGGCGTGGGGAGGGGGGTAGCTTGGCGGCGGTCTGCGCTTTCCGATTGCCGTTGTAGTTTTATTTCTATTTTGCTTCTAGGAAATGCACTGTGAGCAAGGACCAATCTCAGCACAGTATGAGAGTGAAAGCAGTGCTCCGTTTATTTGAATGTGAAAGTGCAATAAGTACTATGGTGTCGCTAAAATCAATTAGAGGTCGACCGTTTAATCGGCCGATTTTTTTGACATTTTTTTCATAATTTGAATCGGCCAACACTTTGAGCATAATTTAGCCAATGAGCAAGCAGGCATATCAGCAAGCAGCCCAGTGTTGTGGTGTGACTCCGCCCCTTTTTGTAATCAAGTTGCCGTTTTACCTGCAGAACCTCAGCTGATGAAGTCTGTATCATTTATTATTAAGCTGTTATATTTTGTCAGATGGAGGAAAATATCCTATAAACCTGGATAGATATCGGAAAAAAAATATATAAAAAAGCATCATATATTGGCCATCGGTCGACCTCTAAAATCAATAAATAATCAGGATGAATAATCGTGATCTCAATATTGATCAAAAGAGCTGTGATTATTTTGGCCATAATCATGCAGCCCTACTTCCTCAAGACTTGTTGTCAATGTTAAGGTCTAAATTTGGCTGCAGAATGTTTTAGGGTCACCACAAGTAAGGAAGTAAAAATGTGTCTGATAGGACAATATGTATAAATGACAAAATTCAATATCATAGTAGGTTTTATCCAGGTTATTGGGTGTGATTGAAGGATTTACATAATAATCCTATTATCTTTAGCATTTGTTCTTCTCTCCTTGTTTTCGTTAGCTCATCAAAATAAATATCTAATAGTCATATTCATCAATTCATCAATAAAAATTATGCAGAACAAAATGATGCATTCAGCCTTATCCATGTTTCTAGAGCCGTCCACACAGAAGTCATCTGTGTATAGATTGTGCTGATTTTGTTGCTTTCCTCAAGGCTGTTGTTGCTTTGGGACCTTTGTTTAGGCCTCGGTTTTATGAAGGATCTTGAAGGTTTTTGAGGGCCCAGGAAGATAATGGTCTAATGTTCCTGAGGTTGAATTACAGCTCTTGAAGACTTAAATATTCCAAATCAATTGAAAATGTTTACAAGGTTTCTAAAGGCTTGCAAAGGCTTTTGAGGGTTTTGAAGTGCTTTTCAAAGTACCTGAATGTACAAAGGATATATGACCTCAAGGAAGGAAGTTGTTCCAGGTAAAGGAGGAAAAGTATTTTGTGATCTTTCTCAAAAGCGATGGACGGAGGCTCTCACCATCACTGGAGCGTTGACCAAAGTAATATGATCATGGATACTTTCTCTGTGTCTGCAGTTTCTGTCTGAGAGTGTCTGTGCTTCCCCTGAGGATCAATAAGAAGAATGACTCCTACTTTATTTATTAGAGTAAAAATCCTGAAAGAATGCTGCATGCACACCTGCGTGAATACATCGGCAATCACCGGTTGTTGGGAATATCAACGTATCTCCCAAATCTATTGCATTCAGCAGTTGGCTGGAAGACTTCTGTGTTTGTTTTAGGAGTGATAGAAAAACATATTCACCTATAAGGATATTTTTTATTTTAAAATGTTTGTTTTGTGTTTAATGCCAGAATCAATATATTTGCTTCATTTGAGTCTTTGTGGAGGTAGAAAAAGTTACAGCTTTGATTGTGGTAGTCTGAGTAACGTGACCTCATATCCGTTCGGTATCCGTCAACCAGAACAAACCTCAGAAAGTATTAAAGGGTGGAGGGTGGGCGTGGATCCGACCTCCACCCTCCATGTTAAATCCAGCCTGGTAAACACTACACATCCAGTAAAGGAGGGAAACACTTTGGAAAAGCACAGCTAGACATTACGGCTAAAGCTGCACGTATAGCGTATCGAATGGCGGTAACGTGCGGTCCGGCCGGCCGTCGCTCTCGTCTCCGTGGTCCGACGGGCCGACGCTACGACTGTAGAGCGCCATATACTGACATTTATGTTAAATGCATTCAAACGGCCCTAAATGGAGCTGACCATGGATGGATAAAGAGAACGGAGCTGAGGGAGAGCTAGAGACCACCTTGGAGAAGTTAGAGGAAGTAGACACCTGGGACTATGTCTGTTTTTCAAAATAAGGTGTTAACAAAGGGAACTGGATCTACAGAATCCATCTATGGAAATCAGACTGATGGATTATACTACTTATAGAAGTATAAAACATCACATGATCCCTATAAATTAAAAAGAAAATCCCACTAATCTGTGAGGGAAATGTCTTTATTCTTTGATTTCTGGGTTGGGTTTAAAAACTAATAAATAATTCCTGACAGTGATCCTGATATATTTGACTTCAGGACACCTCTGACTACAGACATGCTGAAAATCAGACATTTTTACTGGATTCATTTAGAGATTTTCCAAAGTTAAAGTCCGCTCTGGTCTTGTGGTAAAAATGTTAATTACAATAAATGGTAATCTGCACCGAGTATTGTGATTGAATCAGCAGATAGGCGCATCGTCTCAGCCTTAGTTTCTTTGTTGACGGACATAAAGAGCACTGTTTAAGAGGAATGTTTGAAATGTGAATTTACATTGGCGAGACAAACTTGTGGAACCAGCATCTGCTCTGACACTAGCTCTGCAGTCTGCTGTGCTGCACTTTCTTTAATCATATATTCACTTTTCGCCGCTGCACTTCCCCTATACGCTCTCAGACAGATGGTTTTACATGTGAGGCCTGTACAGCCAGTTGAAAGTGAACTGTAGAGAGCTGTATAGCACGAAAGAGAGTGTGTGGAGCAGACAGACTGATGGTGCAGTCATGCACTAAATGATGTTGGTTTAAGGCATCATACCGCGGTAGATTGCCACCTCCTCCAGCCTTCGCACACACACACACACACTTAACACACAGTCGCCTCTTAATGATAATGCTCTTTAAATGGCTTTATTGATTTTAATGTAGCCTACCACACATATATTTTATGAAAGTCAATACGGTAAGAGGACCACCTCCCTAATGTAAATAGCCGGTTGGAAGTCTATTAGAATGGTTATCGATGGAGGAGTGGTAATTACCTGCCGCTGTGCCGCGCTCGCTCGCTCTTTATCCAGCCGTGTCTCAGCCTGACACTTTAAAGCCACAATAGAGCCGAATATCAGGGGAAGCTGGTGAATATGCAATGCAAATCAATGCCCACAGAGTCCATGTGCTCCTGATCAATACGGAGAGGAGAGGGAGAGTTTGGACTGTGAGCAGTTGGTGTCTGTGAGGAGTCTCTCCACGTACCTGAAGATTTAAAAAAGACTATTAATCACACGCTTCAGCTCATTTACTCTGTTCTACTCACAGTACTACTGCTACTACTAACTACTACTGCCACTGTTACTGCTGCTGCTACTACTCTACCACTGCTGCCACTACTGTAACTACTACAGCCACTACTGCCACTACTGTAACTACAGCCACTACTGCTACTACTGTAACTACTACAGCCACTGCTGCTACTACTGTAACTACAGCCACTACTGCCACTACTGTAACTACAGCCACTGCTGCTACTACTCTAACTTCTACAGCCACTACTGCCACTACTGTAACTACTGTAACTACTACTGCTACTACTGTAACTACTACAGCCACTACTGCTACTAATGTAACTACTATAGCCACTACTGCTACTACTGTAACTACAGCCACTACTGCTACTACTGTAACTACTACAGCCACTACTGCCACTACTGTAACTACAGCCACTACTGCTACTACTGTAACTACTACAGCCACTGCTGCCACTACTGTAACTACAGCCACTACTGCCACTACTGTAACTACTACAGCCACTGCTGCCACTACTGTAACTACAGCCACTACTGCTACTACTCTAACTTCGACAGCCACTACTGCCACTACTGTAACTACTGTAACTACTACTGCTACTACTGTAACTACTACAGCCACTACTGCTACTAATGTAACTACTATAGCCACTACTGCCACTACTGTAACTACTACTGCCACTACTGTAACTACTACAACCACTACTGCTACTACTGTAACTACTACAGCCACTACTGCTACTACTGTAACTATTACTGCCACTACTGTAACTACTACTGCTACTACTGTAACTACTACAGCCACTACTGCTACTACTGTAACTACTATAGCCACTACTGCTACTACTGTAACTACTACAGCTACTGCTGCTGCTACTACTCTACCACTACTACTGTAACTACTACAGCCACTACTGCCACTACTGTAACTACTACTGCCACTACTGTAACTACTACTGCCACTACTGTAACTACAGCCACTACTGTAACTACTACAGCCACTACTGCCACTACTGTAACTACAGCCACTACTGCTACTACTGTAACTACTACAGCCACTACTGCCACTACTGTAACTACAGCCACTACTGCCACTACTGTAACTACTACTGCCACTACTGTAACTACTACAACCACTACTGCTACTACTGTAACTACTACAACCACTACTGCTACTACTGTAACTACTACAGCCACTACTGCCACTACTGTAACTACAGCCACTACTGCTACTACTCTAACTTCTACAGCTACTACTGCCACTACTGTAACTACTGTAACTACTACTGCTACTACTGTAACTACTACAGCCACTACTGCTACTACTGTAACTACTACAGCCACTACTGCCACTACTGTAACTACACGCCACTACTGTAACTACTATAACCACTACTGCTACTACTGTAACTACTACAGCCACTACTGCTACTACTGTAACTACTACTGCCACTACTGTAACTACTGTAACTACTACTGCTACTACTGTAACTACTACAGCCACTACTGCTACCACTGTAACTACTATAGCCACTACTGCTACTACTGTAACTACTACAGCTACTGCTGCTGCTACTACTCTACACTACTACTACTACTACAGCCACTACTGCCACTACTGTAACTACTATGCCACTACTAATACAGCCACTACTGTAACTACTACAGCCACTACTGCCACTACTGTAACTACAGCCACTACTGCTACTACTGTAACTCACTACTGCCACTACTGTAACTACAGCCACTACTGCCACTACTGTAACTACTACTGCCACTACTGTAACTACTACAACCACTACTGCTACTACTGTAACTACTACAACCACTACTGCTACTACTGTAACTACTACAGCCACTACTGCCACTACTGTAACTACGCCACTACTGCTACTACTCTAACTCTAACTACTACTGCCACTACTGTAACTACTGTAACTACTACTGCTACTACTGTAACTACTACAGCCACTACTGCTACTACTGTAACTACTATAGCCACTACTGCCACTACTGTAACTACTACTGCCACTACTGTAACTCACTACTGCTACTACTGTAACTACTACAGCCACTACTGCTACTACTGTAACTACTACAGCCACTACTGCTACTACTGTAACTACTACAGCTACTGCTGCTACTACTACCTACCACTACTACTGTAACTACTACAGCCACTACTGCCACTACTAACTACTACAGCCACTAAGAAAGCAAGTGGGGAAATTCAGTTTTACACTCTGTTGTTCACACAGTACATATACATGTCAATGGAGAGATGTCAGAGTGAGGGCTGCTCCTGACAAGCGCCCAGAGCAGTTGGGGGTTTGGTGCCTTACTAGTGCCACCTCCAGTGCCTAATAGGTAAACTGGCACCTCTCCAGCAACAGTTGGTCTTGGTCCATGGGGGATTTGAACCCGGGTCCTCCACATCCTAACCCATAGTCCTTACGGACTGAGCTACTGCCGCCCCCCACTACTGCCACTACTGTAACTACTACTACTACTACTGTAACTACTACAGCCACTACAGCTACTACTGTAACTACCACAGCCACTACTGCTACTACTGTAACTACTACAGCCATTACTGCTACTACTGTAACTACTACTGCTATTGTTACTGCTGCTACTACTACTACTCTACCACTACTGCTACTACTGTAACTACTACTGCTGTTCCTACTGCTACTACTACTACTCAACCACTACTGCTACTTGTACTTATACTCCTGCACTACTGTACTGTGCTACTGTTATTGCTCATACGCTAGTACTGTTACTACTACTACTACTGTTAGTACCAGCTGCTGCAGCTGCTGGTATGCTGCCTTGCCGGTACTGCTGCTTGCTGGTACTGTTGCCTTGCCGGTACTACTGCCTTGCTGGTACTGCTGCCTTGCTGGTACTGCTGCCTTGCCGTTACTACTGCCTGGGTTGTGTGCTGTTCTGCTGCCTTGCCGGTAGTGCTGCCTTGCCGGTACTGCTGCCTCGCTGGTACTGTTGCCTCGCTAGTACTGCTGCCTTGCTGGTACTGTTGCCTTGCAACACCTTGCCGGTACTACTGCCTTGCCGGTACTACTGCCTTGCCGGTACTGCTGCCTTGCTGGTACTGCTGCCTTGCTGGTTCTACTGCCTTGCTGGTACTGCTGCCATGCTGGTTCTACTGCCTTGCTGGTACTGCTGCCATGCTGGTACTGCTGCCTTGCTGGTACTGCTGCCTTGCTGGTACTACTGCCTTGCTGGTACTGCTGCCTTGCTGGTAGTGCTGCCATGCTGGTACTGCTGCCTTGCTGGTACTACTGCCTTGCTGGTAGTGCTGCCATGCTGGTACTGCTGCCTTGCTGGTACTGCTGCCTTGCTGGTACTACTGCCTTGCTGGTACTGCTGCCTTGCTGGTACTACTGCCTTGCTGGTACTACTGCCTTGCTGGTACTGCTGCCTTGCTGGTAGTGCTCTTCCTACTGCTGCTGTCAGTACACTGCAGTGAGAGTTTAGACTGCATGTCTCTACGTGAGAAGCGTCTCCATCTGCGTGGAAAATAAGAAAAAGACTCTCATGCATTGAATTCATTTCATTTCTTAGGTTCTCTCTCTTCTCTCTGTCATTTCCTTTAACTCTCTCTTTCATTCCTCTTCCTCTTGCTCGCTTCCAGCTCCACGACTGGGTGACGCCGCTTAATTGGCGACGACACTGAAACATGTCCTGTCCTGCTCTGCAGCCTCCTCTGCATAATTAAAACAAGAGCAACACTTCATCTCCACTGCAGCGAGAGGCAGATGAGAGAGGGAGATGAGAGAGAGAGAGAGAGAGAGAGAGAGAGAGAGAGAGAGAGAGAGAGAGAGAGAGAGAGAGAGAGAGAGAGAGAGAGAGAGAGAGAGAGAGAGAGAGAGAGAGAGAGAGAGAGAGAGGTGAAAGTATCCTCTCTTGTACCTCTTCTTAAACCTATTTTTATAGACTGCCTTTTATGTGATGGCTTTTATCCTATTATTTTTACAAATATATTATTTTTACCCTCTGTGTCTATCCGTGTATCTCCCGCTGCCTTCTACCTTTACTTTTTCATTTATTTCCACTTTGATGTTTGAATGTATTTGATTGTTGAAGCACTTTGTCAACTGTGCATTTGAAGTGTGCCAGAAATGAAGCCTATTATTTTATTATTTATAACATTATAAAACAGACTAAAGGCTGATGTATGTGTACACGCTAAGCAGGTAAACATCAGAGGGCTCGGCAGGAAATGGAGGGGTTGTCGTGGCAACAACAACAGACCTGAAGTGGCCGACCTCTCCACCTGAGGATGCTCTGATCAAGCTAACGAACAACCAAACACAATTACACACACTGAATTTCAGTCTCAAATTTAACATTTTACAGTTTCCTTAAATATTTATGAGTTACTTTTTGATTCACATAAACTTCACATAGGCTTTAATAATAATATCCACCACATGTCACTGATTTAAAAAGAAAACATGCCACTTGTAAAGCCGGTTCACTTGTTACTCCCATTATTTCCTCTGGTGAAAAACACCAGGAACAAATGCCAGTTGAGTTTTCATTAAAACAACATCATGACTGGTGTGTTAACTGCATGCCTAATTAAACAGAGCACACAAGGCCACAGTGCATGCTATTGCCTCCCTCTATAGTTACATATGACCAGTTGCTGACAAGCAGTGTAGCTTTTAAAAGGCTGTTTTTAAAATGGAGTCTGCCTCAGTGCTCACTTCACATGAAACACTTTACACTTTATGGACTACTTTACCTCATTCCAGCAAAGCTCAGGGAGAACAATGAAGATCTGTTTTAACTGAATCTTCTCTGGTGTAACTCCGCTAAACACTTAAACACAGACTCTGTGTTACCATGTTAGCATGTCGTTCACTACCGATATACATATACAGTATACATGTACATAATGTATATGTACAATTAGTTGATAGAATATTAGAATACCAACACAAAGCTAAGAGAAAAAACTGCAATATAAAATCCAACTGCTACTTCAGCACCATGGACAGCACCATGGTTTTGCAATACTCATTTAGGATACTGATATTACAGAGCCATGGTCGGGGCCATTGACTCTGACTTACTGATATTACAGAGCCATGGTCGGGGCCATTGACTCTGACTTACTGATATTACAGAGCCATGGTCGGGGCCATTGACTCTGACTTACTGATATTACAGAGCCATGGTCAGGGCCATTGACTCTGACTTACTGATATTACAGAGCCATGGTCGGGGCCATTGACTCTAACTTAGTGATATTACAGAGCCATGGTCGGGGACATTGACTCTGACTTAGTGATATTACAGAGCCATGGTCGGGGCCATTGACTCTGACTTAGTGATATTACAGAGCCATGGTCGGGGCCATTGACTCTGACTTACTGATATTACAGAGCCATGGTCAGGGCCATTGACTCTGACTTACTGATATTACAGAGCCATGGTCGGGGCCATAGATCCTAACCTACTGATATTACAGAGCCATGGTCAGGGCCATTGACTCTAACTTAGTGATATTACAGAGCCATGGTCGGGGCCATTGACTCTGACTTACTGATATTACAGAGCCATGGTCAGGGCCATTGACTCTGACTTACTGATATTACAGAGCCATGGTTGGGGCCATTGACTCTAACTTAGTGATATTACAGAGCCATGGTCGGGGCCATTGACTCTGACTTAGTGATATTACAGAGCCATGGTCAGGGCCATTGACTCTGACTTACTGATATTACAGAGCCATGGTCGGGGCCATTGACTCTAACTTAGTGATATTACAGAGCCATGGTCAGGGCCATTGACTCTGACTTACTGATATTACAGAGCCATGGTCGGGGCCATTGACTCTAACTTAGTGATATTACAGAGCCATGGTCGGGGCCATAGATCCTGACTTACTGATATTACGGAGCCATGGTCAGGGCCATTGACTCTAACTTAGTGATATTACAGAGCCATGGCCGGGGCTATAGATCCTGACTTACTGATATTACAGAGCCATGGTCAGGGCCATTGACTCTAACTTAGTGATATTACAGAGCCATGGCCGGGGCTATAGATCCTGACTTACTGATATTACAGAGCCATGGTCGGGGCCATTGACTCTAACTTAGTGATATTACAGAGCCATGGCCGGGGCTATAGATCCTGACTTACTGATATTACAGAGCCATGGTCAGGGCCATTGACTCTAACTTACTGATATTACAGAGCCATGGTTGGGGCCATAGATTCTAACTTACTGATATCTCAGAGCCATGGTCGAGGCCACAGATCCTAACTTACTGATATTACAGAGCCATGGTCGGGGCCATAGATCCTGACTTACTGATATTACAGAGCCATGGTCAGGGCCATTGACTCTGACTTACTGATATTACAGAGCCATGAACGGGGCCATAGATCCTAACTTACTGATATGTCAAAGCCATGGTCAGGGCCATAGATCCTAACCTACTGATATTACAGAGCCATGGTCGGGGCCATAGATTGTAACTAGTACAAACAGTTAGATAAAGGATCAATGAGTCCAACTAGGGGATGGAAGGGGGTGGCAGGTTTATAAAGAGCATACATATCGGTCAGTTTTGCTAACAAGGGTTGTGGCATCCACCCTCATATTGCATACTGTTTCTGCTACCATTGCTGCTACTATACTACTGGTATTACTGTCACTACTACTACTACTACTTGTTCTGTTACTTACGTTAATGTTAAACGTCTGCTATTACTATGCTACTGCTGTTACTACTTATTCTGCTGCTGTACTGCTACTACCACTACTAGCACTGCTGCCTTTACTACTACTACTGTCGATTCTACTTTACTGCTAGTAGTACTGCAACTATTGCCCTAATCTGTCTTATGAACCTGCCTTGTAGAGGGTGTCAAAATGAACATACTGAATCTTGAATACATTCTTAAACAGAGCATCCTTAACAGTACACCACACAGGTTTCTGCAGCTGTAAAACATGCACAGTTTTCATATCAGAATGCAGTATGACAACTAAAAATGTACTGTGAAAAAATGAGCCAGTAAACAAAACAAACACCAGGTGACAGAATTTAGATGGCAGCTCAGGTTACCACGATTGTACCAGTTTTTCTGGCCTCTTCCTCTGGAAGCATAATTGTTTGTCAGCCTATGATTCCCTCTAATTATTTTCCTCTTGGTGCTGTTTCACTGTCATTAGAGCTGAGGATAGTCTGTTATAGTCATAGTCTCTTTTCTTGTGAGCCTTTCCTTATTTTAATAAACAATCTGCATGCTGTAATTAGAATTAAGTATTTTCTTGTCCTGACTTTTTGAACTTAACTGTGCTTAAGAAGAAAACACAGGAATCTTCAACCCCCCTCCCCTCTGAAGTTTTTTCAGAAGATATCTATTTGATTATTGTTCATTTTATTCACTGAAAAAGCCGAGAAACACCTGAGGCTTCAGCCTGCAGGATGCTGTTATTCTAGGTGCTGACAAGGAGGTACAGGGGGTGCAACACCTCCGCTGCTCCTGTAAACAATACTGCAAACTATCTGTGTGGTCCAAGGCCAGAAACTGAAACCCAGACCAAAAGGCTTCACCACAATCTGTCAAGAGCTACAGGTGCAGGGGAGAAGCATTTTCATGACTGACGGTGATTTAAACAGCTCTGAATGTTATTGATTTACTACAAGGTTGATACTCGCTATAGAAAATAATGATTGAAACAGGATCTGGAGGAAGGTTCCTGTTAAACCAGCTTTTTAAACAGCAATAGTTCTAAATAAATGTTAATATCAGTGAGTTTATCGGCAGCAGTGTGGCACATGTGAGGCTCCAGGGTTCAACACTAAATACATAAAGTTGTGCTGTTGACCAGTGACATTAGTAGTGGATCATACAGGAGCTGCTTCAGTTTCATTTGTTGTTAAGGTTTAAAACCATAACCATGTGATACAGGAAGTCCAGTTTACATAATAGACCCATAAGTTTAAAGCAAAGTTATCACAGCGACAGTCTTGTCATCCGCTGCTTCGATGGATCGGCAGGCAAACAGTAGAATCTACCAGAAATGTGCAGTTGCATGTACTGGATTGGTCGGTGTGTTGGTGCATTTTGTGATGGCGTAAAGGTTGTTAAACTTTTTTTGTTGCTGCATCCATGCAGTGTTCTCATTGAAGTTCATGAGTGTGTTCATGAGCTTGGTGGTGTTTTTTTTTTAAACCAATGCTATTATCTTTCTGAAAGTCATGCAACATGATTGTTTAGGCGACGTGGTGTTTGTGTGTATGACGTTTGGTAGCTTGCTTCAGGTGCTGCCTATGGACGCATCACGGCGCATAACGAGGTGAAATTTTAAGATTCTCCTTACGTTCAGAAATGGAGGAAAAAATGGCTGTAGCTGTCTGGTGGGCACCCAGAGCTCTACGATTATGCCTCATATTTTGAAGGTGTTATTTTGAGTGTTGATGGAGGAGCTGGAATACCCTCATCGATCCAAACTCATTCAGAAAACAAGCTAGAGCTGCACAATTAATTGAATATTAATCACAATCAAGAGTCGGACATTAATTTAACGAACATGATCAACTGCAATATTGACGTTTAAGATGTCAGTTTAATGTAACTTAAAATTTTCCTGAATTTTGCAGCTGCAGTTCAGAGTAGTAGAGTAATATACAAGAGAAAGCAGACAGGCAAAAAACGAAAATGCATTGAATTCAGGTGGTGAACCTTACATTAAGTCTTATTTTGATGCAAAGATTTGCACATTTGCAGAAATGTAGCGCAACATGAAAATGAAAACAGTGCTCTGTTTATTTAATTTTGGGCAAAATGTTTTATTTTATCTTATATATTTTATTACTATTTTGCTTTTAGGAGGATGCACTGTGAATAAGGACCCGTCTTATTTTGATGCAAAGATTTGCACATTTGCAGAAAAGTAGTGCAACGTGAAAGAGAAAGCAGTGCTCTATTTATTTAATCAATAAATAATCATGATAAATAATCATGATCTCAATACTGATCGAAATAATTGTGATTAGCGTTTTAGCCATAGTCGTTTCTTATTAATATTTGTTTATTTGTCGTCAGACCTTTTACAAACCATCATGATGTAGTCATTTTGGCATACTTTTATTCTGTTTATTACAGATTAGTTAGTCAGTGTTAGATACAGTGAATACAACTGTTTCTCCTGTTGCATCATAAGACAAGATTGGATCTATAACTGGGTCTTTTCATCTTCTCACAGTTGCCGATTGTTGATCCAGGACCTGAGTCTGATGGGGGTAGGGTAGGCTCCAGTTATATTGCTGCAGGTTTTCACATCATCATCATCATCATCATCATCATCACAAGACAGGAATGTGTTATCACATCAATGTTGGTGAGGTCTCTTTATTTGGGCCCTTCTACTCGAGAAGGGACTGGGATCTGTTTTGGTTTGGGTCCAAAATCAGGGAGCTGTGAGGACCTGAACCCTGAGCTTCTCCTACATATCCAAGCTCTGAAAGTTACCATAATTTGATTGCTTGAATCTGGAATTTACTCATTTGAGTTGCAATCCAAGGAAATAAGAAGAATTAAAATGTGACCAGGTGAAATAGGGCGACATTTTGACTCCTGCTTCAACATCTAGACCAGACCTGGGCATTATACGGTCCTCGTGATGGTTCTGCTCAGCCCTGGAGGTCTCAGACAAACCACACAATTTTAATTTCAAAGCTAGAAAAACAGTAAAGAAATTAGCTTTTGTTTTGAAATGCTGGTGTATTGTTAGTGTGCTTCTTCCTGTCACACTTGACATTGATGTAAATTGATGTGAGTGATGTTTGAAGTAGCGTCACCTGCTGAGGCGACACGTCTATAATAACTCGTGGACCGCTAAGTTATTTTGTTGCAGAGGTTGGTGGTAAAACTGTGAGCTTAGTTTACAACAACCATATGTCTGTATTCAAAGAAAACAACTAGAACCGTCACTTTGAGACAAAACATGCAGAAAGATCCAGAAAGCTGTCTGGAGATGAGAAGGAGAGGACAGCCGAGGGGCTGCTGGCTGAGATACTAAAGCAGAGAGGACTTTACAAAGCTGCAGGAACCACAGGAGGAGATGGAAGAGTTAATGTTGAGTTTTGCTCACGGAAACATTACTACCCAGAACAGTCAGTCCTGTACAGTTCAAGTTTTCTTAATAATCTGCTGTTTGGAGTGATTTTCAGTATAATAGATGCTGAACAATCACTGTCCAATATGTTTCCTATAATGATAAAATAGAGGTCACATCTGACAGTATTTGTTTGGCCCCCGGCATCAATCTGGGTTTCTCATGTGTTCTGATGTGCCTGTAGTGTGATGCCTTCAGAACCTGCGTAGACCTCTTCCTGTTCTCCTCACAGGACGGGAAGCTCCCGGTCCTCCTGGTAACCCCCGGCGACCGGCGAAGCCGTGTCCTAATTTCAGTGTGGAGGACGTGGAGGAGAGATCCCTGACGGCTTTTTCGTCTTTCTCCTCTCTCCTCCTCGTGGCCTCAGCGCTGTGTTTAATACACCAGGTTGACTTTGATAAAGCGCGCCGTGGAAACAGCCGCCTCTACAGCGCCGCTCGATTCATGATCTGCCTATTCAGCAGAACTACAGGGTGGGCCTTCAGAGAGAGCGAAGAGGTAGAGATGGAGAGAGGGAAAACTGAGGAGAAGAAACACAAGAGAGAATAGACTGAGAGATGGAGAGAGAGCCGCTAGCAACATTTTCAGTCTGGCAGCTGAAGAGCTACCAGACTGGGGGGATGCAGGAGGTGTGAATGATGCCTGCATGCTTTCCCTCCTGTAAAATGTTTTTTTTTTTTTTTTGTGTTAAAAGTCTGGTCTGATATAAAAACACATCAATAAACACTCATTCCTGTAATATTCCCCTGTTTCATGGCAGCATGTCCCCTTTCACATTAATGCAAAAACATGTAAATATCCAATGTTGTCATAAAGCCGTCTTGCTCGCTGATTTGCAGCATCGCACTTAGTGATCTAATACACTCACAGATAGTTAAGGTTTACCAAAGGTAGCTTGATATAAACAGCATAGCAAAATCATGAAAGCAACATAATAGATTTTGTAAGAAAAGAAAAAATAGTTTTTTGTTTTTTTTGCAGGATTTTGCAAAATAATGCAACATTTTCTCCACTGTAATTTTATTCGTTGACATTTGTGTGCTCGTGTTTTTTATTGGTTTCATTTTGCTCTGATATTTCATTGTTTTAGTCTCAGTATCTTTTGTGCAGCACTTTGAATTAACCCATGTATGAAATGTGTTGTACAAATAGTTACCTCGTCCTGCTTTCTTATTGCTTCACCTCTGTACAGTTTTTTTTCCTTCTCTGTTATTCCTTCTTCCTTTGTCCTGAACACACTGGATTTTCATTTACCATATTTCTAATTATATTCAATTTTCGCCTTTTATTATTTTGCTGCAGCAGTGACACTGTCTCCCTGCGGGGATCAATAAAGTTTCATCTAATCTGAACCTGATGAAACTGTGTCAGACTCAGCGAGGAGGTCTCGTTGCTTTATTTAGTGCAGATTTTAAATTGAGTTTGGTGCTGCGTTCCTGCTGCTTTGATATTAAGACTGATGGGCTTTTACTTTCCTTTGTCTCAGATGTGACTTTCACCGTGTTGTGAAGAGAAATGTGTCTTCCTGCTGCACCTTTTACATGTTACATGCTGAGTTTGTGTTGTGCAGTGAATCTTATTTCCTCACAGACAAATAGGTGAAATGATTGGTCCATTTCCGTTGAACTGACCAGGTTAGATAATGGATATAAATAAATGAGGTTCCAGCTTTAAACCAGAAGCCTGCAGAGTGGCGTATCTAACAGTCAGGGGCACATCATGAACAAGGACCTTTTATATGTGGGGACAAAGAGGGGACAAAGAGACAAAGAGTATAATTCAGTATATTAGCATGAACATTGTATTTATCCGTCAGTACCTGCCACATGTTTTGCCTTTCACTGTGACATTGTTGCCTCCTTGTTGATCCTGTTTTGACCAACACAATAACATCATTGTATTTGAAGTACTGAGTAACAAGTAGGACTTCTTGATTCTGAATGTAATGTGCAGGTACTCAATGAGCGTACGTACTGATTTAAGATTGAGATACAACAGACAGAGGGCAGCAAAACACTGCTGTTACTCTGTGTGTTGAGCACCAAGATTAGTTTTTGACATTAGACATTGTAGTTTTACCACAGACTGCATATAAGAAGTGGACGTAGTTCTGTTGGTAGTTTGTGGACTGCTGTTTTGAAGCCTTGAGTTCTGCATTTTGGCCATCTCCATCTTGGCTTTTATTCATCTCCATCTTGGTATTTATCCATCGCCATCTTGGTTTTTGGTCATCTCCATCTTGGTTTTTGGTCATCACCATCTTGGTTTTTGGTCATCACCATCTTGGCTTTTATTCATCTCCATCTTGGTTTTTGGTCATCACCATCTTGGCTTTTATTCATCTCCATCTTGGTTTTTGGTCATCACCATCTTGGTTTTTGGTCATCACCATCTTGTTTTTTGGCTGGTTACCATCTTGGCTTTTGGCCATCTCCATCTTGGCTTTTATTCATCTCCATCTTGGTTTTTGGTCATCTCCATCTTGTTTTTTGGCTGGTTACCATCTTGGCTTTTGGCCATCTCCATCTTGGCTTTTATTCATCTCCATCTTGGTTTTTGGTCATCACCATCTTGGTTTTTGGTCATCTCCATCTTGGTTTTTGGTCATCACCATCTTGGTTTTTGGCCGTTGCTATCTAGCTTTTTCTCAAACAGGAATGACACCAGAGGGTGGCGCTAATTACAAGCGAACGCTGAATAAGACATTTTTAGGTGACAGAAATGTTCCAGTTAACTTTGATGAACTGAAAACACTGTGAAAGGGTTAAAGATGTAAGATAAAAACACAGACAACTGTCCAGACTGGACAACGCTGTGGTAGCGGCCTGTCAATCTCAAGGTAGCCCCGCCCTAAAGCATCTCCTGCTTTATGGTCTATTTGACTCTGGACAATATCTGTCATTGTTTAGTGTTGTTATTGATTTACAATAATAAGCAGCATATTTGTCCAATCCCAGAGGATTAAATACTTTACAGATCTTCCTTAAAGGCTCATTTGAACAGATAAAAATGTGCAATAAAATGTGATTAGCTATCGACAATCATGTTATTAGCTGCAATTAAATATGTTAATGGATTGGCAACCCTACTATGTATGTGACAAATGTGCATAACAAGTATACATTTATAGTGTCATTAAGATTAAAAGGGTTCGTCCTCTGAAGAGCAGGAATGCGATCGGCAAATTCCAATCAATCAGTTTACTTAGAAGTAAATTTCTTTCTCTTGGAGAATTTCACGTATTTTGCTCTGGACCAAAGAGTTCATTAATCTGGTTTTCAATAAACCCTTAATCCCATATATGTGAGTGTGTATTTGCATGTTGATATGTATGTGTTCATACATAATAACAGCAATAATAATATTCCAACCATAAAAAGTACATTAACACAGTGTAACGAGCTCTACAGCCCGAGAACCAAGAAATAAAATCCATAATGAGGGGAAATCTGATATAAAAAATACATTAAAAGCAGCATCAATTAACACACACTGTGAGCACATCCACACCAACTGTGTGATGTCCCAGAATTCCTAGCAGCGGCAGCAGCAGCACCGATGATGGTGATATTAAGGAGAAACTGATACAGGGGACTTCATTGCGGTCTTCCATATTTTTTGTAATAGAATGTAACTAGCATCATTATTTTTTCATCACAGCCCTCCCACAACCATCCTCCACATCTAGGAACATCACTTCGCTCTCAGCTCCATCCCTCGCCGTGCCTTCGTCACACTGCGATCAATTAAAGAGTATGAGATAAAATGTAAGGGGGGGCGCTTGGGGCCCGGCTGTGGCTTCTGAGGCTCCGCACCACTCCACTCCAGGCTGACATCTTGGATCTGGTGATGATAAAAAAAAAAAAAAAAATGAAGACAGAAAAGAGGAAAAAAAAAAAGGAACGCATGCTGAGGTTGAAGTTGAAGCGTCTCCTGGCAGCAGCCGGCCTCGCCGCCGTCGTTTGGGGCTTGGACAGATATTTTTCTGTTGTGAGCGAGCGTTCGCCAGGCTGGGCCTGCTGGGACGGACACGACATTCATTTGTTTTGCATCAAGAGTGAAAAGTGAAATGTCTCTCAGAGCAGCACTTCTGATCACAGCTGCTGCAAACACGGCAGCTGGAGTTTCATTCGCCGCTGGTTGTCAAACGCCAGCCGCCATGTGAATCGTGACTGCGATCGATAGAGATGAGTATTTGGGTTTTATTGGACTGTTTGTTACTTGGCACACAGTGGCTGTATGATGATGTGAACGCTCAAGTTTTACAAAAGAGAGGGAGGAAAACAACACAGCATTTAGGTATCAGGGTTTGTAGTGGAGACCCTCAGCTGGTAGGACTGTTATCACGTCATTATCAGTTAGGTTATTACACGGCTCTGTTGGATACTTTACTCTGATTGGTCAGTCACAGCATTTCATGATCTATTATTTCTTCATAACAAACTGTTGCTATAGACGCTCTGATCAAAGACTCGAGAGGAACACGTCCAATCATATCAGTGTGCAGAAAGATGTCAGTAAATTTAATGTCAACTTTGGGTATTTGTGAGTATTTTTTGCTATTCATTTAAATATATTTGGAGAGCACGAAACTTTAAATTCATGGCTAACAGCAGAAGAGTCCTCAGTGAAGGAAAGAGAACAAGAAAAAAGTGAGGGGTTAAAAGAAAAGACTCAAAGAGCTGAACGACAGTGAAATTGACAAAATTGAAGGAGACAGACCTGAAGTAAACACTAAAGGGAATACAGTATGGGCTGTTTAAAGACCTGCTAATCAAAAAGATAATGTCAGCAGACTTTGACAGTTACAGGGCAGAAAACCTCAAAATAGATGCTGCGATTATTTTATGCATCTTGTCCGACATGAAGGACACGTACAGATGAATGAGGGCAGAAACATCAACGTTAATATTCCCAGTGACAGAGAAAGGTTAATAATCCACAACTAAAATCCTGGACTATATTCATTCATGGAGCCCTGCAAGTTACTGCATGCTCTACAACACTGTCAACACTGAGAGGTTTTATTTTGAAATGAAGGCAGGAAGTGTTGATTTTATAATAGATCTTTACTTTTTTCATGTCTGTGACATATTCTACACAGATAGACATCGAAAGTGTCGTAATGTTTCTGATATGATGTCGATATACATTCACTATTGGAGTGTTTTTAACCCAAACCATGATCGTTTCCTAAAGCTAAGTAGTTTTGTTTCCTAAGCCTAACCAAGTTGATGTGTTCTTAAACCTAATTAAGTAGTGTTATTCTGAAAAGACTGGAGTGGAAGTTGACGTGTCACATGTTGCTTTGTAGGAAAAACACAAAATATGTTGCTGGAAGTGGTGTTGAGCGTGATGACGGAAAAGGGAAATTCATGTCAGTGTGCATGAATCAAATACATAAAATTTTGTGACAAAGCAGTGTGAGACTGTGTTTTCTATTTAGTCTGGTTCAGCTTCGTAGTGCAGAAATTAAAGCAGGCCAAATAAAGACAATGATTTACGGAGAGACCCGTACAAAGGAGAGATTTTTTCATCTCAAGAGCTGCCATTCTCATATCCGGCTGTGGAGGTGTTTCACTTTGACTGGCCACTGATCTGTGTGCACACATATCCCTTCTCCTCCAGTTCATCTCGCATGAATTCATAAATGTCACTGCTTTTATGGACTTTATTTATCATATTCTGTACGCTCTCTTCAGCCCAGATGTCAAGCAAACATCAGTCAGTCCTCTCCCACTCATGTTAACCTGTCGTTTACTTGTGTCCATCTCAGCAGCCGCCCACACCGGCAGCCTGCGTTTTGGTTCGCTTGGAAACCGGCTGAGACCACCGACGAGCAGAATCAGATTGATTCGATTAAAACAGACTAAATGTTGGCTGTGAAAGCACACAAACAGGTTTTGCTGCCTAATCCTAAAGAAGCTGTTTGTTTTTAAGTTTCACTTTTACAACATTGCAGCAGTAGCAGGGCCCTCATCTGAGGCTCATAACGACTGACGATGTACGTTAACGCGCTGATAGCAGTGGAAGTGGTAAACTTTATTTTGTCACAGTACTGGAGTCAGTTTGTGCCACTCTTTTTAAGTTGTTGTGCTTCCATCTCAATCACTGCTTTTTTCACATTTCAAAGCTAATGCTGAGGAAAGACCTCAGAGAGCAAGGCTGCTTGTCCACTGAGGTACAAAAGGTTTATATGAATGCAGTTCATTAGACCCACTGATTCGGTCACATCGCCTTCAAAACTTCTTACAGATGATGTTGACAGATGTTCTGCTCAGAACGATAAAATGTTTGCAAGGTGCCCAACCAAAGTTTATTTCTGCCTCTCTTCTTTCCCGGGATGTCAGCAGCCGGTGACGCCTGGAAATATTGGGTTGAAACATTCACATAGAAAGACAATTGTAGGTAGGAAGCACCAAGTACCAGTGCAGACCTGGTACGTACTGAAATACTCAGTATAAAAGATTCTGTGGTTGCCAGCAGAAGTAAAATCACTCCGCCTCCCGTGGAGAAAGAAATCATTTCTGAGCGGTTGTCCATTAGTGGTGAATCCGTTAGTAGTAATAAATTCATAGCGGCAGTTGTTTCTGTGTCGTCATTAGTCGCCGACACTCTCCTGACCTGTGATGTTGTGATTTTACCTTCAGAAACAGGTCGAGCTCTCTGACAGGTGAATGTTCCGCCGCCGCCGTATAATCCCGCTCACAGATGAGACCGTCAGACGGCGCCCAGCCTATTTTCAGCTCGTTGCTCGTTGTGATTGCCTCTGAAAGATCAATCAGCGCCTCGTCTCGCCGCTCTGCTTTCTCCTTGCCAACACGCATCCCATAAATAAACTCAAATTACTGGACGCGCGGCCCGTTTTCTGGCATGTCTTCTGCCCTGCCGGAATGTCGGAAAAAGTCGGTCAGTTTTTCATAATCGCTCTATTTGACCGAGCTCACACCATTTTCCCCGGCACAAAAGGCCTGTGATTGCGTTCCGCCGAACACTGCCGTCCATTTCCAAGACAAATACTCATGTTTTCTTCATATTTCTGAGGTAATGGAGAGGCAACACAAAGCATTAGCTGCAGCTCACAGTCTGTATACAAACATATTAAAGCCCCAGCTTTTCTTTTTACCCCTTTCACATATCCACTTTGTCCAAGACCACTCAGATATTACACATATCAGAAAGCCATTTCAAACATTAAGCTGCTGTAGACTGTTGTGCTTTGAGCCATTAGCTCAGTCAGCATCCCTGAAAGTGGAAAATAAAGCTTTCAAACTGGGGAAGTCAACACCTGTACACTACAGTACAAAGAGCGTGTTTTCGTAGAGTCTGCTTGAGCCAAGATTTTGTTGAAATGAAAAATCCTGCCCCCCAGATTAGTCATTTATGTGCTTCACATATTTAGTCCTCTCAATTTAGGAAGTTGCAACTGCTAGTTAATTATTTTCCAGCACCGTGCCACAGCCAGAGAAGCAGCCAAAACCTGAAATAAATTTATGGATCTCAGTCAAAGATTAAAATAAAACAACTTTAAATTAAAGAGATTAATAGTGTGAGCATGAGGGGGAAGATGCATTGAATAAAAATCACTTAGATGTTATTTTGCTTAGGAGACAAGAAATCATCAGTCTACCAAAGATCAGATCAGAAGTCCTCAGTGCCAGGAAAAAAGGGAGAGGCACCATTTTAAGTTTCATTTCTGCTAATTCTCCTACATGTTGTCTTCCTATAGAAGTTATACTGTTCAGACAGAGTCTCCGAAGATCAGCATCAGTGTACCTGAGGAGCTATAAGCAGCTTCATTATGGCTGAATGGGAGGAGGAGGGTTTGTTACCTTATAGGGGCGACGTGGTTACAACGTCATTCAACCATGACGAACTACACATCGTTTAAATCAGACCTGGTCATTATACGGCCCGCGTGACGGTTCTGCCGGCCCAGGAGAAACCACAAACCACACAATTTATATGAACCTGAAAATACAGTAAAGAAACAGCTTTTGTTTTGAAATGCTGGTGTATTGTTAGTGTGCTTCTTCCTGTCACACTTGACATTGATATAAATTGACATGAGGTGGTTAAAGCTGTGAGCTTAGTTTACAACAAACGTGTCTGTATTCAAAGAAAACAACTAGAACCGTCACTTTGAAACAAAACATGCAGAAAGATCCAGAAAGCTGTCTGGAGATGAGAAGGAGAGGACAGCCGAGGGGCTGCTGGCTGAGATACTGAAGCAGAGAGGAACCACAGGAGGAAATAAAAGGGTTAATGTTAAGTTAAATTTGTGTTAATGTTAAGTTAAATGTTAAGTTTAGTTAATGTTAACATTCCTACCCTAACCAGTCAGTCCTGTACGGTTCATAGACTCCTGTATTTAATGTCATTTTCTTAATAATCTGCTGTTTGGAGTGATTCAGTAGAATAAATGATGAATAATAATAATAACAGTATGTTTCCTATAGTGATTAATAGAGGTGACGTCTGACAGTATTTGTTTGGCCCCCGGCAACAATCTGAGTTTCTCATGAGGCCTCCAGGATAAATAATTGCCCCCCCCTGATTTAAAGCATAAAACCTTATGATTCCTCTAGTAAACCCTTTAAAGATTCAGTACAACGGAATAAAATACAAATATCAAGGAAAGCCCTGTGTTTACCAGGTGTTTTACCCTTCCATGATAATTTTACTCAGCCTAACCAACTACTTGTGTTTTCCAAGGTGTTTACAAGTCGATTAATGCTGAAGCTAATTTTGACTTCTTGATGGTAAATTCCTTAAATATATAATTCAGAACAGACAACGATGATTTGAGAGATTTTCTCTGTGATTTTGGTTTGGTTTGGTTGTTTTGAGACGAGACATAAATACGTTTCACTGGACTTTCATCGTGCTGTTGGCGTCCGACAGCACAAAGTCAACTCATTTTAATTTAACGTCCACAAATTAAATAATGGAACAAACGTTGCGTTTTTGTCATATTTAACTTCACAACGTTAACCAGATGTTTAAAACTGGCCGTAATCATGTATGTAAGTGAGAGTGCCGTTAATTTATCATAAGTTATTGTTTATTTTAAGATTAAAGTCTCTTTATAAGTCTTCATTTTTTAGACCTGCTCTTACTTTAATTATAAAAAAATATTTTATTTGACTTATGTTTCACACATTTATACATATAATTTTAAATAAGGCTTTTTGAATTGACACATTTTTTTTAAACCAGCTTGTTTGGTCGTCTCTTATAGATATAGTAATAATTTTTTCAGCATTAAGGCTGAAAACATTTTACTGACAACATCAGGAACAACATCATGAGTTTGTTTAAATGTCAATATTTTCTCCATACTGCATTTTACTGTAAACTTTACATAACATGTCTGATTTTAGTTATTAATGTATTTATTTCCATCTCCACGATACAATATGTGTGGTTATTTTTATTTAATGGCAAATATGTGTATGGTATGAAGCGAGCTAAATAATAAATCTGCAGCGTACTCAGGCACAATACAGACGTATGAATTATTTCTTCACTGTTTCTCGTGTTTTTCTTTTTCCTTTCTTTGTGTTGTGTTTTATACTACTGTGTATATTAGTCATTTGTTTATATTGATATATCTTTTATCTTCTTTAATAATGTGAATTCAGAAACAAATTCAGCCTCTATGCGATAAAAAGGGTTTTTACTTCCGTCTTGCAATCATTAAACACCAACATTAATAAATTAAAGTGTTCGTTTAAACCAAGCATTGAAATGTTAAATGCTGTTGTTCAGTCTGTGTTCGTCACTAATAGACTCTGTCGGCCTCTTCGTCTTCATCTGCCTCCGTTACTCCGTCTGACTTCTCACTCTCCTCTTTAACCTACATAAGAAAATTAAAATCCTATAATTATCTTCAATTAACAGAAAGAGGGACATGCAGTGATTAAGGAAATCAAGTTCAGGGACTATTTTCATTATCTGAGCCCCCTCCCCACCCCACCCCACATCCCCAGCCTCCCCCTCTCCCCGCCCCCTTTCTTTAACGTTCACCTTTAAGCTCGCTGCACTCATTTTAATTAACTTTTTTCCTCTTTTGTTTCTGAGCTACTTGGAGAGGAGACGTCCATCGGCGTGCCGCCATTAGGCCGCAAGTAAACAGTGTTTAAGATAATATGGATGAACAAAACGTGAGTTGCTGCGGCTGCTGTAGATTACGTCCTGACTCACTCAGACAAAGTGATTTGGAATCAAGGGGCTTTTTTTATGGTCATTTTTAATGTCATTTGGGTTTTTTTTACTCACTGAACTCCTCAAATGAGGCTCTGTTGAGCCAACGCGTCAAATGCTGCCGTGACTTATTTTGTCATGTCACTCTTTGATTCAGGAGTCACTACTCAGTGACGTTAATCTCAACCACTTCCCTTTCCGAACCCTAACTCAGTGTGTTACCTTAACCTAACGTCCTGTGAAGTTTATTTTGAAAGGACACTATGCATGTAACAAGCGTATGAAGAAGACGACACACTTCACCGATCCCCTGGGGGGAATTCAATTTTTTCACTCTGTTATTTTTTACACGGTACGTACAGACCTGAAATACATACATGCATTAATGGAGAGAAGTCAGAGCGGGGGGGCTGGGGGGCAGGCGCCCCGAGCCATTGAGGTACTCAGTCCATACAGGGACTTGAACCAGCGACCCTCCAGTTCCTAAAGGACTGGTGAGTCCAAGCTACTGCTGCCCTGTTCAGTCCAAAAGTAACACTAGAGCGGTACCTTGTGCGTCGGTCTCTGATGCAGAGGAGCGCTGACCAAGCGCCGGTATCTGAATGTGTTGGTTGGTTTCAGACGTCTGAGGCTCTCGCTTACGTCTCAGTACCACATAAACACCTTTAGACATGCATGACATTAGGTAAACATTCTTGTAGTTTCCCATTATAAACAGACATGGTGGGACCTGAATGTCATACGTCTAAACTCGATTATACAGCCACGGTAAAGAACCACGAAATAGTGAAACATGAAGCAAAATTCATGCTCCACGGGAGGTGATTGAATTGCATGTAAAGCCTTGTATGTAGCAGGTGCTTCCAGTGGGTCTGCACCAAAACAGAAAGCTACAGCAGCGCGAGGTATAATAAATGGACCAAATATTATATACTTCATTACAATTTTCTCCCAGTTAAGACAAGGCTGCCCTCCCAGTAGGAGGAGGAAGTCAGAGTGGATGGATGTGTCAACAGAAAAATCACACCAGACACCGCGAGTCATCTGTATTTTTATTTTTAAGCATGACCAGGATTGCTCCCTAACAATACATGTGCTTAATAATGTCATTTTCACGCAAACCACAATATTTCTCTTACTTTAAAAGTGCCGAGTGTCAGATGTGGTGGCGTCGAGCGGTGTGGTTGCACAACTGAAACTTCAGCTGTGTGTGTAGAGGAGCAGATGTGGAAAAAGTGAGGAAACCAATAGCCCTATCCAGTGTTTTTATTAATATTATATTCAGTTTCTGCCAATAGAGCTCCCTAAATGCTACAAACTGTTCCTTTAACAAAGTACTTATGTTAACCCTAAAGTCAGTGTTTCAGTGTTTTGGTTGAAAACTTTCTCCAGTTTTTGAAAACTATCATTTGCAGACAGTTTGTCATCGCAGGCTTCATTCTGCAGCACACTGTTCTTACTGTGTCAAAGGGACGGGGATTCAGGATTTTAATTTCAGGGTGGAGGAAGCAAGCAGTTGTTGTTTTTCTGCATAAACTGACAACAGTGTCGCCGTGGCTTTTTTTTTTTGACGCACAGCAGAAACTAAAGAGGAAGGAGCTGCTGTCAATAATCTGACTGATAGTAAAGTGTGAGGACGCTGCGAGCCGTTATTTGTCTGTCAGCCAAGACATTCACAGCCAGAATCAGTTTTCTGCCAAGTACGTGCACATACAAAGGATTAATCTGGAAGACATGCTCACCATGGAATAATACACCAGCAAAAAACAACAGCTGGCAAACAATCATGCATCTGTCTGCATAAACCTCAGGTTTCTAAAATACAGGATATTTAGAAAATGGACATTTTCACCTCAGCCTGCATTGTCTGTTTTTGTTTTGTTTTTGTTTTTTTCATTTTTGCCTGAATGACTTTTGTAGAAATTACAGTTAACATGAAGGGAAAAGAATGGACGACCTTCAAGTATCGCAGAAACACAAATGGATGAAGCTAACTGCAAAAATAGCGTCACCGGTTGTTTTTCATCTCAGCATCCATATTAACGAGTTAGAGCGTCTCGTGTTCGTATCCTCTGCGTCTCCTCTAGAGATTCCAGCTTTGCGCTATTTTTGATGCGAGCTGCTCGTTTCACGGCAGCAACAGAACGTGAAAGTGATCGTTTGACTGTATATTGACATCATATCAACAAAATTACTACACTTTTTATGTCTATGTCTGTAGAAAATGTCACGGACATGAAAAAAATCAAAACGTATTTTTAAATCAACTCTTCCTTTTTCATTTCAGAATAAAACCCCTTAAGCGTTTGAACTCAGAACTTAATTTGTGAACACAAGGCTTTTATTCTGAAATATGTGCAGGACAGTGCTGTAGAACATGCAGTAACTTGCAGAGCTCCATGAATGAATCTAGTATGGGATTTTAATTGTGCATTATTACTATTAGACTTACAAACAAATATAAATATATCCCAACATTATCTTCAAACTACAAGTAGCCTACAGATCGGATCTGTGAAGATGGCTGGAAACTATCTGACTTCACAGCAACTCTTAGTCTTCGTCTCCTGCTGATGCTGAAGATCATATGTCCATGACATGTTTAGCCTAGCTTAGCATAAAGGCTAGAAACGGGTTAATTTTTGAGCTTTTTGAACTTTTGTGAAATCATGTCACAAAAGGGGGAACTATACTGAGGTAGCTCAGGGTTCTGGAGGACACTGTGCTGAAGAGCAGCTCTGTTCATGCTGTTCACTGAGTGTGGTGGGACGGGGCCGGACCGCCTGGACCGCCCGGGGGCCGGACCGCCCCCGCCCCGGGCGGTCCGGGAGAAGCTGTATTATTGTACTGTAAATGTTGTACTTTAGTGTATTTGCATCAAGTCGTAGTTGAAGAACAGTAGAGTACATTTAGTTGCATCATTGTCGTTGGGATCTTTTCATGGTGATATTGCCTTTAAAATTAAGATTTTATATTATTATTTTTCCCTTTATTGGATCTCAGTTTTAATCTCCATAGTAATATGGTTTAGTTTACCTACAATTTATTTACATTTCTTAACTCCATACGTTTGAAATGAGACCAAATATACGTATATAGTATAAGGTGGTTATGGTGGTCTTATGGTTAAAGAGCAAGTCCTGATTCATTTTAGGTGTTTTAAACAAAATTATACTCCCGTGTTTAAGCAGTTAAGCACAGATGTTAATGTTAAATGTTTTACAGTAAAAGCTTCAGCTGTAAAACTATAAACCAGCAGAAAACAAGCCACCAGACTACCAAATGGCTGCTCAGCGCCTCCATCTGGTGAAGAATGAGCGGGAGTGGATAAAGCGTTTTGTCAAAAGGCATTAATCCAGGTCATGTTAGCAGCAGGCTCAGTAAAGGATCCCAGACCTGTCCCAGTCCCTCCTGGGGATCCGGGGCGTTCCCAGTCCAGATGGGACGTCTAATCCCTCCAGTGTGTTCTGGGTCTGTTCTGAGTCCAGAAAGCTCTGATTTAGCTCTGTTCTGTGCAGCCCGTCATCCCATCTTTCAGTGCCAGTTTGATTTAATAGAAGTTGCCTTTAAATTCAGTTATTCAATAATTTTCACAGCAGACAAAAGTTTCGTCTCCTGTTGGCTTTTCTCTTGTTGTTGGTCTTTATTAGCACTTTTTCCCCATTCATATTAATGGGTGCATTTTTTAGTATTTTATAATTCCTTTGTCCTTTTTGTTTTCTAGTTTTAATTTCTGTATTTTGTTTTAGTTTTTATTCATCTTTCAAAAAGCATATATTTAAAATATGTTGAATGTTATCACATGGAAAACTATTTCACATGTGATTAAAACACATGATACACATTTAATATTGAGAAGAATTCACATGTGGGTTATGACACGTGAAACACCGTTACGCATCTGATAAAATCACAATATATCGTCACATTTCAGTCTCTCTGTCTTGTAGTTATTTTGTCTCTTTGTAGTTATCTTGTTTCTCTTTATGATCATTTTGAATCTCTGCAGTTTAGTGTCTTTGTAGTAACTGTTTGTCTCTTTGTGTGTCTTTGTAGTTGTTTGTTTCTTAGTAATATTTTCTGTCTCTTTATGATCATTTTGTGTCTTTATGGTCATATTGTGTCTCATGTCTGTGACTGTTTTGCTCCTTTTTGTAGTAATTTTATGTACCTTTGCAGTTGCTTTGTGTCTTTTTAGTTGCTTTATATTGCTTTGTGATCATTTTGAGTCTCTTTGTTAGTACATGTTGGTAAATACATTTTGTAGGTGAAGGGCCGGGGCGGGCGGCCCTTGACACTTTGGGCCCCTGGGCCTGTACCCAGTAGACCGGTTCAGTAATCCATCCATGCATGTGACGACTTCACATGAAGACAAATCTCCATGTGAAATTCTATATTTACATTTCACAAGTACTTTGTCTGTTTGTATCTCACTTTAATGATTTGTAATTTAGTATTTTGCCAAATCACTTTATATTTTGAAGGTTAAAGCTCATCCCTAAGAAAACAGTCTCACCATTAGGTCCATTTAGTAGCTGTTCTGGAGCTTTTAATCCTATCACAGGATCTTCTTCATAAGACACAATCCAGTTTTCATATTAACATTTTTCCATTTAAGGATTTTAAGGACTTCATGTTGGCTTAAAGGAGGCTAAAAGTTAATTTCTGACCTTTTTTTAAAAGGGCAGTAGAACATATTTTTATATGTTGTGGTGTATTGTTTTATGACTGTGTTGCTGTGGTTTGTGTAAACTTGGGCTGCTTGTGTGTCTGTGTGCAGACGTCATGCAGCTGTGACAGTTGGACTTCAGTGTTTAATCTGTTTAATCCTCCGCTCTGCTCTCTGTCCTCGCAGCGTTCCCATCTTATCTTCCTGCTTCATGGTGTTTGTTTGGAGACCTCCAGGTTTCTGTGTTTCTGATGACGGCGAACACATGTGAGCGCCGTGTGGACTCCACTCCAACAAAATCCTCTTTACTGCTGCTATCAGGAAGGTAAATCTGATCCAGTCATCTTCCATTTGTAAAGGGCGGCTGTTTGGTTTTATTCATGCAGGTTTGTTTTCCATCTAACTGACGGAGGAAAAAAAAAAAAGAGAAAATCTCTGGCAAAATGGCCAAAGCTGATAAATCCAGATAATCTCTTCAGTCCACAGATCTTCAGCAGCAGTCTGCTGCACACTGCAAAAGATACTGGTCTAATATTTAAAGGGTTTCCTTATTTTTTTTTATCAAAGTGAAAAAATAGCGTTGCGTATGAAATCATATGTTACACGAGACGAAACACACAACACAAAACTCTTTAATCTGATTGGCACGTGTGCATAATAAATAACCTTTATATGTATTTTACATAATGTGATTATGTGAAATTTTAAATGTGGACCGTAATCCCTAGAGGGATTTAAATCGGTGAAGTGCAACGACAATATGAAAAATAAGAACAACATGAATGTAGAAGCCTAGAACTAGGACAGACTGCTTATTTATATACAGTATTTATTACTTTCATTGTATAAATACCATTACTAATTCATCTGTTGTTCATTCAGACTTACACATTGTGTTGACAGCTGTATCCTGTATGTATTCATCAGTATAGTAGCAGTGTGTAGTCACAGACTAGAGCCAGAAATCTCCACTTCAGCAGCTCGTACATCCACCAAACGATCCAGTTTCATTTCTATCTATATCTGAAGGTTTTTTACAGAGGGATTTGTTCATATATCATTCATAGCCTGATTTATACAACATTTTATTCCTAAAAATATGGCAAAATTGATTATTTCTTATGGCTGCTGACAGTATTTTCTGATTTATAGTGAGAGATCCATCCAGCCTTCCCTCTGTAAAAAAACTAATATATCAACAAAATGAAAGATAAACTTTGAACCTGGATTGATCCAACGTTCAGATTTTTGTTGTGCAAATTAGTGCATATATGTAATAAGATAATGCATCATCTGCATATTTAAATGTGAAATTTCAATAACATATAATACAGATGATAAATGTCTTAATCTAAGCAGTCAACTGGGGAAGTTTCATGGTTTTTACCGCATTCACCTTAAAATCATATACAAAGACACTGCAAATATCACATTAACCATTAAGATACCATCTTCAGTCAGTACAGGTAACCATAGCTGGTAAGCTAGGTGAGCATAACTGGTGATGCTTCAGGTTTCATTAGGAGTTAAATGTTTAAACTTCTCTAACTGAGGGCTGAACTGACGACAAACACTTAAAATCATGGAGGATTAACCAGTGTTACTTCCTGTTTTTAGTTAACTAATGGCTAATAGTCAGACTTAATTCATCACAATGGCAACCAGACAGCACACCAGAAAACCGCACCGGGCTGCACTGTGATTCGTTTATTTGTCTAACAGGACTTTTCTGTATTTTCTCTCGTTTTCTCTCAGGCTGAAAGTTGGTCGCTTCCTGACGTTCGGACCTGTCGGAGGCCTGCAAACCTCCAAAACGATCCGGCTGCTTTGTATCCGTACGGTAAGTGTGTTCTGCTCATTCTGCCAGTCAGATTTCGTGTAATAAGCTGTGTCGACGTCTGACTTGCAGCTTCTACTATCGCCAGATGTCATATTCCCATTTCGCCAACAACCAAAATTTAGTTATTTATCAAAAAAAGGCAAGCAGTGTGGCTAATCAACTTAGTCAGGAAATACCCTAAATAAATCATAGAAATGCCAAAATACACTGGAGGCTTTAAGGGGTTGCAAGAAACTGGAGGGCCATTAGATAATGAACAGGCCACGCATACTTCTGCAAACATATTTTTCAGACTGTCCTCTTCTTTTCAGGCTTTTCTTGTGAGGGAAAAATCCCTCTTTAGTTGAAATGATCACAGCAATCTGTGATGGACTGCTTATACAATGCTTTATTTAGAAGCAAGCCAAACAGGTTGAACACATCTGGTATAAGGGACAACAGTTTTATACAGTGCAGTCTTATTTCCAGGCCTGATTTCCACATAGGAGCTTTGCCCAAAATATATCAGATTCAAAGTTGTTTTCCATATTTTAATCTGTCTGAACTGTGCCCCACTGGAGCTAAACTTTATTACAGAGAGCAGGCAGTGTAAACACAACCTTATACTGCAGATTCTAGGACTCAACAATAAATACTGGTAAAGATGGTGCTTTTTTTGGTAGTGTATTTACAGTGAGCACACACTCTCAGCTGCTTCTTATATAAATGGAAATATGCTGCTGCAGTTCTTATCACACGTAACATCAGTCCTTTTCCTTTTGTTGTATCTTTTGTAGTAGTGTTGTGTAAAGCTAACATGCGACGGGGCATAATTACAGATTCCAGTATGTTAATAAAGGAGCGAGTGCTGATTTAGCTAAGAGGCTCAGTGTGTACCGTTTAAAGCCCAGTTTCCCTCGTCTGAATATTCATCAGAGTGGCACTCAGCTGAAGATGAAACGGCCTCATTGTTCATCAGCGGCGGCGGTGGCGTGCCGGCTCGATCGTGTTATGCACATATTAATGATGAGGACAATTCACTTCGAGTGATTCCTAATCTGTTGACAAGAAGTCTCTGCAGGCCCTTCAGTCAGTTTGATGCAGATGATGACAATGTTTTATCTGTAAATCCCCCCGAGGAGAGATGGATGAACACTGCAAAAAATCTACAAGTCATTTACTCAAATTACAGACTGCTGAAAATCATTTTCCTGTATCAAGATGGGCCCGTGCAATCTAAATTTAGTCATCAGTTATAAAAGCAAAAGCCACTACTAACAAATGCCAAATAACCCTGCTGTCTTATAATCGTCACGTGTGGCGTCGGCCTAAAGTTTATGCAAATCCATCTGCGTGTTAACTGTTGTACTGACTGTACGGTCCAGGTACGCTTTGTTAGTTTTGTCGGTCCAAAGATGACGGAACAACTCGTGTTGTTATTTCGTCTTTCTTGCCGATGGGGACTGTTTCGCTGGGAGGGGACCGAGCTTCACCTCTGATTCAGACGCCATCGGGAGTCACAGCCGGCAGCCGCTGGATCTATTCCTTATATCAGCAGCAACATAAAGTCTGCTGATCCAGCAGGGAGGCAGACCCACTTAGCTGGCGTTAGCGCTGGCTGAGTTTGAGCTAACTGGTAAGAGAAGGTCCGTCTGTCTCCCGGAGCGTCACGCTTTATCGTATGTGTCCACAGCGGCGTTTTTTATGGAGAGGGATCGCCAGCATTGAATGCTTTATTGGCTGCCACTGGACACAAGGCATCTGACTGGATGAACAATTTAACTCGTGGGCTGCTGCTCCCAGCTTTCAAACCAGAAACATGGCGACTCTTTTCACTATTTTTTTTTTTTTTTTTTAATTTTAATTTACTTTATTTTGGATTGACAACAGTTAGTAGCCTAGACCTCGACTTTATTCACATAAGGAGTGGCGAAGTGACCATCCGTCCCTCGAGTCGCCTCCCGAGGTACAAGTCGTATTACAAGCCGTGGCTAGCTGGTTAGCATGCTAATTTCAGTAGGTAGTTTTTCAACACAATACACAGACATCTTGACATAATGTCAACAATGCAACTTCTTCACAATCTGTTCATTTATTATTATTATTATTTTTATATTTCGAACTAAAATTCTAGCCAGATCATACACATTGCACCTTTTAAGCAGCTGGGCGCTGATCTCGACCACCACCCGTCCTTCACACAACATGCCACGAAAAGGCCCGACGGAGCATGTTTCTGCTGAGGAGGCTGAAAGGTTTAAATGCCAGACAGGACATTTTAACAGCAGTACAGCGGTCACTCATCGAATCAGTCCTCACATTCAACACTGCATCCTGGTACAACTTCCTCATAGAGAAAAAAAAAAAAAACTCACAAGAATCATCAAGCAGGCAATCAAAATCACTGGCACCACTCAAAGCCAACTCTCAGACCTTTACAGTCCTGCAGTAAAGAGAGAGGCAGACTCCATCAGTGAGGACCCTTCACCCCCTTCACCACTCCGTTCAGCTACTCCCATCAGGCAGCTGCTTCAGAGCACCGCTGGCCCAAAGGAGAACTTAAAAAACTGTCATTCCCACCAGGATATCCATTTTAAACAAGACCAAATAGGCCGGCTCTGCTTGTTAAAGCAGCTTTGCACACCTGAACTGTGCATGTTTTAATTAGGGCTGTCCGTCGATTCAAATATTTAATCGTGATCAGTCACATGATTTTCCATAGTTAATGACATATATCGTCCAGAAACCCTCCCAGGTTCTGACTTTAGCATCAACAATCTGCTCCAATCAGAACATGGCAAACTGCAGCCCAACAGGCAACAACAGCTGTCAGTGTGTCAGAGTGCTGACTTGACTAGGACTTGATCCAGACTGACTGGGACTATCAGAAAGTGGGCATGTCTGTAAAGGGGAGACTGGTGGGGACCCAGAGAACCCATTTACATTCACACATCTGGAGGTCAGAGGTCAAGGGACCCCTTTGGAAATGACCTGACAGTTTTTTATCATCTAAATTTAGGATAACTTTGGAGCCTAATTTAACCTCCTTCACTAAGATAAGATAAGATATTCCTTTATTGGTCCCACAGTGGAGAAATTCACTACCAGCTAGTCTGACCTGGTTGGTACCGATGGATCCATCAGGTTTCATATGATTCCAGTATCGGACATTTTTTACTTTTTTACTGTCATTTTTTGGACATTTTTCAGACTTTTTACAAACTTTTATTGGACACTTTTCAGATATTTTAATTTAACGTGGAGCATTATTTATTCTCCTCCATGATAAGCTAGTATGATATAGTTGTTACCGATGGATTCATCAGGTTCTCTAGTTTCATATGATAACAGCCTCTCTCCAACCTAAAAATAAAAAAAAGTTGCGTTAATGCTTTAATGGCATTAAAACAAATTTCCGTTACACATTATACATTAACTGTGACAGTCCTACTTTTTAATGTCATGTAAAACTTTTTAATCCCTAGTTCTATTGTAGTCTTTCATTGTTTTTTTAATGTTTTCTGTGAGCTCCTAACCTAAGACAGTTTCCTACCGTTGTGATTGACGATATAATACTGTGATTGATCATCATTCGTCAAGAATAATTTTTGTTTATTCTTGTGTGCAGAATTTACGCGGCATCCATTTTTGTTTCACAAATTAGCCTATTTTCTGTTTTTTTTTTTTATTATTCTCGTGAACATACTGTATTTTTATGCGTGATGTGACATTTCAGATGAGGTTTTCACAACGAAATAAGTAGGTTTTGTTGTTTGGTGGCAGGTGAGATTTTCATTTACATACTGTCATTTTTCCTCACCTGAAATCAAATAAACGTTCCCCCCTGAAAGGTTGTGAGAATAATTCAAACCCCACCTTACTGGTAGACTATTTAAATGTTTTGAAGGCTGAAATGAGTCAGAGTTGCTTGTTAGAACCGATTTATTTTTCTTGTGCATCCACAGACAAAACTGAAACCCACTGGGGCGACTTGTTGACCTTATTTCTCACTTTCACTGCCAATTCGGAAAAAGAAAGAGAGAGAGCGAAAAGAGGAAAATCTTCCTGTCAGCAAGTTATAAAACCTGTAAATGAGGCTGTGTTTAGATATCATGTGTGTTTTATTAGTCTGTTAACACGTTGGATTCATTTGTTTTGACGTCTCTCGAACTGAAGCGATGCAGGCAGCAGCTCAGTGGTGTCAGAATGGAGACTCAAGTGCAAACTGTGATCCACATCCGACCGTTTCCACTATTTTTATCGCTCACTAATTAGCGATACTTTAATTTGTGCTTCGTCCTTCAGACAGACCACAGGGGCTTTAACACCCCCCCCCCCCCAACCCCACACCACCTCCACCATCATGTTGACAACCGACGACTGTTGAGGGAATTTAAAGCATCTTTAATTTGTTTAACATTAACATGAATGTTTGAATGCTGTATGTTTGCTTCCACACACCACATTTTTATGACTTTTAGAGCATTTTTATGGCCTACTATACATGCATTTTTATATAACATGCTCTAAAGACAAACACCTAGATGCCTGTAATTTTCTGATGTTGACAACAGACAAAACTGAAGTTATTGTACTTGACCCCAAACACCTCTGAAATGCATAATCTAAAGATGTAGTTAATCTAGAGGACATTGCCTTGGCCTCCAGCACCACTGTAAACAGTAAGAGAGATATCTTTTATCAGGATATGTCCTTTAACTCCCACATTAAACAGACTTCATGGACAGCCTTCTTTCACCTATGTAACGTTGCAAAAATCAGGCATATCTTGTCTCAAAAGAAAGCAGAGTTATTTAAATTCCTTACTGCCCCAATAAGGTCCAGTTGATCCGGAATGCAGCAAGAGTATAATATTATAAAATAATATTTTTACTGAAGAAAAACAATTGTATTCTCAGATATTTAACACAGAGCATTTTCATTTTCACCCACTGCCTAGACAAAATGACGTATAAAAACAAAAGATTCAGCAGAGCTCAAAAAATTTAACAGAGATTTTAAAAATATTTAAAATAATAATAATAATGTAAATAACCAAAAGCAAAAAAATAAATAAATAAATGAATAAATAAAATAAAAATAAAGAATTAAAACAGCCAGAAAACACATTATAATAAAACAATTACAGATTACTTTATCATTTTGCATAGGAAAATGCAAAATATATACATAAATGGTTTGAAATATAAACGAATTTGTGGATCTGTTTGTGAAGTATATAGGCTTATTCACCATCAGTTATTAACAGTAGTCTAGTGTGTAGACTGCTCTTAAGCGGTTCCTGGGGTGGACAAACCATAATCAATAAAGTTACAGTGCCTGTCTAATTTTGTGAAAGCCTTTCAAAATAAGGGTACCATGTTGTATAGAAGTTTTTGGGTTGACCCTCTAACAGATTATTTTATCTTTTCTAACTTAAGGAATAACATCAGGCCGTTCCGATTTCCTCAACAAAATCCTTGTGGGAACCCACAATAACACTGCGCTCCCTGAATGCAGGGTTACTTTAGGCTCATAGAGTACAATGGGAGCCAGAGCCTCCGACTATCTAGCTCCTCTTCTGTGGAACCAGCTCCCAGTTTCTGTCTGGTAGACACCCTCTCCACGTTTAGGAGTAGGCCTAAGACTGTCATGCTTATAATTAGGGCCGGTTCAGGCTTGGACCAGCCCTTAGTTGTGCTGCTATAGGCCTAGACTGCCATGTATGATGATACACTGAGATCCTCTCTGTATACAGTCATGTCCCTTAAATGGCTGTTACTAACCCCATGTTTTTGTTCTTTATCGCCCACTGCTACTATTTTGAATTTAATTATTATTATTATTAGTCATGTTTCTATTATTTTTAAGATTGTTTGTCTCTCCTCTAGTTCTGCCTGAAGTTTCATCTCGTGAAAGGTGAGTTATTTAAAGCTCTTGCTGCCTTCACACTGCTTGGTAACGGAGGAATGTTGGGTGAATTGAGGATTAAGGTCTAGACTGACATTTTTTAGTTTATATGACATACTATACTGACTTCTTTTAAAGACATACTATGATTTTTTTCTCAACATATTATACACAATGACTTTCCTGATTTTCAATATACTATATATTTTTTTCAACATACTATACTCTGACTTTTTCATGATTTTTTCATCATACTATACTCTGTTTACTCTGACTGTTTTTTGACTTAAGATACTATGACTTTTATCTGCACACTATACTGTGACTTTTTTTTTTTACTTTCTATACTAAGACCTTTTTTCCAACTATGGTATCACATATTTTTTTTTGGACATACCATACCAGAACTTTTTTCTACACATTATACTATGACTTTTTTCCTCATACTATAGTATGACTTTTCAGCACAACATACTGACTTATTATCAAAATACTATACTATGACCTTTTTTCACCATGCTATACTATGACTAACTTTTTCAACATACCGTACAATGACTTTATCGACATACTATACTATGATTTAATATACTATATGCTTTAAACATACTATATACTGTGACTGTCTTCACCATACCATATGACTTTTTTTAACATACTATGAATATTTTTCAACATGCTATACTATTACTTACTTTTTTTTACATACTATACTGACTTACTCAACATACTACAGTATGACTTTTTTTAACGACACATATGACAACTTTTTCCAAGTTACAGTATATTTCTAATAATATAATTTATAATTTCCAATTATTTCATGTTATACTGTGCGTTTTTAGGATTTCTTTTGCCACATTATACTATGACTTTTTGACATGCTATACTATTACCTTTATTCGACAGATCATACTATGACTTTTTTGCACATAATATACTGTGACATTTTTAGCCATACTATACTATGAATTTTTTTGACATGCTATACTACTAATTTTTTTCGACATACTATACTATGACATTTTGTACATATAATACTATGACATTTTTTCGAAATGCTATGCTATGAATCTTTTTCTACATGCTGTACGATGACTTCTTTCGACATACTATCCTATAACTTTCTTCTACATGCTATAGTATAACTTTTTTGTACAGGCTATACTGTTTTTCTGTCTTTTTAAACACCATACTCACTTTTTTCGACATGCTATAGTATGATTTTTTCAACACACTCTACTATGATTTCTTTCGACATGTACTATGACTTTTGTTCTACATGTTATACTATGAATTTTGTTCTGTGTTTTTATACACTCGATATTATGTGTTTTTATTGATACGCTACAGCAGGCCAACCAGTCAGAGACTAAGGGCCACGTTTTTTATTGTGTTAATGCAAAGAGCCACATCATCCACATGAACTGCCCCCATCACTTCCTCTCTCTCAAACACAAAAACCCACAGAGACGTCTGCTCAGCCACATTTATTGTAAATGTCACACATCAACATGATAATGACAAAAATTGATTCCTTCAGACCAGTCATTTTCAACAATGAGCATTGTGTGCACCGTCTCACAATCACAAACTCTCAGTTCAACCAAGTCTACCAACAAAAATATAATAATTTACAATAGTGTTTTTCTCTCACCACACATGACCACATCACTTCAAACAATCACTTTCGTCTGTTACTGCCACGAAATGCGATCGCATCCATCAAAAAATAGGCAAGACCTCGAATCTCTGGAAGAAACGCTCCTCACACCTGCAATCTGTTTGAGGCTATTATACAACCAGGCAAAGAGCTGCAGGTTGGCCACCCCTGTGCTGTAGTATTACTTCTTTTCGACATGCTGTACTATGACTTTTATTCTTTAAAATTTTCAACATACTGTGAATTTCTTCACAAAATCTTCGACAAACTATACTATGACATTTTTATTGAAATACTATACCATGACTTTTTGCAAAACACTAGGATTTTAGTCAACATGCTATACTATGACTTTTTTCAGGAGATTTTTCGTCACACTATACTATGACTTTTTTCAACATACTACACAAACTTTTATTTAGTAAATATTTCAACACATTATACTAGGACTTTTTCAGGAAAGTTTTCGTCATGCTATACTGTGACTGTTTAGACATACTGTACTATAACTTCTTTTCAACACACTATACTATGACTTTCTATTGGCATACTGTACTATGACTTTTTTCAGAAAATTTTTCGACATACTATACTATGACATTTTTCCCACATACTATACTATAACTTTTTTCCACATACTATACTATGACTTTTTACTATACTATAGTACTATACCAGGGGTGTCAAACTGAAATACACAGTGGGCCAAAATTTAAAATTAAAGCCGCAGGCCAACGTTGAACAAATGAACCTTTAATCTGGACCCAAACAAGTTTGGCTTTAACACTGAATATGGAACAAGCAACGCTTGTGTAACTTAATAGTGCAGACATGCAAAATCAAATTTGAAATAAAAAAAAAATCAATAAATAAATAAAATAGACTCTTTTCTCAATCTCAAAATAAGCTTTTTCCACAGGCTAATAAATTTGAAAATAAAATAACAATAATGAATGAATCGACCATTCAAGCCTTGGAGGAGCAAGAAAAAGTGCATCAAGAAAACGTTAATGATTGCTCAGTTTACACCACACTGATCTAACCTGATGTGCCCAAGCCTGATAACTGGCAATTTACTTGTCCATCGGACTTGTCCTGGCGTTTCGTTTCCTAGTGTCGTCTAATGTTGTACTCCTTAGTTACAGACACGGTGGCTCCACAAACAAGACAAACCGGTCTGTCTTTCACATACGTACACAGATATTCAGCCTCCCACCTGTCCAGAAAAGTTCTGTTTCCTGCCTTTCTTTTCGTCATTTTTGGGAAGGGGTACCACGGTAGTAGGAGGTCGCAGCGTGGTCTGGGAGGGAGGCAGGGTGAGTGGAGGCTTTCCTGCCAAAGCACAGAGTCTGGGTCCTGTCCTGATTGACACGCCAAAACAACAGCAGAGCATTATGGGATTTGTAGTATTAGCGGTGAATGCGCTGTTCTGTACCGGCGGTAAAGCTCTAATAGTAATTTTATATTGCCTCTGGCCCGCAGTGTAATTATACATGATATATTTTTTTGACATACTATACTATGCCTTTTTTTGTCGACATACTATATATGAGTTTTTTCAGGTATTTTTCGACATACTATACTATGACTTTCTTCAGGAAATTTTCAACATAATATACTATGACTTTTTTTGCTATACTATACTTTGACTTTTTTTGGAAATTTTTAGACTGTACTGAGAGAAAATCTTTTGAAATACTGTACAATGACTTTTTTTTCGACAGAATATACTGACATTTTTAAGAAAATTTTTCAACATATACAATGAGTTTTTTTTCTAAATACTATGAAATTTTTAAGAAAATTTTCCGACATAATATACTATGACTTTTTTCTGAAATTTTTCGACACACTATACTATGACTTCTTGTCGACATAGTGTACTCTGACTTTTTTTCTGACATACTAACAATGACATTTTTAAGAAAATTTTTTGACATACTATACTTGGACTTTTTTCTCGATGTACTATGACTTTTTTTTAAACATAATATACTATGACATTTTTGAGAAACATTATATGCTATGATATCTTTCTTATAATTAGCCACTATCACCTGATCATGAAATTTTCGAGATACTATACTATGTTTTTTCACGAAATTTTGACAAACTATACTAAGACGTTTTTTTTTTCGCAAAATTTTTGATGAAAATTTTTGTGGAAAAAATGTCATTGTATAGTATGTCGAAAATTGTAATAGTTGTGATAGTAGTGTCTAATTATACAAAAAATATCATAGTATACATACTATGATATTTTTCATTTTTTATGTAATTTCATTACATTGCAATAATTCATTTTTGATGTAATTCGACACTATACTATTACTTGATCATGAAATTTTCGAAATACTATACTAGGACGTTTTTTTTTTTTTCACAGTTTTCGACATGCGATACTATGATATTTTTTGTATAATTACACACTACTATCACTTGATGGTGAAATTTTCGACATACTATACTATGACGTTTTTTCAAGAAATGTTTTACATACTATACTATGTTTTTATTGCGAAATTTTCGACATTTTTTACTTTACTTTCGATATACTATACTATGTCCAACACTATACAATATATTTTTTGACCAACTCTAGTGTGACTTTTTTTCTACATACTATGTGATGACTTGATTTGATATACTATACCATGTCTTTTTGGTGTGATTGGCTGAATGACACCTTCCCTCTAGGACCCGACACCTCCAGGACCCCGAATGTAAGGACCTAACACCGTGGGCACATACAAAACTAAAGCTCGATCGATATTTAACATATTGTGAATGTTTGTTTTTAAGTTGTTTTTTATTCATATTTGTTTTATCATTTTTCTATTTTTTTATTGATGTTCTTGAGTTTTCCAGATCTTTTAATATGTTTATTGAAGCATCTCAACCAAAGACTGGTGTATTGCTTGTGAAGATGACGAAAAGTTGACAAGTGAATAAATGTTATTTTATGTCTAATTCTGCTTTGTTTGGTTCTATTCATTCTATATTATGACTTTTTTTTTTAAAAAACATTTTCCGGCATACTATACTATGATGTTTTTTTCCCAAAATTTTTGACACACTATAGTATAGTAGGTCAAAATTTTTTGATGAAAACGTCAAATTTTTTTGATGTTGAAAAAAACTATGAAAACAGTTGTATTATAGCATGTACAATGATTTTATGGTGAGCAAAAGTCATTTCGTGAAATGTTGGAAAATTTTACAAAAAAAACACCATAGTATAGTATGTCGAAATTTTTCGATGAAAACGCCAAATTTTTTTTGAAATTGAAAAAAAACATGAAAACGGTCGTATTATAGCATGTAGAATGATGCTATGGTGAGCAAAAGTCATTTAGTGAAATGTTGGAAAATTTTACAAAAGAAAAAAGAAAAAACGCCATAGTATAGTATGTCGAAATTTTTTGATGAAAACGGTCGTATTATAGCATGTAGAATGATTCTATGGTGAGCAAAAGTCATTTCGTGAAATGTTGGAAAATTTTATAAAAAAAAACCCCATAGTGTAGTATGTCGAAATTTTTCGATGAAAACGTCAAAATTTTTTGATGTTGAAACAAACTATGAAAACGGTTGAATTATAGCATGTAGAATGATTCTATGGTGAGCAAAAGTCATTTCGTGAAATGTTGGAAAATTTTGCAGAAAAAAAAACGCCATAGTATAGTATGTCGAAATTTTTCGATGAAAACTTCAATTTTTTTTGATGTTGAAAAAAAAACATGAAAACGGTCGTATTATATCGTTTAGAATGATTCTATGGTGAGCAAAAGTCATTTCGTGAAATGTTGGAAAATTTTACAAAAAAAAAAAAACCGCCATAGTATAGTATGTCGAAATTTTTCAATTCAAACGTCAAATTTTTTTGATGTTGAAAAAAAAACATGAAAACAGTCATATTATAGCATCTAGAATGATTCTATGGTGAGCAAAAGTCATTTCGTGAAATGTTGGAAAATTTTACAAAAAAAAAAAACCGCCATAGTATAGTATGTCGAAAATTTTCGATGAAAATGTCAAATTTTTTTTATATTGAAAAAAAACTATAAAAACGGTTGAATTATAGCATGTAGAATGATTCTATGGTGAGCAAAAGTCATTTCGTGAAATGTTGGAAAATTAAAAAAAAAAAAAAAAAAGCCATAGTATAGTATGTCGAAATTTTTCGATTCAAACGTCAAATTTTTTTGATGTTGAAAAAAAACATGAAAACAGTCATATTATAGCATCTAGAATGATTCTATGGTGAGCAAAAGTCATTTCGTGAAATGTTGGAAAATTAAAAAAAAAAAAAAAAGAAAAGAAAAAACGCCATAGTATAGTATGTCGAAAATTTTCGATGAAAATGTCAAATTTTTTTTCGTATTGAAAGAATCTATAAAAACGGTTGAATTATAGCATGTAGAATGATTCTATGGTGAGCAAAAGTCATTTCGTGAAATGTTGGAAAATTTTACAAAAAAAAAAAAACGCCATAGTTCAGTGTGTCAAAATTTTTCAATTCAAACGTCAAATTTTTTTGATGTTAAAAAAAAACATGAAAACAGTCATATTATAGCATCTAGAATGATTCTATGGTGAGCAAAAGTCATTTCGTGAAATGTTGGAAAATTTTACAAAATAAAAACGCCATAGTATAGTATGTTGAAATTTTTCGATGAAAACGTAAAATTTTTTGATACTGAAAAAAACCATGAAAACTGTCATATTATAGCATCTGGAATGAATCTATGGTGGGCAAAAGTCATTTCGTGAAATGTTGGAAAATTTTACAAAAAAACGCCATAGTATAGTATGTCGAAATTTTTCGATAAAAACGTCAACATTTTTTGATGTTGAAAAAAACTATGAAAACGGTCATATTATAGCATCTGGAATGATTCTATGGTGAGCAAAAGTCATTTCGTGAAATGTTGGAAAATTAAAAAAAAAAAAAAAAAAAAAAAAAGCCATAGTATAGTATGTCGAAATATTTCGATGAAAACGTCAGATTTCTTTGAAGTTGAAAAAAAAACATGAAAACGGTCGTATTATATCATGTAGAATGATTCTATGGTGAGCAAAAGTCATTTCGTGAAATGTTGGAAAATTTTATAAAAAAAAACGCCATAGTGTAGTATGTCGAAATTTTTCGATGAAAACGTCAAAATTTTTTGATGTTGAAACAAACTATGAAAACGGTTGAATTATAGCATGTAGAATGATTCTATGGTGAGCACAAGTCATTTCGTGCAATGTTGGAAAATTTTACAAAAAAAACGCCATAGTATAGTATGTCGAAATTTTTCGACGAAAACGTCAATTTTTTGATGTTGTAGAAAACCATGAAAACGGTCGTATTATATTGTGTAGAATGATTCTATGGTGAGCAAAAGTCATTTCGTGAAATGTTGGAAAATTTTGCAGAAAAAAAAACGCCATAGTATAGTATGTCGAAATTTTTCGATGAAAACTTCAATTTTTTTTGATGTTGAAAAAAAAACATGAAAACAGTCATATTATAGCATCTAGAATGATTCTATGGTGAGCAAAAGTCATTTCTTGAAATGTTGGAAAATTTTACAAAAAAAAAAACCGCCATAGTATAGTATGTCGTAATTTTTCGATGAAAACGTCAAAATTTTTTGATGTTAAAAAAAACTATGAAAATGGCCATATTATAGCATCTGGAATGATTCTATGGTGAGCAAAAGTCATTTCGTGAAATGTTGGAAAATTTTACAAAAAAAACGCCATAGTATAGTATGTCGAAAATTTTCGATGAAAATGTCAAATTTTTTTGATATTGAAAAAAACTATAAAAACGGTTGAATTATAGCATGTAGAATGATTCTATGGTGAGCAAAAGTCATTTCGTGAAATGTTGGAAAATTAAAAAAAAAAAAAAAGCCATAGTATAGTATGTCGAAATTTTTCGATTCAAACGTCAAATTTTTTTGATGTTGAAAAAAAAACATGAAAACAGTCATATTATAGCATCTAGAATGATTCTATGGTGAGCAAAAGTCATTTCGTGAAATGTTGGAAAATTTAAAAAAAAAAAAAAAAAGAAAAGAAAAAACGCCATAGTATAGTATGTCGAAAATTTTCGATGAAAATGTCAAATTTTTTTTTCGTATTGAAAGAATCTATAAAAACGGTTGAATTATAGCATGTAGAATGATTCTATGGTGAGCAAAAGTCATTTCGTGAAATGTTGGAAAATTTTACAAAAAAAAAAAACGCCATAGTTCAGTGTGTCAAAATTTTTCAATTCAAACGTAAAATTTTTTTGATGTTAAAAAAAAACATGAAAACAGTCATATTATAGCATCTAGAATGATTCTATGGTGAGCAAAAGTCATTTCGTGAAATGTTGGAAAATTTTACAAAATAAAAACGCCATAGTATAGTATGTTGAAATTTTTCGATGAAAACGTAAAATTTTTTGATACTGAAAAAAACCATGAAAACTGTCATATTATAGCATCTGGAATGAATCTATGGTGGGCAAAAGTCATTTCGTGAAATGTTGGAAAATTTTACAAAAAAACGCCATAGTATAGTATGTCGAAATTTTTCGATAAAAACGTCAACATTTTTTGATGTTGAAAAAAAAACTATGAAAACGGTCATATTATAGCATCTGGAATGATTCTATGGTGAGCAAAAGTCATTTCGTGAAATGTTGGAAAATTTAAAAAAAAAAAAAAAAAAAAAAAAGCCATAGTATAGTATGTCGAAATATTTCGATGAAAACGTCAGATTTCTTTGAAGTTGAAAAAAAAACATGAAAACGGTCGTATTATAGCATGTAGAATGAATCTATGGTGAGCAAAAGTCATTTCGTGAAATGTTAGAAAATTTTACAAAAAAAAATGCCATAGTATAGTATGTCGAAATTTTCGATGAAAATGTCAAATTTTTTTGATGTTGAAAAAAACTATGAAAACAGTTGAATTATAGCATGTAGAATGATTCTATGGTGAGCAAAAGTCATTTCGTGAAATGTTGGAAAATTTTACAAAAAAAAAAACGCCATAGTATAGTATGTCGAAATTTTTCGATGAAAACGTCAAAATTTTTTGATGCTGTAAAAAACCATGAAAACGGTCGTATTATATTGTGTAGAATGATTCTATGGTGAGCAAAAGTCATTTCGTGAAATGTTGGAAAATTTTACCAAAAAAAAAAAACGCCATAGTATAGTATGTCGAAATTTTTGGATTCAAACGTCAAATTTTTTTGATGTTGAAAAAAAACATGAAAACAGTCATATTATAGCATCTAGAATGATTCTATGGTGAGCAAAAGTCATTTCGTGAAATGTTGGAAAATTTCAAAAAAAAAAAAAGAAAAGATAAAACGCCATAGTGTAGTATGTCGAAATTTTTCGATGAAAACATTAATTTTTTGATGTTGAAAAAAACTATGAAAACGGTTGTATTATAGCATGTAGAATGATTTTATGGTGAGCAAAAGTCATTTCGTGAAATGTTGGAAAATTTTAAAAAAAAAAAAAAACGCCATAGTATAGTATGTCGAAATTTTTCGATTCAAACGTCAAATTTTTTTGATGTTGAAAAAAAACATGAAAACGTTCGTATTATGTCATGTAGAATGATTCTATGGTGAGCAAAAGTCATTTTGTGAAATGTTGGAAAATTTAAAAAAAAACAAAAAAAAACACCATAGTATAGTATGTCGAAAATTTTCGATGAAAACGTCAAAATTTTTTGATGTTGAAAAAAAACATGAAAACAGTCGTATTATATAGTGTAGAATGATTCTATGGTGAGCAAAAGTCATTTCGTGAAATGTTGGAAAATTTTACAAAAAAAAAACGCCATAGTATGTCGAAATTTTTCAATTCAAACGTCAAATTTTTTTGATGTTGAAAAAAAACATGAAAACAGTCATATTATAGCATCTGGAATGAATCTATGGTGAGCAAAAGTCATTTCGTGAAATGTTGGAAAATTTTATAAAAAAAAAAAAACACCATAGTATAGTATGTCGAAATTTTTCAATTCAAACGTCAAATTTTTTTGATGTTGAAAAAAACCATGAAAACAGTCATATTATAGCATCTTGAATGATTCTATGGTGAGCAAAAGTCATTTCGTGAAATGTTGGAAAATTTTACAAAAAAAAAAACGCCATAGTATAGTGTGTCGAAATTTTTAAATTCAAACGTCAAATTTTTTTGATGTTGAAAAAAACATGAAAACAGTCATATTAAAAAAAAAATAATAATAAAAACACCATAGTATAGCATGTCGAAAATTTTCGATGAAAACGTGAAATTTTTTGGATGTTGTAAAAAACCATGAAAACGATCGTATTATATCGTGTAGAATGATTCTATGGTGAGCAAAAGTCATTTCGTGAAACGTTGGAAAATTTAACAACAAAAAAAAACGCCATAGTATAGCATGTAGAAATTTTCGATGAAAACGTCAAATTTTTCTGAAGTTGAAAAAAAAAACATGAAAACGGTCGTATTATAGCATGTAGAATGATTCTATGGTGAGCAAAAGTCATTTCGTGAAATGTTGGAAAATTTTACAAAAAAAACGCCACAGTATAGTATGTCGAAATTTTTCGATGAAAACGTCAAATTTTTTTGATGTTGAAAAAAAAACATGAAAACAGTCATATTATAGCATCTGGAATGATTCTATGGTGGGCAAAAATCATTTCGTGAAATGTTGGAAAATTAAAAAAAAAAAAAAAAAAAAACACCATAGTTTAGTATGTCGAAAATTTTCAATGAAAACGTCAAAACTTTTTGATGTTGAAAAAAAAACATGAAAAAGGGTCGTATTATATCGTGTAGAATGATTCTATGGTGAGCAAAAGTCATTTCGTGAAATGTTGGAAAATTTAAAAAAAAAAAAAAAAAAAAACACCATAGTTTAGTATGTCGAAATTTTTCAATGAAAACGTCAAATTTTTTTGATGTTGAAAAAAAAACATGAAAACAGTCATATTATAACATCTAGAATGATTCTATGGTGAGCAAAAGTCAGTTCGTGAAATGTTGGAAAATTTTACAAAAAAAAAAACGCCATAGTATAGTATGTCGAAATTTTTCTATGAAAACGTCAAATTTTTTTGATGTTGTAAAAAAACATGAAAACGGTCGTATTATATCGTGTAGAATGATTCTATGGTGAGCAAAAGTCATTTCGTGAAATGTTGGAAATTTTTAAAAAAAAAAAAAAAAACACCAGAGTTTAGTATGTCGAAAATTTTCGATGAAAACGTCAAAAATTTTTGATGTTGAAAAAAAAACATGAAAACGGTCGTATTATATCGTTTAGAATGATTCTATGGTGAGCAAAAGTCATTTCGTGAAATGTTGGAAAATTTTACAAAAAAAAAAAAAACGCCATAGTATAGTATGTCGAAATTTTTCAATTCAAACGTCAAATTTTTTTGATGTTGAAAAAAAAACATGAAAACAGTCATATTATAGCATCTAGAATGATTCTATGGTGAGCAAAAGTCATTTCGTGAAATGTTGGAAAATTTTACAAAAAAAACCCGCCATAGTATAGTATGTCGAAATTATTCGATGAAAACGTCAAAATTTTTTGATGTTGAAAAAAACTATGAAAATGGCCATATTATAGCATCTGGAATGATTCTGTGGTGAGCAAAAGTCATTTCGTGAAATGTTGGAAAATTTTACAAAAAAAACACCATAGTATAGTATGTCGAAATTTTTCGATGAAAACGTCAAATTTTTTTGATGTTGAAAAAAAAACATGAAAACAGTCATATTATAACATCTAGAATGATTCTATGGTGAGCAAAAGTCAGTTCGTGAAATGTTGGAAAATTTTACAAAAAAAAAAACGCCATAGTATAGTATGTCGAAATTTTTCTATGAAAACGTCAAATTTTTTTGATGTTGTAAAAAACCATGAAAACAGTCATATTATATCGTGTAGAATGATTCTATGGTGAGCAAAAGTCATTTCGTGAAATGTTGGAAATTTTAATAAAAAAAAAAAAAACACCAGAGTTTAGTATGTCGAAATTTTTCAATTCAAACGTCAAATTTTTTTGATGTTGAAAAAAAAACATGAAAACAGTCATATTATAGCATCTAGAATGATTCTATGGTGAGCAAAAGTCATTTCGTGAAATGTTGGAAAATTTTACAAAAAAAAAAACGCCATAGTATAGTATGTCGAAATTTTTCAATTCAAACGTCAAATTTTTTTGATGTTGAAAAAAAACATGAAAACAGTCATATTATAGCATCTAGAATGATTCTATGGTGAGCAAAAGTCATTTCGTGAAATGTTGGAAAATTTTACAAAAAAAAACCCGCCATAGTATAGTATGTCGAAATTATTCGATGAAAACGTCAAAATTTTTTGATGTTGAAAAAAACTATGAAAATGGCCATATTATAGCATCTGGAATGATTCTGTGGTGAGCAAAAGTCATTTCGTGAAATGTTGGAAAATTTTAAAAAAAAAACACCATAGTATAGTATGTCGAAATTTTTCGATGAAAACGTCAAATTTTTTTGATGTTGAAAAAAAAACATGAAAACAGTCATATTATAACATCTAGAATGATTCTATGGTGAGCAAAAGTCAGTTCGTGAAATGTTGGAAAATTTTACAAAAAAAAAACGCCATAGTATAGTATGTCGAAATTTTTCTATGAAAACGTCAAATTTTTTTGATGTTGTAAAAAACCATGAAAACAGTCATATTATATCATGTAGAATGATTCTATGGTGAGCAAAAGTCATTTCGTGAAATGTTGGAAATTTTATAAAAAAAAAAAACACCAGAGTTTAGTATGTCGAAATTTTTCAATTCAAACGTCAAATTTTTTTGATGTTGAAAAAAAACATGAAAACAGTCATATTATAGCATCTAGAATGATTCTATGGTGAGCAAAAGTCATTTCGTGAAATGTTGGAAAATTTTACAAAAAAAAAAAAACGCCATAGTATAGTATGTCGTAATTTTTCGATGAAAACGTCAAAATTTTTTGATGTTGAAAAAAACTATGAAAATGGCCATATTATAGCATCTGGAATGATTCTATGGTGAGCAAAAGTCATTTCGTGAAATGTTGGAAAATTTTACAAAAAAAACGCCATAGTATAGTATGTCGAAAATTTTCGATGAAAATGTCAAATTTTTTTGATATTGAAAAAAACTATAAAAACGGTTGAATTATAGCATGTAGAATGATTCTATGGTGAGCAAAAGTCATTTCGTGAAATGTTGGAAAATTAAAAAAAAAAAAAAAAAAACGCCATAGTATAGTATGTCGAAATTTTTCGATTCAAACGTCAAATTTTTTTGATGTTGAAAAAAAACATGAAAACAGTCATATTATAGCATCTAGAATGATTCTATGGTGAGCAAAAGTCATTTCGTGAAATGTTGGAAAATTTAAAAAAAAAAAAAAAAGAAAAGAAAAGACGCCATAGTATAGTATGTCGAAAATTTTCGATGAAAATGTCAAATTTTTTTTCGTATTGAAAGAATCTATAAAAACGGTTGAATTATAGCATGTAGAATGATTCTATGGTGAGCAAAAGTCATTTCGTGAAATGTTGGAAAATTTTACAAAAAAAAAAAACGCCATAGTTCAGTGTGTCAAAATTTTTCAATTCAAACATCAAATTTTTTTGATGTTAAAAAAAACATGAAAACAGTCATATTATAGCATCTAGAATGATTCTATGGTGAGCAAAAGTCATTTCGTGAAATGTTGGAAAATTTTACAAAATAAAAACGCCATAGTATAGTATGTTGAAATTTTTCGATGAAAACGTAAAATTTTTTGATACTGAAAAAAACCATGAAAACTGTCATATTATAGCATCTGGAATGAATCTATGGTGGGCAAAAGTCATTTCGTGAAATGTTGGAAAATTTTAAAAAAAAAACGCCATAGTATAGTATGTCGAAATTTTTCGATAAAAACGTCAACATTTTTTGATGTTGAAAAAAACTATGAAAACGGTCATATTATAGCATCTGGAATGATTGTATGGTGAGCAAAAGTCATTTCGTGAAATGTTGGAAAATTTAAAAAAAAAAAAAAAAAAAAAAAGCCATAGTATAGTATGTCGAAATTTTCGATGAAAATGTCAAATTTTTTTGATGTTGAAAAAAACTATGAAAACAGTTGAATTATAGCATGTAGAATGATTCTATGGTGAGCAAAAGTCATTTTGTGAAATGTTGGAAAATTTTACAAAAAAAAAAAACGCCATAGTATAGTATGTCGAAATTTTTCGATGAAAACGTCAAAATTTTTTGCTGTTGAAAAAAACTATGAAAACGGTCATATTATAGCATCTGGAATGATTCTATGGTGGGCAAAAGTCATTTCGTGAAATGTTGGAAAATTAAAAAAAAAAAAAAAAAAAAAAAAAACACCATAGTATAGTATGTCGAAATTTTTCGATGAAAACGTCAAATTTCTTTGAAGTTGAAAAAAAAAACATGAAAACGGTCGTATTATAGCATGTAGAATGATTCTATGGTGAGCAAAAGTCATTTCGTGAAATGTTAGAAAATTTTACAAAAAAAATGCCATAGTATAGTATGTCGAAATTTTCGATGAAAATGTCAAATTTTTTTGATGTTGAAAAAAACTATGAAAACGGTTGAATTATAGCATGTAGAATGATTCTATGGTGAGCAAAAGTCATTTCGTGAAATGTTGGAAAATTATACAAAAAAAAAAAACGCCATAGTATAGTATGTCGAAATTTTTCGATGAAAACATTAATTTTTTGATGTTGAAAAAAACTATGAAAACGGTCATATTATAGCATGTAGAATGATTCTATGGTGAGCAAAAGTCATTTCGTGAAATGTTGGAAAATTTTACAAAAAAAAAAAAAAACGCCATAGTATAGTATGTCGAAATTTTTCGATTCAAACGTCAAATTTTTTTGATGTTGAAAAAAAACATGAAAACGTTCGTATTATGTCATGTAGAATGATTCTATGGTGAGCAAAAGTCATTTCGTGAAATGTTGGAAAATTTTACAACAAAAACGCCATAGTATAGTATGTCGAAAATTTTCGGTGAAAATGTCAAATTTTTTTGATATTGAAAAAAACTATAAAAACGGTTGAATTATAGCATGTAGAATGATTCTATGGTGAGCAAAAGTCATTTCGTGAAATGTTGGAAAATTTTAAAAAAAAAAAACGCCATAGTATAGTATGTCGAAAATTTTCGATGAAAATGTCAAATTTTTTTGATGTTGAAAAAAACTATAAAAACGGTTGAATTATAGCATGTAGAATGATTCTATGGTGAGCAAAAGTCATTTCGTGAAATGTTGGAAAATTTTACAAAAAAAAAAAAACGCCTTAGTATAGTATGTCGAAATTTTTTCGATGAAAACGTCAAATTTCTTTGAAGTTGAAAAAAAAACATGAAAACGGTCGTATTATAGCATGTAGAATGATTCTATGGTGAGCAAAAGTCATTTCGTGAAATGTTAGAAAATTTTACAAAAAAAAAAAACGCCATAGTATAGCATGTCGAAATTTTCGATGAAAATGTCAAATTTTTTTGATGTTGAAAAAAACTATGAAAACGGTTGAATTATAGCATGTAGAATGATTCTATGGTGAGCAAAAGTCATTTCGTGAAATGTTGGAAAATTTTACAAAAAAAAAAACCGCCATAGTATAGTATGTCGAAATTTTTCGATGAAAACGTCAAAATTTTTTGCTGTTGAAAAAAACTATGAAAACGGTCATATTATAGCATCTGAAATGATTCTATGGTGGGCAAAAGTCATTTCGTGAAATGTTGGAAAATTAAAAAAAAAAAAACAAAAAAAAAAACACCATAGTATAGTATGTCGAAATTTTTCGATGAAAACGTCAAAAATTTTTGATGTTGTAAAAAACCATGAAAACGGTCGTATTATATTGTGTAGAATGATTCTATGGTGAGCAAAAGTCATTTCGTGAAATGTTGGAAAATTTTACAAAAAAAAAAAACGCCATAGTATAGTATGTCGAAATTTTTGGATTCAAACGTCAAATTTTTTTGATGTTGAAAAAAAACATGAAAACAGTCATATTATAGCATCTAGAATGATTCTATGGTGAGCAAAAGTCATTTCGTGAAATGTTGGAAAATTTCAAAAAAAAAAAAAAAAGAAAAAACGCCATAGTGTAGTATGTCGAAATTTTTCGATGAAAACATTAATTTTTTGATGTTGAAAAAAACTATGAAAACGGTTGTATTATAGCATGTAGAATGATTTTATGGTGAGCAAAAGTCATTTCGTGAAATGTTGGAAAATTTTACAAAAAAAAAAAAAAACGCCATAGTATAGTATGTCGAAATTTTTCGATTCAAACGTCAAATTTTTTTGATGTTGAAAAAAAACATGAAAACGTTCGTATTATGTCATGTAGAATGATTCTATGGTGAGCAAAAGTCATTTCGTGAAATGTTGGAAAATTTTATAAAAAAAAACGCCATAGTGTAGTATGTCGAAATTTTTCGATGAAAACGTCAACATTTTTTGATGTTGAAAAAAACTATGAAAACGGTCATATCATAGCATCTGGAATGATTCTATGGTGAGCAAAACTCATTTCGTGAAATGTTGGAAAATTTTACAAAAAAAAAAAAAAACGCCATAGTATAGTATGTCGAAATTTTTCGATGAAAATGTCAAAATTTTTTGATGTTGAAAAAAAACATGAAAACAGTCGTATTATAGCATGTCGAATGATTCTATGGCGAGCAAAAGTTATTTCGTGAAATGTTGGAAAATTTTACAAAAAAAACACCATAGTATAGACTGTCGAAATTTTCGATGAAAGCGTCAAATATTTTTGATGTTGAAAAAAACCATGAAAACAGTCATATTATAGCATCTGGAATGATTCTATGGTGAGCAAAAGTCATTTCGTGAAATGTTGGAAAATTTTACAAAAAAAACGCCATAGTATAGTATGTCGAAAATTTTCGATGAAAATGTCAAATTTTTTTGATATTGAAAAAAACTATAAAAACGGTTGAATTATAGCATGTAGAATGATTCTATGGTGAGCAAAAGTCATTTCGTGAAATGTTGGAAAATTTAAAAAAAAAAAAAAAAACGCCATAGTATAGTATGTCGAAATTTTTCGATTCAAACGTCAAATTTTTTTGATGTTGAAAAAAAACATGAAAACAGTCGTATTATAGCATCTAGAATGATTCTATGGTGAGCAAAAGTCATTTCGTGAAATGTTAGAAAATTTTACAAAAAAAATGCCATAGTATAGTATGTCGAAATTTTCGATGAAAATGTCAAATTTTTTTGATGTTGAAAAAAACTATGAAAACGGTTGAATTATAGCATGTAGAATGATTCTATGGTGAGCAAAAGTCATTTCGTGAAATGTCGGGAAATTATACAAAAAAAAAACCGCCATAGTATAGTATGTCGAAATTTTTCGATGAAAACGTCAAAATTTTTTGCTGTTGAAAAAAACTATGAAAACGGTCATATTATAGCATCTGGAATGATTCTATGGTGGGCAAAAGTCATTTCGTGAAATGTTGGAAAATTTAAAAAAAAAAAAAAAAAAAACACCATAGTATAGTATGTCGAAATTTTTCGATGAAAATGTCAAAATTTTTTGATGTTGAAAAAAAACATGAAAACAGTCGTATTATAGCATGTAGAATGATTCTATGGTGAGCAAAAGTCATTTCGTGAAATGTTGGAAAATTTTAAAAAAAAAAAAAACCGCCATAGTATAGTATGTCGAAATTTTTCAATTCAAACGTCAAATTTTTTTGATGTTGAAAAAAAACATGAAAACAGTCATATTATAGCATCTAGAATGATTCTATGGTGAGCAAAAGTCATTTCGTGAAATGTTGGAAAATTTCAAAAAAAAAAAAAAAAAAAGAAAAACGCCATAGTGTAGTATGTCGAAATTTTTCGATGAAAACATTAATTTTTTGATGTTGAAAAAAACTATGAAAACGGTTGTATTATAGCATGTAGAATGATTTTATGGTGAGCAAAAGTCATTTCGTGAAATGTTGGAAAATTTTAAAAAAAAAAAAAAAAACGCCATAGTATAGTATGTCGAAATTTTTCGATTCAAACGTCAAACTTTTTTGATGTTGAAAAAAAACATGAAAACGTTCGTATTATGTCATGTAGAATGATTCTATGGTGAGCAAAAGTCATTTTGTGAAATGTTGGAAAATTTAAAAAAAAACAAAAAAAAAAACACCATAGTATAGTATGTCGAAAATTTTCGATGAAAACGTCAAAATTTTTTGATGTTGAAAAAAAAACATGAAAACAGTCGTATTATATAGTGTAGAATGATTCTATGGTGAGCAAAAGTCATTTCGTGAAATGTTGGAAAATTTTACAAAAAAAAAAAACGCCATAGTATAGTATGTCGAAATTTTTCGATTCAAACGTCAAATTTTTTTGATGTTGAAAAAAAACATGAAAACAGTCGTATTATAGCATCTGGAATGAATCTATGGTGAGCAAAAGTCATTTCGTGAAATGTTGGAAAATTTTTAAAAAAAAAAAAACACCATAGTATAGTATGTCGAAATTTTTCGATTCAAACGTCAAATTTTTTTGATGTTGAAAAAAACCATGAAAACAGTCATATTATAGCATCTTGAATGATTCTATGGTGAGCAAAAGTCATTTCGTGAAATGTTGGAAAATTTTACAAAAAAAAAAACGCCATAGTATAGTGTGTCGAAATTTTTAAATTCAAACGTCAAATTTTTTTGATGTTGAAAAAAAACATGAAAACAGTCATATTAAAAAAAAATAATAATAAAAACACCATAGTATAGCATGTCGAAAATTTTCGATGAAAACGTGAAATTTTTTGGATGTTGTAAAAAACCATGAAAACGATCGTATTATATCGTGTAGAATGATTCTATGGTGAGCAAAAGTCATTTCGTGAAACGTTGGAAAATTTAACAACAAAAAAAAAACGCCATAGTATAGCATGTAGAAATTTTCGATGAAAACGTCAAATTTTTCTGAAGTTGAAAAAAAAACATGAAAACGGTCGTATTATAGCATGTAGAATGATTCTATGGTGAGCAAAAGTCATTTCGTGAAATGTTGGAAAATTTTACAAAAAAAACGCCACAGTATAGTATGTCGAAATTTTTCGATGAAAACGTCAAATTTTTTTGATGTTGAAAAAAAACATGAAAACAGTCATATTATAGCATCTGGAATGATTCTATGGTGGGCAAAAATCATTTCGTGAAATGTTGGAAAATTAAAAAAAAAAAAAAAAACACCATAGTTTAGTATGTCGAAAATTTTCGATGAAAACGTCAAAATTTTTTTGATGTTGAAAAAAAAACATGAAAAAGGGTCGTATTATATCGTGTAGAATGATTCTATGGTGAGCAAAAGTCATTTCGTGAAATGTTGGAAAATTAAAAAAAAAAAAAAAAAAAAAAAACACCATAGTTTAGTATGTCGAAATTTTTCAATGAAAACGTCAAATTTTTTTGATGTTGAAAAAAAAAACATGTAAACAGTCATATTATAACATCTAGAATGATTCTATGGTGAGCAAAAGTCAGTTCGTGAAATGTTGGAAAATTTTACAAAAAAAAAACGCCATAGTATAGTATTTCGAAATTTTTCTATGAAAACGTCAAATTTTTTTGATGTTGTAAAAAAACATGAAAACGGTCGTATTATATCGTGTAGAATGATTCTATGGTGAGCAAAAGTCATTTCGTGAAATGTTGGAAAATTTTTATAAAAAAAAAAAAAACACCAGAGTTTAGTATGTCGAAAATTTTCGATGAAAACGTCAAAAATTTTTGATGTTGAAAAAAAAACATGAAAACGGTCGTATTATATCATTTAGAATGATTCTATGGTGAGCAAAAGTCATTTCGTGAAATGTTGGAAAATTTTAAAAAAAAAAAAAAACGCCATAGTATAGTATGTCGAAATTTTTCGATTCAAACGTCAAATTTTTTTGATGTTGAAAAAAAAACATGAAAACAGTCATATTATAGCATGTAGAATGATTCTATGGTGAGCAAAAGTCATTTCGTGAAATGTTGGAAAATTTTACAAAAAAAAAAACGCCATAGTATAGTATGTCGAAATTTTTCGATTCAAACGTCAAATTTTTTTGATGTTGAAAAAAACATGAAAACAGTCATATTATAGCATCTAGAATGATTCTATGGTGAGCAAAAGTCATTTCGTGAAATGTTGGAAAATTTTAAAAAAAAAAAAACGCCATAGTATAGTATGTCGAAATTTTTCGATTCAAACGTCAAATTTTTTTGATGTTGAAAAAAAACATGAAAACAGTCATATTATAGCATCTAGAATGATTCTATGGTGAGCAAAAGTCATTTCGTGAAATGTTGGAAAATTTTACAAAAAAAACCCGCCATAGTATAGTATGTCGAAATTATTCGATGAAAACGTCAAAATTTTTTGATGTTGAAAAAAACTATGAAAATGGCCATATTATAGCATCTGGAATGATTCTGTGGTGAGCAAAAGTCATTTCGTGAAATGTTGGAAAATTTTACAAAAAAAAACACCATAGTATAGTATGTCGAAATTTTTCGATGAAAACGTCAAATTTTTTTGATGTTGAAAAAAAAACATGAAAACAGTCATATTATAACATCTAGAATGATTCTATGGTGAGCAAAAGTCAGTTCGTGAAATGTTGGAAAATTTTAAAAAAAAAAAACGCCATAGTATAGTATGTCGAAATTTTTCGATGAAAACGTCAAATTTTTTTGATGTTGTAAAAAACCATGAAAACGGTCGTATTATATCATGTAGAATGATTCTATGGTGAGCAAAAGTCATTTCGTGAAATGTTGGAAAATTTTAATAAAAAAAAAAAAACGCCAGAGTATAGTATGTCGAAATTTTTCGATGCAAACGTCAAATTTTTTTGATGTTGAAAAAAAACATGAAAACAGTCGTATTATAGCATCTAGAATGATTCTATGGTGAGCAAAAGTCATTTCGTGAAATGTTGGAAAATTTTACAAAAAAAAAAACGCCATAGTATAGTATGTCGAAATTTTTCGATGAAAACGTCAAAATTTTTTGATGTTGAAAAAAACTATGAAAACGGTCATATTATAGCATCTGGAATGATTCTATGGTGAGCAAAAGTCATTTCGTGAAATGTTGGAAAATTTTACAAAAAAAACGCCATAGTATAGTATGTCGAAAATTTTCGATGAAAATGTCAAATTTTTTTGATATTGAAAAAAACTATAAAAACGGTTGAATTATAGCATGTAGAATGATTCTATGGTGAGCAAAAGTCATTTCGTGAAATGTTGGAAAATTAAAAAAAAAAAAAAAAAAAAACGCCATAGTATAGTATGTCGAAATTTTTCGATTCAAACGTCAAATTTTTTTGATGTTGAAAAAAAACATGAAAACAGTCGTATTATAGCATGTAGAATGATTCTATGGTGAGCAAAAGTCATTTCGTGAAATGTTGGAAAATTTAAAAAAAAAAAAAAAAAAGAAAAAAAAAACGCCATAGTATAGTATGTCGAAAATTTTCGATGAAAATGTCAAATTTTTTTTCGTATTGAAAGAAACTATAAAAACGGTTGAATTATAGCATGTAGAATGATTCTATGGTGAGCAAAAGTCATTTCGTGAAATGTTGGAAAATTTTACAAAAAAAAAAAACGCCATAGTTCAGTGTGTCAAAATTTTTCGATTCAAACATCAAATTTTTTTGATGTTGAAAAAAAACATGAAAACAGTCATATTATAGCATCTAGAATGATTCTATGGTGAGCAAAAGTCATTTCGTGAAATGTTGGAAAATTTTACAAAATAAAAACGCCATAGTATAGTATGTTGAAATTTTTCGATGAAAACGTAAAATTTTTTGATACTGAAAAAAACCATGAAAACTGTCATATTATAGCATCTGGAATGAATCTATGGTGGGCAAAAGTCATTTCGTGAAATGTTGGAAAATTTAAAAAAAAAAAAAACGCCATAGTATAGTATGTCGAAATTTTTCGATAAAAACGTCAACATTTTTTGATGTTGAAAAAAAACTATGAAAACGGTCATATTATAGCATCTGGAATGATTGTATGGTGAGCAAAAGTCATTTCGTGAAATGTTGGAAAATTTAAAAAAAAAAAAAAAAAAAAAAATGCCATAGTATAGTATGTCGAAATTTTCGATGAAAATGTCAAATTTTTTTGATGTTGAAAAAAACTATGAAAACAGTTGAATTATAGCATGTAGAATGATTCTATGGTGAGCAAAAGTCATTTTGTGAAATGTTGGAAAATTATACAAAAAAAAAAAACGCCATAGTATAGTATGTCGAAATTTTTCGATGAAAACGTCAAAATTTTTTGCTGTTGAAAAAAACTATGAAAACGGTCATATTATAGCATCTGGAATGATTCTATGGTGGGCAAAAGTCATTTCGTGAAATGTTGGAAAATTAAAAAAAAAAAAAAAAAAAAAAACACCATAGTATAGTATGTCGAAATTTTTCGATGAAAACGTCAAATTTCTTTGAAGTTGAAAAAAAAAACATGAAAACGGTCGTATTATAGCATGTAGAATGATTCTATGGTGAGCAAAAGTCATTTCGTGAAATGTTAGAAAATTTTACAAAAAAAATGCCATAGTATAGTATGTCGAAATTTTCGATGAAAATGTCAAATTTTTTTGATGTTGAAAAAAACTATGAAAACGGTTGAATTATAGCATGTAGAATGATTCTATGGTGAGCAAAAGTCATTTCGTGAAATGTTGGAAAATTATACAAAAAAAAAAAACGCCATAGTATAGTATGTCGAAATTTTTTCGATGCAAACGTCAAATTTTTTTGATGTTGAAAAAAAACATGAAAACGTTCGTATTATGGCATGTAGAATGATTCTATGGTGAGCAAAAGTCATTTCGTGAAATGTTGGAAAATTTTACAAAAAAAACGCCATAGTATAGTATGTCGAAAATTTTCGATGAAAATGTCAAATTTTTTTGATGTTGAAAAAAACTATAAAAACGGTTGAATTATAGCATGTAGAATGATTCTATGGTGAGCAAAAGTCATTTCGTGAAATGTTGGAAAATTTTACAAAAAAAAAAAAACGCCTTAGTATAGTATGTCGAAAATTTTTTCGGTGAAAACGTCAAATTTTTTTGATGTTGAAAAAAAAACTATGAAAACGGTCGAATTATAGCATGTAGAATGATTCTATAGTGAGCAAAAGTCATTTCGTGAAATGTTGGAAAATTAAAAAAAAAAAAAACGCCATAGTATAGTATGTCGAAATTTTTCGATGCAAACGTCAAATTTTTTTGATGTTGAAAAAAAACATGAAAACAGTCATATTATAGCATCTGGAATGATTCTATGGTGAGCAAAAGTCATTTCGTGAAATGTTGGAAAATTTTACAAAAAAAAAAAACGCCTTGGTATAGTATGTCGAAATTTTTTCGATGAAAACGTCAAATTTTTTTGAAGTTGAAAAAAAAACATGAAAACGGTCGTATTATAGCATGTAGAATGATTCTATGGTGAGCAAAAGTCATTTCGTGAAATGTTAGAAAATTAAAAATTACAAAAAAAAAAACGCCATAGTATAGCATGTCGAAATTTTCGATGAAAATGTCAAATTTTTTTGATGTTGAAAAAAACCATGAAAACGGTCGAATTATAGCATGTAGAATGATTCTATAGTGAGCAAAAGTCATTTCGTGAAATGTTGGAAAATTTTACAAAAAAAAAAAAACGCCATAGTATAGTATGTCGAAATTTTTGGATTCAAACGTCAAATTTTTTTGATGTTGAAAAAAAAACATGAAAACAGTCATATTATAGCATCTAGAATGATTCTATGGTGAGCAAAAGTCATTTCGTGAAATGTTGGAAAATTTCAAAAAAAAAAAAAAAAGAAAAAACGCCATAGTGTAGTATGTCGAAATTTTTCGATGAAAACATTAATTTTTTGATGTTGAAAAAAACTATGAAAACGGTTGTATTATAGCATGTAGAATGATTTTATGGTGAGCAAAAGTCATTTCGTGAAATGTTGGAAAATTTTACAAAAAAAAAAAAAAAACGCCATAGTATAGTATGTCGAAATTTTTCGATTCAAACGTCAAATTTTTTTGATGTTGAAAAAAAACATGAAAACGTTCGTATTATGTCATGTAGAATGATTCTATGGTGAGCAAAAGTCATTTCGTGAAATGTTGGAAAATTTTATAAAAAAAAACGCCATAGTGTAGTATGTCGAAATTTTTCGATGAAAACGTCAACATTTTTTGATGTTGAAAAAAACTATGAAAACGGTCATATCATAGCATCTGGAATGATTCTATGGTGAGCAAAAGTCATTTCGTGAAATGTTGGAAAATTTTACAAAAAAAAAAAAAACGCCATAGTATAGTATGTCGAAATTTTTCGATGAAAATGTCAAAATTTTTTGATGTTGAAAAAAAACATGAAAACAGTCGTATTATAGCATGTCGAATGATTCTATGGTGAGCAAAAGTTATTTCGTGAAATGTTGGAAAATTTTACAAAAAAAACGCCATAGTATAGTCTGTCGAAATTTTCGATGAAAGCGTCAAATATTTTTGATGTTGAAAAAAACCATGAAAACAGTCATATTATAGCATCTGGAATGATTCTATGGAGAGCAAAAGTCATTTCGTGAAATGTTGGAAAATTTTACAAAAAAAACGCCATAGTATAGTATGTCGAAAATTTTCGATGAAAATGTCAAATTTTTTTGATATTGAAAAAAACTATAAAAACGGTTGAATTATAGCATGTAGAATGATTCTATGGTGAGCAAAAGTCATTTCGTGAAATGTTGGAAAATTTAAAAAAAAAAAAAAAAACGCCATAGTATAGTATGTCGAAATTTTTCGATTCAAACGTCAAATTTTTTTGATGTTGAAAAAAAACATGAAAACAGTCGTATTATAGCATGTAGAATGAATCTATGGTGAGCAAAAGTCATTTCGTGAAATGTTAGAAAATTTTACAAAAAAAATGCCATAGTATAGTATGTCGAAATTTTCGATGAAAATGTCAAATTTTTTTGATGTTGAAAAAAACTATGAAAACGGTTGAATTATAGCATGTAGAATGATTCTATGGTGAGCAAAAGTCATTTCGTGAAATGTTGGAAAATTATACAAAAAAAAAAACGCCATAGTATAGTATGTCGAAATTTTTTGATGAAAACGTCAAAATTTTTTGCTGTTGAAAAAAACTATGAAAACGGTCATATTATAGCATCTGGAATGATTCTATGGTGGGCAAAAGTCATTTCGTGAAATGTTGGAAAATTAAAAAAAAAAAAAAAAAAAACACCATAGTATAGTATGTCGAAATTTTTCGATTCAAACGTCAAATTTTTTTGATGTTGAAAAAAAACATGAAAACGGTCGTATTATAGTGTGTAGAATGATTCTATGGTGAGCAAAAGTCATTTCGTGAAATGTTGGAAAATTAAAAAAAAACAAAAAAAAAAACGCCATAGTATAGTATGTCGAAATTTTTCGATGAAAATGTCAAAATTTTTTTGATGTTGAAAAAAAACATGAAAACAGTCATATTATAGCATGTAGAATGATTCTATGGTGAGCAAAAGTCATTTCGTGAAATGTTGGAAAATTTTACAAAAAAAAAAAACGCCATAGTATAGTATGTCGAAATTTTTCGATGAAAACGTCAAAATTTTTTGATGTTGAAAAAAAACTATGAAAACGGTCATATTATAGCATCTGGAATGATTCTATGGTGAGCAAAAGTCATTTCGTGAAATGTTGGAAAATTTTACAAAAAAAACGCCATAGTATAGTATGTCGAAAATTTTCGATGAAAATGTCAAATTTTTTTGATATTGAAAAAAACTATAAAAACGGTTGAATTATAGCATGTAGAATGATTCTATGGTGAGCAAAAGTCATTTCGTGAAATGTTGGAAAATTATAAAAAAAAAAAAAAAAGCCATAGTATAGTATGTCGAAATTTTTCGATTAAAACGTCAAATTTTTTTTGATGTTGAAAAAAAACATGAAAACAGTCATATTATAGCATCTAGAATGATTCTATGGTGAGCAAAAGTCATTTCGTGAAATGTTGGAAAATTTAAAAAAAAAAAAAAAGAAAAAAAAAACGCCATAGTATAGTATGTCGAAAATTTTCGATGAAAATGTCAAATTTTTTTTCGATATTGAAAAAATCTATAAAAACGGTTGAATTATAGCATGTAGAATGATTCTATGGTGAGCAAAAGTCATTTCGTGAAATGTTGGAAAATTTTAAAAAAAAAAAAAAAAAAAAAAAAACGCCATAGTGTAGTATGTCGAAATTTTTCGATGAAAACGTCAAATTTTTTTGATGTTAAAAAAAAACATGAAAACAGTCATATTATAGCATCTAGAATGATTCTATGGTGAGCAAAAGTCATTTCGTGAAATGTTGGAAAATTTAAAAAAAAAAAAAAAAAAAAAAAAAGCCATAGTATAGTATGTCGAAATTTTTCGATGAAAATGTCAGATTTCTTTGATGTTGAAAAAAAAACATGAAAACGGTCGTATTATAGCATGTAGAATGATTCTATGGTGAGCAAAAGTCATTTCGTGAAATGTTAGAAAATTTTACAAAAAAAATGCCATAGTATAGTATGTCGAAATTTTTCGATGAAAACGTCAAATTTTTTTGATGTTGAAAAAAAAACATGAAAACAGTCATATTATAGCATCTAGAATGATTCTATGGTGAGCAAAAGTCATTTCGTGAAATGTTGGAAAATTTTAAAAAAAAAAAAAAAAAAAAAAAAACGCCATAGTGTAGTATGTCGAAAATTTTCGATGAAAACATTAATTTTTTTGATGTTGAAAAAAACTATAAAAACGGTTGAATTATAGCATGTAGAATGATTTTATGGTGAGCAAAAGTCATTTCGTGAAATGTTGGAAAATTATTAAAAAAAAAAAAAACGCCATAGTATAGTATGTCGAAATTTTTCGATTCAAACGTCAAATTTTTTTGATGTTGAAAAAAAACATGAAAACAGTCGTATTATAGCATGTAGAATGGATTCTATGGTGAGCAAAAGTCATTTCGTGAAATGTTGGAAAATTTAAAAAAAAAAAAAAAAAACCATAGTATAGTATGTCGAAAATTTTCGATGAAAACGTCAAAATTTTTTGATGTTGAAAAAAAACATGAAAACAGTCGAATTATAGCAGTGTAGAATGATTCTATGGTGAGCAAAAGTCATTTCGTGAAATGTTGGAAAATTATACAAAAAAAAAAAACGCCATAGTATAGTATGTCGAAATTTTTCGATGAAAACGTCAAAATTTTTTGATGTTGAAAAAAACTATGAAAACGGTCGAATTATAGCATGTAGAATGATTCTATGGTGAGCAAAAGTCATTTCGTGAAATGTTGGAAAATTTTACAAAAAAAAAAAACGCCATAGTATAGTGTGTCGAAATTTTTAAATTCAAACGTCAAATTTTTTTGATGTTGAAAAAAAACATGAAAACAGTCATATTAAAAAAAAATAATAATAAAAACACCATAGTATAGTATGTCGAAAATTTTTCGATGAAAACGTCAAATTTTTTTGATGTTGAAAAAAAACCATGAAAACGGTCGTATTATAGCATGTAGAATGATTCTATGGTGAGCAAAAGTCATTTCGTGAAATGTTGGAAAATTTAACAACAAAAAAAACGCCATAGTATAGCATGTAGAAATTTTCGATGAAAACGTCAAATTTTTCTGATGTTGAAAAAAAAACTATGAAAACGGTCGAATTATAGCATGTAGAATGATTCTATGAAAAGGGGCCAGGCGTGAGCAAAAGTCATTTCGTGAAATGTTGGAAAATTTTAAAAAAAAAAAACGCCACAGTATAGTATGTCGAAATTTTTCGATGAAAACGTCAATTTTTTTTGATGTTGAAAAAAAAACATGAAAACAGTCATATTATAGCATCTGGAATGATTCTATGGTGGGCAAAAATCATTTCGTGAAATGTTGGAAAATTTTACAAAAAAAAAAAAAAAAAAAAACCACCATAGTTTAGTATGTCGAAATATTTTCGATGAAAACGTCAAATTTTTTTGATGTTGAAAAAAAAACATGAAAAAGGGTCGTATTATACCATGTAGAATGATTCTATGGTGAGCAAAAGTCATTTCGTGAAATGTTGGAAAATTTAAAAAAAAAAAAAAAACGCCATAGTATAGTATGTCGAAATTTTTCGATGAAAACGTCAAATTTTTTTGATGTTGAAAAAAAAACATGAAAACAGTCATATTATAGCATCTAGAATGATTCTATGGTGAGCAAAAGTCATTTCGTGAAATGTTGGAAAATTTTACAAAAAAAAAAACGCCATAGTATAGTATGTCGAAATTTTTCGATGAAAACGTCAAATTTTTTTGATGTTGAAAAAAAACATGAAAACGGTCGTATTATAGCATGTAGAATGATTCTATGGTGAGCAAAAGTCATTTCGTGAAATGTTGGAAAATTTTATAAAAAAAAAAAACGCCATAGTATAGTATGTCGAAAATTTTCGATGAAAACGTCAAAATTTTTTGATGTTGAAAAAAAACTATGAAAACGGTCGTATTATAGCATGTAGAATGATTCTATGGTGAGCAAAAGTCATTTCGTGAAATGTTGGAAAATTTTAAAAAAAAAAAAAAAACGCCATAGTATAGTATGTCGAAATTTTTCGATTCAAACGTCAAATTTTTTTGATGTTGAAAAAAAACATGAAAACAGTCATATTATAGCATCTAGAATGATTCTATGGTGAGCAAAAGTCATTTCGTGAAATGTTGGAAAATTTTACAAAAAAAAAAAACCGCCATAGTATAGTATGTCGAAATTTTTCGATGAAAACGTCAAAATTTTTTGATGTTGAAAAAAACTATGAAAACGGTCATATTATAGCATCTGGAATGATTCTATGGTGAGCAAAAGTCATTTCGTGAAATGTTGGAAAATTTTACAAAAAAAAAAAAACGCCATAGTATAGTATGTCGAAATTTTTCGATGAAAATGTCAAATTTTTTTGATGTTGAAAAAAACTATAAAAACGGTTCGTATTATAGCATGTAGAATGATTCTATGGTGAGCAAAAGTCATTTCGTGAAATGTTGGAAAATTTAAAAAAAAAAACGCCATAGTATAGTATGTCGAAATTTTTCGATGAAAACGTCAAATTTTTTTGATGTTGAAAAAAAACATGAAAACAGTCATATTATAGCATCTGGAATGATTCTATGGTGAGCAAAAGTCATTTCGTGAAATGTTGGAAAATTTAAAAAAAAAAAAAACAAAAAAAAAACGCCATAGTATAGTATGTCGAAAATTTTCGATGAAAATGTCAAATTTTTTTGTTGATTTAAAAAAACTATAAAAACGGTTGAATTATAGCATGTAGAATGATTCTATGGTGAGCAAAAGTCATTTCGTGAAATGTTGGAAAATTTCAAAAAAAAAAAAAAAAGAAAAGAAAAAACGCCATAGTGTAGTATGTCGAAATTTTTCGATGAAAACATTAATTTTTTGATGTTGAAAAAAACTATGAAAACGGTTGTATTATAGCATGTAGAATGATTTTATGGTGAGCAAAAGTCATTTCGTGAAATGTTGGAAAATTTTAAAAAAAAAAAAAAACGCCATAGTATAGTATGTCGAAATTTTTCGATTCAAACGTCAAATTTTTTTGATGTTGAAAAAAAACATGAAAACAGTCGTATTATAGCATGTAGAATGATTCTATGGTGAGCAAAAGTCATTTCGTGAAATGTTGGAAAATTTTACAAAAAAAATGCCATAGTATAGTATGTCGAAATTTTCGATGAAAACGTCAAATTTTTTTGATGTTGAAAAAAAATATGAAAACAGTTGTATTATAGCATGTAGAATGATTCTATGGTGAGCAAAAGTCATTTCGTGAAATGTTGGAAAATTAAAAAAAAAAAAACGCCATAGTATAGTATGTCGAAATTTTTCGATGAAAACGTCAAATTTTTTTGATGTTGAAAAAAAACATGAAAACAGTCATATTATAGCATCTAGAATGATTCTATGGTGAGCAAAAGTCATTTCGTGAAATGTTGGAAAATTTAAAAAAAAAAAAGAAAAAAAAAACGCCATAGTGTAGTATGTCGAAATTTTTCGATGAAAATGTCAAATTTTTTTGATGTTGAAAAAAACTATGAAAACGGTTGTATTATAGCATGTGGAATGATTCTATGGTGGGCAAAAGTCATTTCGTGAAATGTTGGAAAAAAAAAAAAAAAAAAAAAAAAAAAAAACCACCATAGTATAGTATGTCGAAATTTTTCGATGAAAACGTCAAATTTCTTTGAAGTTGAAAAAAAAACATGAAAACGGTCGTATTATAGCATGTAGAATGATTCTATGGTGAGCAAAAGTCATTTCGTGAAATGTTAGAAAATTTTACAAAAAAAATGCCATAGTATAGTATGTCGAAATTTTCGATGAAAATGTCAAATTTTTTTGATGTTGAAAAAAACTATGAAAACGGTTGAATTATAGCATGTAGAATGAATCTATGGTGAGCAAAAGTCATTTCGTGAAATGTTGGAAAATTATACAAAAAAAAAAACCCCATACTATAGTATGTCGAAATTTTTTGATGAAAACGTCAAAATTTTTTGCTGTTGAAAAAAACTATGAAAACGGTCATATTATAGCATCTGGAATGATTCTATGGTGAGCAAAATTCGATTCGTGAAATGTTGGAAAATTAAAAAAAAAAAAACGCCATAGTATAGTATGTCGAAATTTTTCGATGAAAACATTAATTTTTTGATGTTGAAAAAAACTATGAAAACGGTTGTATTATAGCATGTAGAATGATTTTATGGTGAGCAAAAGTCATTTCGTGAAATGTTGGAAAATTTTACAAAAAAAAAAAACGCCATAGTATAGTATGTCGAAATTTTTCGATTCAAACGTCAAATTTTTTTGATGTTGAAAAAAAACATGAAAACGGTCGTATTATGGCATGTAGAATGATTCTATGGTGAGCAAAAGTCATTTCGTGAAATGTTGGAAAATTTAAAAAAAAACAAAAAAAACGCCATAGTATAGTATGTCGAAAATTTTCGGTGAAAATGTCAAATTTTTTTGATATTGAAAAAAACTATAAAAACGGTTGAATTATAGCATGTAGAATGATTCTATAGTGAGCAAAAGTCATTTCGTGAAATGTTGGAAAATTAAAAAAAAAAAAAAAACGCCATAGTATAGTATGTCGAAATTTTTCGATTCAAACGTCTAATTTTTTTGATGTTGAAAAAAAACATGAAAACAGTCATATTATAGCATCTGGAATGATTCTATGGTGAGCAAAAGTCATTTCGTGAAATGTTGGAAAATTTTAAAAAAAAAAAAAAAAACGCCTTGGTATAGTATGTCGAAATTTTTTCGATGAAAACGTCAAATTTCTTTGAAGTTGAAAAAAAAACATGAAAACGGTCGTATTATACCATGTAGAATGATTCTATGGTGAGCAAAAGTCATTTCGTGAAATGTTAGAAAATTTTACAAAAAAAAAAAAACGCCATAGTATAGCATGTCGAAATTTTCGATGAAAATGTCAAATTTTTTTGATGTTGAAAAAAAAACTATGAAAACGGTTGAATTATAGCATGTAGAATGATTCTATGGTGAGCAAAAGTCATTTCGTGAAATGTTGGAAAATTTTACAAAAAAAAAAAAACGCCATAGTATAGTATGTCGAAATTTTTGGATTCAAACGTCAAATTTTTTTGATGTTGAAAAAAAACATGAAAACAGTCATATTATAGCATCTAGAATGATTCTATGGTGAGCAAAAGTCATTTCGTGAAATGTTGGAAAATTTCAAAAAAAAAAAAAGAAAAGAAAAAACGCCATAGTGTAGTATGTTGAAATTTTTCGATGAAAACATTAATTTTTTGATGTTGAAAAAAACTATGAAAACGGTTGTATTATAGCATGTAGAATGATTTTATGGTGAGCAAAAGTCATTTCGTGAAATGTTGGAAAATTTTACAAAAAAAAAAAACGCCATAGTATAGTATGTCGAAATTTTTCGATTCAAACGTCAAATTTTTTTGATGTTGAAAAAAACATGAAAACGTTCGTATTATGTCATGTAGAATGATTCTATGGTGAGCAAAAGTCATTTCGTGAAATGTTGGAAAATTTTATAAAAAAAAACGCCATAGTGTAGTATGTCGAAATTTTTCGATGAAAACGTCAACATTTTTTGATGTTGAAAAAAACTATGAAAACGGTCATATCATAGCATCTGGAATGATTCTATGGTGAGCAAAAGTCATTTCGTGAAATGTTGGAAAATTTTACAAAAAAAAAAAAAAAACGCCATAGTATAGTATGTCGAAATTTTTCGATGAAAATGTCAAAATTTTTTGATGTTGAAAAAAAACATGAAAACAGTCGTATTATAGCATGTCGAATGATTCTATGGTGAGCAAAAGTTATTTCGTGAAATGTTGGAAAATTTTACAAAAAAAAACGCCATAGTATAGTCTGTCGAAATTTTCGATGAAAGCGTCAAATATTTTTGATGTTGAAAAAAACCATGAAAACAGTCATATTATAGCATCTGGAATGATTCTATGGAGAGCAAAAGTCATTTCGTGAAATGTTGGAAAATTTTACAAAAAAAACGCCATAGTATAGTATGTCGAAAATTTTCGATGAAAATGTCAAATTTTTTTGATATTGAAAAAAACTATAAAAACGGTTGAATTATAGCATGTAGAATGATTCTATGGTGAGCAAAAGTCATTTCGTGAAATGTTGGAAAATTTAAAAAAAAAAAAAAAAAAACGCCATAGTATAGTATGTCGAAATTTTTCGATTCAAACGTCAAATTTTTTTGATGTTGAAAAAAAACATGAAAACAGTCGTATTATAGCATGTAGAATGAATCTATGGTGAGCAAAAGTCATTTCGTGAAATGTTAGAAAATTTTACAAAAAAAATGCCATAGTATAGTATGTCGAAATTTTCGATGAAAATGTCAAATTTTTTTGATGTTGAAAAAAACTATTAAAACGGTTGAATTATAGCATGTAGAATGATTCTATGGTGAGCAAAAGTCATTTCGTGAAATGTTGGAAAATTATACAAAAAAAAAAACGCCATAGTATAGTATGTCGAAATTTTTTGATGAAAACGTCAAAATTTTTTACTGTTGAAAAAAACTATGAAAACGGTCATATTATAGCATCTGGAATGATTCTATGGTGAGCAAAATTCATTTCGTGAAATGTTGGAAAATTAAAAAAAAAAAAAAACGCCATCGTATAGTATGTCGAAATTTTTCGATTCAAACATCAAATTTTTTTGATGTTGAAAAAAAACATGAAAACGGTCGTATTATATTGTGTAGAATGATTCTATGGTGGGCAAAAGTCATTTCGTGAAATGTTGGAAAATTAAAAAAAAAAAAAAAAAAAAACACCATAGTATAGTATGTCGAAAATTTTTCGATGAAAATGTCAAAAATTTTTGATGTTGTAAAAAACCATGAAAACGGTCGTATTATATTGTGTAGAATGATTCTATGGTGAGCAAAAGTCATTTCGTGAAATGTTGGAAAATTTTACAAAAAAAAAAAAAAAACGCCATAGTATAGTATGTCGAAATTTTTCGATGAAAATGTCAAAATTTTTTTGATGTTGAAAAAAAACATGAAAACAGTCGTATTATAGCATGTCGAATGATTCTATGGTGAGCAAAAGTTATTTCGTGAAATGTTGGAAAATTTTACAAAAAAAAAAAAACGCCATAGTATAGTCTGTCGAAATTTTCGATGAAAGCGTCAAATATTTTTGATGTTGAAAAAAACCATGAAAACAGTCATATTATAGCATCTGGAATGATTCTATGGAGAGCAAAAGTCATTTCGTGAAATGTTGGAAAATTTTACAAAAAAAACGCCATAGTATAGTATGTCGAAAATTTTCGATGAAAATGTCAAATTTTTTTGATATTGAAAAAAACTATAAAAACGGTTGAATTATAGCATGTAGAATGATTCTATGGTGAGCAAAAGTCATTTCGTGAAATGTTGGAAAATTTAAAAAAAAAAAAAAATGCCATAGTATAGTATGTCGAAATTTTTCGATTCAAACGTCAATTTTTTTTGATGTTGAAAAAAAACATGAAAACAGTCGTATTATAGCATGTAGAATGAATCTATGGTGAGCAAAAGTCATTTCGTGAAATGTTAGAAAATTTAACAAAAAAAAAAAAAAAAAAAAATGCCATAGTATAGTATGTCGAAAATTTTCGATGAAAATGTCAAATTTTTTTGATGTTGAAAAAAAAACATGAAAACAGTCGAATTATAGCATGTAGAATGATTCTATGGTGAGCAAAAGTCATTTCGTGAAATGTTGGAAAATTTCAAAAAAAAAAAACGCCATAGTATAGTATGCGAATTTTCGATGAAAAGCAAATTTTTGTTTGAAAAAACTATACGGGATTATAGCATGTGAATGTTCTATGGTGAGCAAAAGTCATTTCGTGAAATGTTGGAAAATTAAAAAAAAAAAAAAACGCCATAGTATAGTATGTCGAAATTTTTCGATTCAAACGTCAAATTTTTTTGATGTTGAAAAAAACATGAAAACGGTCGTATTATAGCATGTAGAATGATTCTATGGTGAGCAAAAGTCCTTTCGTGAAATGTTGGAAAATTTTACAAAAAAAAAAAACGCCATAGTATAGTATGTCGAAATTTTTCGATGAAAACGTCAAATATTTTTGATGTTGAAAAAAAAACATGAAAACAGTCGTATTATAGCATGTAGAATGATTCTATGGTGAGCAAAAGTCATTTCGTGAAATGTTGGAAAATTTTAAAAAAAAAAACGCCATAGTATATATAGTATGTCGAAAATTTTCGATGAAAACGTCAAAATTTTTTGATGTTGAAAAAAAACATGAAAACAGTCATATTATAGCATCTAGAATGATTCTATGGTGAGCAAAAGTCATTTCGTGAAATGTTGGAAAATTTTACAAAAAAAACGCCATAGTATAGTATGTCGAAAATTTTCGATGAAAATGTCAAATTTTTTTGATATTGAAAAAAACTATAAAAACGGTTGAATTATAGCATGTAGAATGATTCTATGGTGAGCAAAAGTCATTTCGTGAAATGTTGGAAAATTTTACAAAAAAAACGCCATAGTATAGTATGTCGAAAATTTTCGATGAAAATGTCAAATTTTTTTGATATTGAAAAAAACTATAAAAACGGTTGAATTATAGCATGTAGAATGATTCTATGGTGAGCAAAAGTCATTTCGTGAAATGTTGGAAAATTTAATAAAAAAAAAATGCCATAGTATAGTATGTCGAAAATTTTCGATTCAAACGTCAAATTTTTTTGATGTTGAAAAAAAACATGAAAACAGTCGTATTATAGCATGTAGAATGATTCTATGGTGAGCAAAAGTCATTTCGTGAAATGTTGGAAAATTAAAAAAAAAAAAAAGAAAAAAAAAATGCCATAGTATAGTATGTCGAAATTTTCGATGAAAATGTCATATTTTTTTGATGTTGAAAAAAACTATGAAAACAGTTGAATTATAGCATGTAGAATGATTCTATGGTGAGCAAAAGTCATTTCGTGAAATGTTGGAAAATTTTACAAAAAAAAAAAAACGCCATAGTATAGTATGTCGAAATTTTTCGATGAAAACGTCAAATTTTTTTGATGTTGAAAAAAACTATAAAAACGGTTGAATTATAGCATGTAGAATGATTCTATGGTGAGCAAAAGTCATTTCGTGAAATGTTGGAAAATTACAAAAAAAAAAAAAAAAAAAACACCATAGTATAGTATGTCGAAATTTTTCGATGAAAACGTCAAATTTTTTTGATGTTGAAAAAAAAACATGAAAACAGTCGTATTATAGCATGTAGAATGATTCTATGGTGAGCAAAAGTCATTTCGTGAAATGTTGGAAAATTTAACAAAAAAAAAAGAAAACGCCATAGTATAGTATGTCGAAATTTTTCGATGAAAGCGTCAAATTTTTTTGATGTTGAAAAAAAACATGAAAACAGTCATATTATAGCATGTAGAATGATTCTATGGTGAGCAAAAGTCATTTCGTGAAATGTTGGAAAATTTTACAAAAAAACGCCATAGTATAGTATGTCGAAAATTTTCGATGAAAACGTCAAATATTTTTGATGTTGAAAAAAACCATGAAAACAGTCATATTATAGCATGTAGAATGATTCTATGGTGAGCAAAAGTCATTTCGTGAAATGTTGGAAAATTCTACAAAAAAACGCCATAGTATAGTATGTCGAAATTTTTCGATGAAAACGTCAAATTTTTTTGATGTTGAAAAAAAACATGAAAACAGTCATATTATAGCATCTAGAATGATTCTATGGTGAGCAAAAGTCATTTCGTGAAATGTTGGAAAATTTTACAAAAAAAACGCCATAGTATAGTATGTCGAAAATTTTCGATGCAAACGTCAAATTTTTTTTGATATTGAAAAAAAAAACTATAAAAACGGTCGAATTATAGCATGTAGAATGATTCTATGGTGAGCAAAAGTCATTTCGTGAAATGTTGGAAAATTTAAAAAAAAAAAAAAAAAAAAAAACGCCATAGTATAGTATGTCGAAAATTTTCGATGAAAATGTCAAATTTTTTTGATATTGAAAAAAACTATAAAAACGGTTGAATTATAGCATGTAGAATGATTCTATGGTGAGCAAAAGTCATTTCGTGAAATGTTGGAAAATTTTACAAAAAAAACGCCATAGTATAGTATGTCGAAAATTTTCGATAAGAAAATGTCAAATTTTTTTGATATTGAAATAAACTATAAAAACGGTTGAATTATAGCATGTAGAATGATTCTATGGTGAGCAAAAGTCATTTCGTGAAATGTTGGAAAATTTTACAAAAAAAATAAACGCCATAGTTCAGTGTGTCAAAATTTTTCAATACAAACGTCAAATTTTTTTGATGTTAAAAAAAAACATGAAAACAGTCATATTATAGCATCTAGAATGATTCTATGGTGAGCAAAAGTCATTTCGTGAAATGTTGGAAAATTTTACAAAAAAACGCCATAGTATACTATGTCGAAATTTTTCGATGAAAACGTCAAATTTTTTTGATATTGAAATAAACTATAAAAACGGTTGAATTATAGCATGTAGAATGATTCTATGGTGAGCAAAAGTCATTTCGTGAAATGTTGGAAAATTTAAAAAAAAAAAAAAACGCCATAGTATAGTATGTCGAAATTTTTCGATTCAAACGTCAAATTTTTTTGATGTTGAAAAAAAACATAAAAAAAGTCGTATTATAGCATGTAGAATGATTCTATGGTGAGCAAAAATCATTTCGTGAAATGTTAGAAAATTTTACAAAATAAATGCCATAGTATAGTATGTCGAAATTTTTCAATGAAAATGTCAAATTTTTTTGATGTTGAAAAAAACTATGAAAATGGTTGAATTATAGCATGTAGAATGATTCTATGGTGAGCAAAAGTCATTTCGTGAAATGTTGGAAAATTTTACAAAAAAAAAAAAAACGCCATAGTATACTATGTCGAAAATTTTTCGATGAAAACGTCAAATTTTTTGCTGTTGAAAAAAACTAAGAAAACGTTCATATTATAGCATCTGGAATGATTCTATGGTGGGCAAAAGTCATTTCGTGAAATGTTGGAAAATTAAAAAAAAAAAAAAAAAAAAAACACCATAGTATAGTATGTCGAAATTTTTCGATGAAAACGTCAAATTTTTTTTGATGTTGAAAAAAAAACCATGAAAACGGTCATATTATATTGTGTAGAATGATTCTATGGTGAGCAAAAGTCATTTCGTGAAATGTTGGAAAATTTTACAAAAAAAAAAAAAAAACGCCATAGTATAGTATGTCGAAATTTTTCGATGAAAGTGTCAAAATCTTTTGATGTTGAAAAAAAACATGGAAACAGTCGTATTATAGCATGTCGAATGATTCTATGGTGAGCAAAAGTTATTTCGTGAAATGTTGGAAAATTTTGCAAAAAAAAAAACGCCATAGTATAGTCTGTCGAAATTGTTCGATGAAAGCGTCAAATATTTTTGATGTTGAAAAAAACCATGAAAACAGTCATATTATAGCATCTGGAATGATTCTATGGTGAGCAAAAGTCATTTCGTGAAATGTTGGAAAATTTTACAAAAAAAACGCCATAGTATAGTATGTCGAAATTTTTCGATGCAAACGTCAAATTTTTTTGATGTTGAAAAAAACTATGAAAATGGTTGTATTATAGCATGTAGAATGATTTTATTGTGAGCAAAAGTCATTTCGTGAAATGTTGGAAAATTTTACAAAAAAAAAAAAAAAAAAAACGCCATAGTATAGTATGTCGAAATTTTTCGATGCAAACGTCAAAATTTTTTGATGTTGAAAAAAAACATGAAGACATTCGTATTATGGCATGTAGAATGATTCTATGGTGAGCAAAAGTCATTTCGTGAAATGTTGGAAAATTTTATAAAAAAAAAAAAAAACGCCATGGTGTAGTATGTTGAAATTTTTCGATGGAAACGTCAAAATTTTTTGATGTTGAAAAAAAACATGAAAACGGTCATATTATAGCATCTGGAATGATTCTATGGTGAGCAAAAGTCCTTTCGTGAAATGTTGGAAAATTTAAAAAAAAAAAAAAACGCCTTAGTATAGTATGTCGAAAATTTTCGATGAAAACGTCAAATATTTTTGATGTTGAAAAAAAACTAAAAACAGTTGAATTGTAGCATGTAAAATGATTCTATGGTGGGCAAAAGTCATTTCGTGAAATGTTGGAGAACTTTACAAAAAAAAAAACGCCATAGTATAGTATGTCGAAAATTTTTCGATGAAAAAATTCAAATTTTTTTGAAGTTGAAAAAAAAACATGAAAACGGTTGAATTATAGCATGTAGAATGATTCCATGGTGAGCAAAAGTCATTTCGTGAAATGTTGGAAAATTTTACAAAAAAAACGCCATAGTATAGTATGTCGAAAATTTTCGATGAAAACGTCAAATTTTTTTGAAGTTGAAAAAAAAACATGAAAACAGTCATATTATAGTATCTAGAATGATTCTATGGTGAGCAAAAGTCATTTCGTGAAATGTTGGAAAATTAAAAAAAAAAAAAAAAAAAAAAAACACCATAGTATAGTGTGTCGAAAATTTTCGATGAAAATGTCAAATTTTTTTGATATTGAAAAAAACTATAAAAACGGTTGAATTATAGCATGTAGAATGATTCTATGGTGAGCAAAAGTCATTTCATGAAATGTTGGAAAATTTTACAAAAAAAACGCCATAGTATAGTATGTCGAAAATTTTCGATGAAAATGTCAAATTTTTTTGAGATTGAAAAAAACTATAAAAACGGTTGAATTATAGCATGTAGAATGATTCTATGGTGAGCAAAAGTCATTTCGTGAAATGTTGGAAAATTTAAAAAAAAAAAAAAAACGCCATAGTATAGTATGTCGAAATTTTTCGATTCAAACGTCAAATTTTTTTGATGTTGAAAAAAAACATGAAAACAGTCATATTATAGCATCTGGAATGATTCTATGGTGAGCAAAAGTCATTTCGTGAAATGTTGGAGAATTTTCCAAAAAAAAAAAAAACGCCTTAGTATAGTATGTCGAAAATTTTCGATAAAAATGTCAAATTTTTTTGATGTTGAAAAAAAAACTAAAAACGGTCGAATTATAGCATGTAGAATGATTCTATGGTGAGCAAAAGTCATTTCGTAAAATGTTGGAGAATTTTACAAAAAAAAAAAAACGCCATAGTATAGTATGTCGAAATTTTTCGATTCAAACGTCAAATTTTTTTTGAAGTTGAAAAAAAAACATGAAAACGGTCGTATTATAGCATGTAGAATGATTCTATGGTGGGCAAAAGTCATTTCGTGAAATGTTGGAAAATTGAAAAAAAAAAAAAAAAAAAAAAATGCCATAGTATAGCATGTCGAAAATTTTCGATGAAAATGTCAAATTTTTTTGATATTGAAAAAAACTATAAAAACGGTTGAATTATAGCATGTAGAATGATTTATGGTGAGCAAAAGTCATTTCGTGAAATGTTGGAAAATTTTACAAAAAAAATGCCATAGTATAGTATGTCGAAAATTTTCGATTCAAACGTCAAATTTTTTTGATGTTGAAAAAAAACATGAAAACAGTCATATTATAGCATCTAGAATGATTCTATGGTGAGCAAAAGTCATTTCGTGAAATGTTGGAAAATTAAAAAAAAAAAAAAAAGAAAAGAAAAAACGCCATAGTATAGTATGTCGAAAATTTTCGATGAAAATGTCAAATTTTTTTGATATTGAAAAAAACTATAAAAACGGTTGAATTATAGCATGTAGAATGATTCTATGGTGAGCAAAAGTCATTTCGTGAAACGTTGGAAAATTTTACAAAAAAAACGCCATAGTATAGTATGTCGAAAATTTTCGATGAAAATGTCAAATTTTTTTGATATTGAAAAAAACTATAAAAACGGTTGAATTATAGCATGTAGAATGATTCTATGGTGAGCAAAAGTCATTTCGTGAAATGTTGGAAAATTTTAAAAAAATAAAAAAACGCCATAGTATAGTATGTCGAAATTTTTCGATTCAAACATCAAATTTTTTTGATGTTGAAAAAAAACATGAAAACAGTCATATTATAGCATGTGGAATGATTCTATTGTGAGCAAAAGTCCTTTCGTGAAATTTAAAAAAAAAAACGAGTATAGCATGTCGAAATTTTCGATGAAAACGTCAAATATTTTCGATTTGAAAAAAAACATGAAAACAGTCATATTGAGATGTAAAATGTTCTATGGTGGGCAAAAGTCATTTCGTGAAATGTTGGAAAATTTTAAAATAGTATAGAATGTCGAAATTTTTCGATGAAAACTTCAAAATTTTTTGATGTTGAAAAAAACTATTAAAATGGTTGTATTATAGCATGTAGAATGATTTTATGGTGAGCAAAAGTCATTTCGTGAAATGTTGGAAAATTTTACAAAAAAAAAACAAAAAACACCATAGCATAGTATGTCGAAAATTTTCGATGGAAACGTCAAAATTTTTTGATGTTGAAAAAAAACATAAAAACGGTCGTATTATAGCATGTAGAATGATTCTATGGTGAGCAAAAGTCCTTTCGTGAAATGTTGGAAAATTTTACAAAAAAAAAACGCCATAGTATAGCATGTCGAAAATTTTCGATGAAAACGTCAAATTTTTTGATGTTGAAAAAAACCATAAAAACGGTCGAATTATATTGTGTAGAATGATTCTATGGTGAGCAAAAGTCATTTCGTGAAATGTTGGAAAATTTTACAAAAAAAAAAAAACGCCATAGTATAGTATGACGAAAATTTTTCGATGAAAGTGTCAAAATCTTTTGATGTTGAAAAAAACTATAAAAACGGTCGAATTATAGCATGTCGAATGATTCTATGGTGAGCAAAAGTTATTTCGTGAAATGTTGGAAAATTTTACAAAAAAAAACGCCATAGTATAGTCATGTCGAAATTTTCGATGAAAGCGTCAAATTTTTTTGATGTTGAAAAAAACCATGAAAACAGTCATGAATTATAGCATCTGGAATGATTTTATGGTGAGCAAAAGTCATTTCGTGAAATGTTGGAAAATTTTACAAAAAAACGCCATAGTATAGTATGTCGAAATTTTTCGATTCAAACGTCAAATTTTTTTGATGTTGAAAAAAAAAACATGAAAACAGTCATATTATAGCATCTAGAATGATTCTATGGTGAGCAAAAGTCATTTCGTGAAATGTTGGAAAATTAAAAAAAAAAAAAAAAAGAAAAGAAAAAACGCCATAGTATAGTATGTCGAAAATTTTCGATGAAAATGTCAAATTTTTTTGATATTGAAAAAAACTATAAGAACGGTTGAATTATAGCATGTAGAATGATTCTATGGTGAGCAAAAGTCATTTCGTGAAACGTTGGAAAATTAATAAAAAAAAAAAAAAACGCCATAGTATAGTATGTCGTAAATTTTCGATGCAAATGTCATATTTTTTTGATTTTGAAAAAAACTATAAAAACGGTTGAATTATAGCATCTAGAATGATTCTATGGTGAGCAAAAGTCATTTCGTGAAATGTTGGAAAATTTAAAAAAAAAAAAAAACGCCATAGTATAGTATGTCGAAATTTTTCGATTCAAACGTCAAATTTTTTTGATGTTGAAAAAAAAACATGAAAACAGTCGTATTATAGCATGTAGAATGATTCTATGGTGAGCAAAAGTCCTTTCGTGAAATGTTGGAAAATTTTACAAAAAAAAAAAAAAAACACCATAGTATAGTATGTCGAAATTTTTCGATGGAAACGTCGAATATTTTTGATGTTTAAAAAAAAACATGAAAACAGTCATATTGTAGCATGTAAAATGATTCTATGGTGGGCAAAAGTCATTTCGTGAAATGTTGGAAAATTTTACAAAAAAAAAACGCCATAGTATAGTATGTCGAAAATTTTCGATGCAAACGTCAAATTTTTTTGATGTTGAAAAAAACTATAAAAACGGTTGAATTATAGCATGTAGAATGATTCTATGGTGAGCAAAAGTCATTTCGTGAAACGTTGGAAAATTTTAAAAAAAAAATGCCATAGTATAGTATGTCGTAAATTTTCGATGAAAATGTCAAATTTTTTTGATATTGAAAAAAACTATAAAAACGGTTGAATTATAGCATGTAGAATGATTCTATGGTGAGCAAAAGTCATTTCGTGAAATGTTGGAAAATTAAAAAAAAAAAAAAAAAAAACGCCATAGTATAGCATGTCGAAATTTTTCGATGCAAACGTCAAATTTTTTTGATGTTGAAAAAAAACATGAAAACAGTCATATTATAACATCTGGAATGATTCTATGGTGAGCAAAAGTCATTTCGTGAAATGTTGGAAAATTTTCCAAAAAAAAAAAACGCCTTAGTATAGTATGTCGAAAATTTTCGATGAAAATGTCAAATTTTTTTGATGTTGAAAAAAACATGAAAACGGTCATATTATAGCATGTGGAATGATTCTATGGTGAGCAAAAGTCCTTTCGTGAAATGTTGGAAAATTTTAAAAAAAAAAAACGCCATAGTATAGCATGTCGAAATTTTCGATGAAAACGTCAAATTTTTTCGATGTTGGAAAAAAAACATGAAAACAGTCATATTGTAGCATGTAAAATGATTCTATGGTGAGCAAAAGTCATTTCGTGAAATGTTGGAGAAATTTTACAAAAAAAAAACGCCACAGTATAGTATGTCGAAATTTTTCGATAAAAAAATTCAAATTTTTTTGATGTTGAAAAAAAAACTATGAAAACGGTTGAATTATAGCATGTAGAATGATTTCATGGTGAGCAAAAGTCATTTCGTGAAATGTTGGAAAATTTTACAAAGAAAACGCCATAGTATAGTATGTCGAAAATTTTCGATGCAAACGTCAAATTTTTTTGAAGTTGAAAAAAAAACATGAAAACAGTCATATTATAGCATCTAGAATGATTCTATGGTGAGCAAAAGTCATTTCGTGAAATGTTGGAAAATTAAAAAAAAAAAAAAAAAAGAAAAAATGCCATAGTATAGTATGTCGAAAATTTTCGATGAAAATGTCATATTTTTTTGATATTGAAAAAAACTATAAAAACGGTTGAATTATAGCATGTAGAATGATTCTATGGTGAGCAAAAGTCATTTCGTGAAACGTTGGAAAATTTTACAAAAAAAACGCCATAGTATAGTATGTCGAAAATTTTCGATGAAAATGTCAAATTTTTTTGATATTGAAAAAAACTATAAAAACGGTTGAATTATAGCATGTAGAATGATTCTATGGTGAGCAAAAGTCATTTGGTGAAATGTTGGAAAATTTTACAAAAAAACCTTTTTCAATTTCAACAAATTTTTTTTGAAAAAAACCATTTTTTGATGTTTGGTGGAAAGCATCTAATGTTAAAATTTACAAAAAAAACCTTTTGGATTCTCAAAATTTGTAAAAAATTTAACGTTTTTGCATGTGAATGATTTTATGGTGAGCAAAAGTCATTTCGTGAAATGTTGGAAAATTTTACAAAAAAAAAAAAAAAAAACACCATAGTATAGTATGTCGAAATTTTTCGATGGAAACGTCAAAATTTTTTGAAGTTGAAAAAAAAACATGAAAACGGTCGTATTATAGCATGTAGAATGATTCTATGGTGAGCAAAAGTCCTTTCGTGAAATGTTGGAGAATTTTACAAAAAAAAAAACGCCATAGTATAGCATGTCGAAATTTTCGATGAAAACGTCAAATATTTTCGATGTTGAAAAAAAACATGAAAACAGTCATATTGTAGCATGTAAAATGATTCTATGGTGGGCAAAAGTCATTTCGTGAAATGTTGGAAAATTTTACAAAAAAACGCCACAGTATAGTATGTCGAAAATTTTCGATAAAAAAATTCAAATTTTTTTGATGTTGAAAAAAACTATGAAAACGGTTGAATTATAGCATGTAGAATGATTTTATGGTGAGCAAAAGTCATTTCGTGAAATGTTGGAAAATTTTACAAAAAAAACGCCATAGTATAGTATGTCGAAAATTTTCGATGCAAACGTCAAATTTTTTTGATGTTGAAAAAAACTATGAAAACGGTCGAATTATAGCATCTAGAATGATTCTATGGTGAGCAAAAGTCATTTCGTGAAATGTTGGAAAATTTAAAAAAAAAAAAAACGCCATAGTATAGTATGTCGAAAATTTTCGATGCAAACGTCAAATTTTTTTGATGTTGAAAAAAAAACATAAAAACGGTCGAATTATAGCATGTAGAATGATTCTATGGTGAGCAAAAGTCATTTCGTGAAATGTTGGAGAATTTTACAAAAAAAAAAAACGCCATAGTATAGTATGTCGAAATTTTTCGATGAAAACGTCAAATTTTTTTGAAGTTGAAAAAAAAACATGAAAACGGTTGAATTATAGCATGTAGAATGATTTTATGGTGAGCAAAAGTCATTTCGTGAAATGTTGGAAAATTTTACAAAAAAAATGCCATAGTATAGTATGTTGAAATTTTCGATGAAAACGTCAAATTTTTTCGATGTTGAAAAAAAACTATGAAAACGGTGAATTGTAGCATGTAGAATGATTCTATGGTGAGCAAAAGTCATTTCGTGAAATGTTGGAAAATTTTACAAAAAAAAAAAACGCCATAGTATAGTATGTCGAAATTTTTCGATGAAAACGTCAAAATTTTTTGATGTTGAAAAAAACTATGAAAACAGTCATATTATAGCATCTAGAATGATTCTATGGTGAGCAAAAGTCATTTCGTGAAATGTTGGAAAATTTTAAAAAAAAAACAAAAAAAAACACACCATAGTATAGTATGTCGAAATTTTAGATGAAAACGTCAAAATTTTTTTGATGTTGAAAAAAACATGAAAACGGTCGAATTATAGTATGCAGAATGATTCTATGGTGAGCAAATGTCATTTCGTGAAATGTTGGAAAATTTTACAAAAAAAAAAAACGCCATAGTATAGTATGTCGAAATTTTTCGATTGAAAACTTCAAAATTTTTTGATGATGAAAAAAAACATGAAAACGGTCGTATTATAGCATGTAGAATGATTTTATGGTGAGCAAAAGTCATTTCGTGAAATGTTGGAAAATTTTAAAAAAAAAAAAAAAAAAACACCATAGTATAGTATGTCGAAATTTTTCGATTAAAACGTAAAATTTTTTTGATGTTGAAAAAAAACATAAAAACAGTCATATTATAGCATCTGGAATGATTCTATGGTGAGAAAAGTCATTTCGTGAAATGTTGGAAAATTCAAAAAAAAAAAAAAAAAAAGAAAAGAAAAAACGCCATAGTATAGTATGTCGAAAATTTTCGATGCAAACGTCAAATTTTTTTGATGTTGAAAAAAACTATAAAAACAGTCGAATTATAGCATGTAGAATGATTCTATGGTGAGCAAAAGTCCTTTCGTGAAATGTTGGAAAATTTTACAAAAAAAAAACGCCATAGTATAGCATGTCGAAAATTTTCGATGAAAACGTCAAATTTTTTCGATGTTGAAAAAAACTAAAAACAGTCAAATTGTAGCATGTAGAATGATTCTATGGTGGGCAAAAGTCATTTCGTGAAATGTTGGAGAATTTTACAAAAAAAAAAAAAAACGCCATAGTATAGTATGTCGAAATTTTTCGATGAAAATGTCAAATTTTTTTGATGTTGAAAAAAACTATAAAAACGGTTGAATTATAGCATGTAGAATGATTCTATGGTGAGCAAAAGTCATTTCGTGAAATGTTGGAAAATTTTAAAAAAAAAAAAAAACGCCATAGTATAGTATGTCGAAAATTTTCGATGAAAACGTCAAAATTTTTTGATGTTGAAAAAAACTATAAAAACGGTCATATTATAGCATGTGGAATGATTCTATGGTGAGCAAAAGTCATTTCGTGAAATGTTGGAAAATTAAAAAAAAAAAAAAAAAAAAAACACACCATAGTATAGTATGTCGAAATTTTTCGATGAAAACGTCAAAATTTTTTGATGTTGAAAAAAAACATGAAAACGGTCGTATTATAGTATGTAGAATGATTCTATGGTGAGCAAAAGTCATTTCGTGAAATGTTGGAAAATTTTACAAAAAAAAAAAAAAAACGCCATAGAGCATGTCGAAAATTTTCGATGAAAATGTCAAATTTTTTTGATATTGAAAAAAAAACTATGAAAACGGTCGAATTATAGCATGTAGAATGAATCTATGGTGAGCAAAAGTCATTTCGTGAAATGTTGGAAAATTAAAAAAAAAAAAAAAGAAACAAAAAAAACGCCATAGTATAGTATGTCGAAAATTTTCGATGAAAATGTCAAATTTTTTTGATATTGAAAAAAACTATAAAAACGGTTGAATTATAGCATGTAGAATGATTCTATGGTGAGCAAAAGTCATTTCGTGAAATGTTGGAAAATTTTCAAAAAAAAAAAAAAAACACCATAGTATAGTATTTCGAAATTTTTCGATTCAAACATCAAATTTTTTTGATATTGAAAAAAAACATGAAAACAGTCATATTATAGCATCTGGAATGATTCTATGGTGAGCAAAAGTCATTTCGTGAAATGTTGGAAAATTATACAAAAAAAAAAAAAAACGCCTTAGTATAGTATGTCGAAATTTTTCGATGAAAACGTCAAAATTTTTTGATGTTGAAAAAAAACATGAAAACGGTCGTATTATAGCATGTAGAATGATTCTATGGTGAGCAAAAGTCATTTCGTGAAATGTTGGAAAATTTTACAAAAAAAAAAAAAAAAAACGCCATAGTATAGTATGTCGAAATTTTTCGATGGAAACGTCAAAATTTTTTGATGTTGAAAAAAAACATGAAAACGGTCGTATTATAGCATGTAGAATGATTCTATGGTGAGCAAAAGTCCTTTCGTGAAATGTTGGAAAATTTTACAAAAAAAAAAACGCCATAGTATAGCATGTCGAAATTTTCGATGAAAACGTCAAATATTTTCGATGTTGAAAAAAACATGAAAACAGTCATATTGTAGCATGTAAAATGATTCTATGGTGTGCAAAAGTCATTTCGTGAAATGTTGGAAAATTTTACAAAAAAACGCCATAGTATAGTATGTCGAAAATTTTCGATAAAAAAATGTCAAATTTTTTTGATGTTGAAAAAAACTATGAAAACGGTTGAATTATAGCATGTAGAATGATTCTATGGTGAGCAAAAGTCATTTCGTGAAATGTTGGAAAATTTTACAAAAAAAACGCCATAGTATAGTATGTCGAAAATTTTCGATTCAAACGTCAAATTTTTTTGATGTTGAAAAAAAACATGAAAACAGTCATATTATAGCATCTAGAATGATTCTATGGTGAGCAAAAGTCATTTCGTGAAATGTTGGAAAATTTTCCAAAAAAAAAAACGCCTTAGTATAGTATGTCGAAAATTTTCGATGAAAATGTCAAATTTTTTTGATGTTGAAAAAAACTAAAAACGGTTGAATTATAGCATGTAGAATGATTCTATGGTGAGCAAAAGTCATTTCGTAAAATGTTGGAGAATTTTACAAAAAAAAAAACGCCATAGTATAGTATGTCGAAATTTTTCGATGAAAACGTCAAATTTTTTTTGAAGTTGAAAAAAAAACATGAAAACGGTCGTATTATAGCATGTAGAATGATTCTATGGTGAGCAAAAGTCATTTCGTGAAATGTTGGAAAATTTTACAAAAAAAAATGCCATAGTATAGTATGTCGAAATTTTCGATGAAAATGTCAAATTTTTTTGATGTTGTAAAAAACTATGAAAACGGTTGAATTATAGCATGTAGAATGATTCTATGGTGAGCAAAAGTCATTTCGTTAAATGTTGGAAAATTTTACAAAAAAAAAAAAACGCCATAGTATAGTATGTCGAAATTTTTCGATGAAAACGTCAAAATTTTTTGCTGTTGAAAAAAACTATGAAAACGGTCATATTATAGCATCTGGAATGATTCTATGGTGGGCAAAAGTCATTTCGTGAAATGTTGGAAAATTATTAAAAAAAAAAACAAAAAAAAACACACCATAGTATAGTATGTCGAAATTTTAAAATGAAAACGTCAAAAATTTTTGATGTTGTAAAAAACCATGAAAACGGTCGTATTATATTGTGTAGAATGATTCTATGGTGAGCAAAAGTCATTTCGTGAAATGTTGGAAAATTTTACAAAAAAAAAAAACGCCATAGTATAGTATGTCGAAATTTTTCGATGAAAATGTCAAAATTTCTTGATGTTGAAAAAAAACATGAAAACAGTCGTATTATAGCATGTCGAATGATTCTATGGTGAGCAAAAGTCATTTCGTGAAATGTTGGAAAATTAAAAAAAAAAAAAAAAAAAAAACGCCATAGTATAGTATGTCGAAATTTTTCGATTCAAACGTCAAATTTTTTTGATGTTGAAAAAAAAACATGAAAACAGTCATATTATAGCATCTAGAATGATTCTATGGTGAGCAAAAGTCATTTCGTGAAATGTTGGAAAATTCAAAAAAAAAAAAAAAAAAAGAAAAGAAAAAACGCCATAGTATAGTATGTCGAAAATTTTCGATGAAAATGTCAAATTTTTTTGATGTTGAAAAAAACTATAAAAACGGTTGAATTATAGCATGTAGAATGATTCTATGGTGAGCAAAAGTCATTTCGTGAAATGTTGGAAAATTTTACAAAAAAAAAACGCCATAGTATAGTATGTCGAAAATTTTCGATGAAAATGTCAAATTTTTTTGATGTTGAAAAAAAACTAAAAACGGTTGAATTATAGCATGTAGAATGATTCTATGGTGAGCAAAAGTCATTTCGTAAAATGTTGGAGAATTTTACAAAAAAAAAAAACGCCATAGTATAGTATGTCGAAATTTTTCGATGAAAACGTCAAATTTTTTTGATGTTGTAAAAAACTATGAAAACGGTTGAATTATAGCATGTAGAATGATTCTATGGTGAGCAAAAGTCATTTCGTTAAATGTTGGAAAATTTTACAAAAAAAAAAACGCCATAGTATAGTATGTCGAAATTTTTCGATGAAAACGTCAAAATTTTTTGCTGTTGAAAAAAACTATGAAAACGGTCATATTATAGCATCTGGAATGATTCTATGGTGGGCAAAAGTCATTTCGTGAAATGTTGGAAAATTAAAAAAAAAAAAAAAAAAAAACACCATAGTATAGTATGTCGAAATTTTTCAATGAAAACGTCAAAAATTTTTGATGTTGTAAAAAACCATGAAAACGGTCGTATTATATTGTGTAGAATGATTCTATGGTGAGCAAAAGTCATTTCGTGAAATGTTGGAAAATTTTAAAAAAAAAAAAAAAAAACGCCATAGTATAGTATGTCGAAATTTTTCGATGAAAATGTCAAAATTTCTTGATGTTGAAAAAAAAACATGAAAACAGTCGTATTATAGCATGTCGAATGAATCTATGGTGAGCAAAAGTCATTTCGTGAAATGTTGGAAAATTAAAAAAAAAAAAAAAGAAAAGAAAAAACGCCATAGTATAGTATGTCGAAAATTTTCGATGAAAATGTCAAATTTTTTTGATATTGAAAAAAACTATAAAAACGGTTGAATTATAGCATGTAGAATGATTCTATGGTGAGCAAAAGTCATTTCGTGAAATGTTGGAAAATTTTACAAAAAAAAAAAAACGCCATAGTATAGTATTTCGAAATTTTTCTATTCAAACATCAAATTTTTTTGATATTGAAAAAAAACATGAAAACAGTCATATTATAGCATCTGGAATGATTCTATGGTGAGCAAAAGTCATTTCGTGAAATGTTGGAAAATTTTACAAAAAAAAAAAAAAGGCCTTAGTATAGTATGTTGAAATTTTTCGATGAAAACTTCAAAATTTTTTGATGTTGAAAAAAACTATTAAAACGGTTGTATTATAGCATGTAGAATGATTTTATGGTGAGCAAAAGTCATTTCGTGAAATGTTGGAAAATTTTACAAAAAAAAAAAAAAAAAAAAAAACACCATAGTATAGTATGTCGAAATTTTTCGATGGAAACGTCAAAATTTTTTGATGTTGAAAAAAACATGAAAACGGTCGTATTATAGCATGTAGAATGATTCTATGGTGAGCAAAAGTCCTTTCGTGAAATGTTGGAAAATTTTACAAAAAAAAAAACGCCATAGTATAGCATGTCGAAATTTTCGATGAAAACGTCAAATATTTTCGATGTTGAAAAAAAACATGAAAACAGTCATATTGTAGCATGTAAAATGATTCTATGGTGGGCAAAAGTCATTTCGTGAAATGTTGGAAAATTTTACAAAGAAACGCCATAGTATAGAATGTCGAAAATTTTCGATGAAAACTTCAAATTTTTTTGATGTTGAAAAAAACTATGAAAACGGTTGAATTATAGCATGTAGAATGATTTTATGGTGAGCAAAAGTCATTTCGTGAAATGTTGGAAAATTTTACAAAAAAAACGCCATAGTATAGTATGTCGAAAATTTTCGATTCAAACGTCAAATTTTTTTGATGTTGAAAAAAAACATGAAAACAGTCATATTATAGCATCTAGAATGATTCTATGGTGAGCAAAAGTCATTTCGTGAAATGTTGGAAAATTTAAAAAAAAAAAAAAAGAAAAGAAAAAATGCCATAGTATAGTATGTCGAAAATTTTTGATTCAAACGTCAAATTTTTTTGATGTTGAAAAAAAAACATGAAAACGTTCGTATTATGTCATGTAGAATGATTCTATGGTGAGCAAAAGTCATTTCGTGAAATGTTGGAAAATTTTACAAAAAAAACGCTATAGTATAGTATGTCGAAATTTTCTATGAAAATGTCAAATTTTTTTGATGTTGAAAAAAACTATGAAAACGGTTGAATTATAGCATGCAGAATGATTCTATGGTGAGCAAAAGTCATTTCGTGAAATGTTGGAAAATTTTACAAAAAAAAAAAAAAACGCCATAGTATAGTATGTCGAAATTTTTCGATGAAAACTTCAAAATTTTTTGAAGTTGAAAAAAACTATTAAAACAGTCGTATTATAGCATGTAGAATGATTTTATGGTGAGCAAAAGTCATTTCGTGAAATGTTGGAAAATTTTAAAAAAAAAAAAAAACGCCATAGTATACTATGTCGAAATTTTTCGATTCAAACGTCAAAATTTTTTGATGTTGAAAAAAAAACATGAAAACGGTCGTATTATGGCATGTAGAATGATTCTATGGTGAGCAAAAGTCATTTCGTGAAATGTTGGAAAATTTAAAAAAAAAAAAAAAACGCCATAGTATAGTATGTCGAAATTTTTCGATGAAAACGTCAAATTTTTTTGATGTTGAAAAAAACTATGAAAACGGTTGAATTATAGCATCTGGAATGATTCTATTGTGAGCAAAAGTCATTACGTGAAATGTTGGAAAATTTTACAAAAAAAAAAACGCCATAGTATAGTATGTCGAAATTTTTCGATGAAAACGTCAAAATTTTTTGATGTTGAAAAAAACTATCAAAACGGTTGTATTATAGATGGTAGAAAGATTTTATGGTGAGCCAAAGTCATTTCGTGAAATGTTGGAAAATTTTACAAAAAAAAAAACGCCATAGTATAGTATGTCGAAATTTTTCGATGAAAACATCAAATTTTTTCGAAGTTGAAAAAAAAACATGAAAACAGTCGAATTATAGCATGTAAAATGATTGTATGGTGAGCAAAAGTGCTTTCGTGAAATGTTGGAAAATTTTACAAAAAAAACGCCATAGTATAGTATGTCGAAATTTTTCGATGAAAATGTCAAATTTTTTTTTAAGTTGAAAAAAAAAACATGAAAACTGTAGTATTATAGCATGTACAATGATTCTATGGTGAGCAAAAGTCCTATCGTGAAATGGTGGAAAATTTTACAAAAAAAAGTCATAGTATAGCATGTCGAAAATTTCACTATCAAGTGATAGTAGCTTTTAATTATACAAAAAATATCATAGTGTAGTACGTTGAAAATTTCGTGAAAAAAACGTCATAGTATAGTATGTTGAAAATTTCACCATCAAGTGATAGTACTGTGTAATTATACAAAAAAATTACAGTATAGTATGTCCAAAATTTCGTGAAAAAAATGTCAAGTATAGTATGTTGAAAATTTCATGATCAAATGACGGTAGTGTCTCATTATACGAAAAATATCATAGTATAGTATGTTGACAATTTCGTGATAGTCATACTATAGTATGTCGAAAATTTGTGAAAAAAATTGTTATAGTATAGTATGTTGAAAATTTTGTGAAATTAACGTCATCGACAGTATGTCGAAAATTTCACCATCAAGTGATAGTGGTATTTAATTGTAAAAAAATATCATAGTATATATAGTATGTTCAAAATTTCTTGAAAAAAGTCATAGTAAAGTTTGTCAAAATTTCGTGAAAAAAAACGTCACAGTATAGTTTGTCGAAAATTTTGTGAAAAAAATGTCCTAGTATAGTATGTCGAAAATTTCGTGAAAAAAACGTAATAGTATCGTATGTTGAAAATTTCACCATCAAGTGATAGTAGTTTTTAATTATACAAAAAATCATAGTATAGTATGTCGAAAATTTCGTGAAAAAAGTCATACTACAGTATGTCAACAATTTCAGGAAAAAAAACATCATAGTATAGTTTGTCGAAAATTTCGTGAAAAAAAGTCATAGAATAGTATGTTGAAAATTTCACCATCAAGTGATAGTATTGTCTAATTATACAAAAAATATCATAGTATAGTATGTCAAAAATTTCACCATCAAGTGATAGTACTATCTAATTATACAAAAAATATCATAGTATAATATGTCGAAAATTTCTTGAAAAAAACGTCTTAGTATAGTATGTTGAAAATTTTGTGAAAAAAAGTCATAGTATAGTATGTTGAAAATTTCGTGAAAAAAGTCATAGAATAGTATGTCAAAAATTTCACCATCAAGTGATAGTATTGTCTAATTATACAAAAAATATCATAGTATAGTATGTCGAAAATTTGTTGGTTTGTATACATGACAATATGTATGACAATACTATACTATGACACTGTTTTCAAGAAATTCTCTACATACTATACTATGACATTTTTGATGTAATTTGACACTATACTATCACATGATCATGAAATTTTCGACAAACTATACTATGACGTTTTTAATCCCGAAATTTTTCGTCATGCTTTTCTATGACTTTTTTGACATGCTATACTATGGCATTTTTAGGAAAACTTTTCAACATACTATACTATGACATTTTTGAGAACATTTGTCGACATGTTACACTATAACTTTTTTTCGACATACTATACTATGACTTTTTTAAGAAAAGTTTTCGACATATTTTACTATGACTTTTTTCCGACATACTATACTATGACTTTTTTTAAAATATTTTCCGGTATACTATATTATGACTTTTTGTCGGAAATTTTTCGACATACTATACTATGACTTTTTGTGACATACTATACAACGACATTTTTGAGAAAAATTTTTGACATACTATACAATTACTTTTTTCAACATACTATACTATGATATTTTTAAGAAAATGTTTAGATATACTATACTATTACTTCATTTTGACATACTATACCATGACTTTTTTTGACATACTATACTGTGAAATTTTTAAGAAATTTTGTCTACATACTATACTATGACTTTTTTTTCGATATACTATATTTTCTTTTTTTGACATACTATACTATACTTCTTTTTTCGGATACTGTTCTATGACCTTTTTTTCCCGACATACTATACTATGATATTTTTAAGAAAATGTTTCTCATACTATACCATGAGTTTTTTGAAAATATGAGTTTTTTAACATATTTGGACATATACTACAACCTTTTCGTTCTACTAAACTCTTTTTTGACATACTATACTTTGGCTGTTTTCTATAGCATGTATTTCTTTTATTAAATAAACCTGTGTTCATGTTTTTTTTAATTTTTTTTTTACTGTGAATGCAATGTCTATATTGTCGTCTGTATGAGCTGATTCGATTTGGGGATTACTGAAGCTTTCTTTCTAATTTAATCTAATCTTTCCAAAAATGCCCTCATACCTAAATATGCCCTTCCACTTTCAAAATGAGCACCCCTCTCCTCAGGTCTCAACAGCTACCTTACCCTGTGAAATGAGTCGGAGGCTTCAGCAGAAATCCTCACAGAGAATTCATCCAGTGACTGTTGGTCGAGCAAAGACAAGATATTAGTTTTCTGCCCTCAGCTGATATGAAACAATATGAGCTGCACTGTCTGCAGTGTGCATGTGTCTATCGCCCTCCCTCTGGAGCTCCTCAGATAAGATTTCAATGCTCCTGAAATCTGTAAAGTTTCAGTGTGACTCTGAACTTCAGCCACCTGTAAACACACCACATACCTTCTGTTCTGCCTGTTACGGGTCAGTCTATATGTTTGCACTAATTACAGTATAAAAACACTTACATAAGAACTAACATCAGAGTTTTCAGTGAGGTTTGGTGGAGATTTCATGTCATATTAACTTAACGTGTTATAACTTAACTACAGGATTATAGTTTGATATTTTTTTTTTTATTTTATTAGCTCATCAACCACATTGGCCCTGAATTAGTCACCACGTCCATTTTATGAGGCTATGTAAAGATACTTATTTTAGTTTTGTCATATTTTTGACAAATATTTCTTGTGTTCAAGTCTTTAAGTCATGAGAAATTACTGTCTTTTAAAAAGGTTTTCTATATTCCACTGTCATGCTCAGGAGGAGAAAACCTGTACACAGAAAAATAAATAAATAATAACAAAGTTTCAAACACATAAGTGGAAAGCTTTTTTTAAAATAGTTTTAACAGTACATTAAAACGGGTGAACTGGGAGCTCTTAGAAAATTTGGGTCAAGTGGACTTTTTTCATAAACACGAAAAACAAGCGCGCACCTGAAGGCATCATTAAATCCAGGCCATCAGCAGTGAAAGAGGCATGACTTACAGTACATGACGGGAACAAATTAGTCATTTGAGGAGGCAAATTAATAATTTAAGGAACATATTAAGTATTGTGGTGTTATGAACTACAAATGAGGCATTTTTACTGCGTTGACTTTTTGTCCCTGAGTACATAAAAGGTTTTCATCTCCTGTTTGCTGTAAAACTGAACCATCTAAAGTGGTCTAATGCATCACAGCCTGTCGAACAGTTCCTTCTATCAACAGTGAGAACGTTGACGCTGTATGCACCTGTTTTAATCTCCATTATTGTTTCTTTTAAATAATTTCATAATGAATGATTTAACTCTGCAGAGCACATTGTGCACTTTACAGTACACATGCATCCTGCTGTGTGTGTGTGTGTGTGTGTGTGTGTGTGTGTGTGTGTCTTTAACCTGAGGGCTGACAACAGCAGAGCTCTGAAACTCTGCAGCTGTTATTATATAATTTTCCACTTTGTTTTAACACTTCCTTCACATGTGAGTGGAGCCTCCTGCTGCTTCTGGAGCTGCTCAACAATTTTAATTTCATTTAATTATTTCTAAAATGAGCTAACCTTATCCGATCTTATCAGTCATCTGCTGGATAAATGTGTTGACCTAGAGTTTAGTACATTTGACCCTTAGGCCCTGATCAGAGTGTGTTTTTGTGCACCACACTGCCTTTTTTAGCCCAAGCAGACAGAGCATTTTTGCAGTTTGATGTTTCTTTTTTTTCTCCATTGTTGCAAGGCACCACCGAATGAGGGCTAACATTAGCTTAGCTGTGAATTGTATGCTACCTAATAGTTAATAAAAACGACTTTCTTGAAGTCTCAAGTACCACACTAATTTTCCTGCTGCTGTTTTCTGTGCAGATCATAGTGACGACAGTTGGTAAAGTCATGAAGCTCAGAGGATCCAGCAAAAGTCACCAAAACGAGAAAAAACTAATGAAGTCAGGAGCTTTCCACTCCGAGTTGAATTTTCTTTCCATCTCAAGGCGTTCAGGGCATGTCTGCAAAAAACATGAGGCGCTCAGCAACGCAAAAGCAGCGAGCAAAATACTTCAGTCACACAGAAACAAACATAAAGCACACTCTCTGGTCAGGGCCGAAGGAGCTGATCACACCAAGATGCATCGCTACAGATGTGGCTGCTTCACAAATGCCTGTTAGCAAAGGAAACTGGGCAAATCAGCACCTGTGGAGTGGGGCTGCCAGCACAACCAGGAGATCGGTGTGATTAGAAGAAGAAGATCTGCCTTTATTAGTCCCACAGTGGGGAAATTCAATTTCCTCTGTTTAACTTATACATGGTACATGCACACAAACACACACACATGCAGTAATGGAGAGATGTCAGAGTGATGGGGCTGCTCCAGACAAGCGCCCCGAGCAGTTGGGGGTTTGGTGCCTTGCTCAGGGGCACCTCGGCAGTGCCCAAGAGGTAAACTGGCACCTCTCCAGCTACCAGTTCACACTCAGTTTTCGGTCCATGTCGGGACTTGAACCGGTGACCTTCCGGTTCCCAAGCCAACTCCCTACAGACTGAGCTACTGCCGCTTAATGGAAAGATGTGGTCTCTCTCTAAGACTGTAGCCTATGAGAAACTATCACAGACTCTGTCGCTTTCGCACAGTCCAACAGCTGATTAGTGAGCTACATTTAAACAGCAAGGAGGTGGTAAAGTCGTAAAGCTCTGCTACTGCTTGATCTGACTGGCTGCCTGGGATAAGTGTGACATTAACAAGCGGCGCGACTCCATAAAGTTGAAAATATTTTCACTGTTACACATGTCTGAAAAAAAACGTGATAAATACACAAGAGACGAGCGCACACCAGGCGTACCATAGTAAAACACTGGTTTTACAGGAGACACGTTTCTACGTTTCATGTTTACGCCCCTCAAACCTCTTTCTGACTGGACGTTGGTTTCAGCTTTTCCCAGTGAAGATGTCCTAACCTGCTTCATGCTTCAGTGAACAGCCAAAGCGACACCGTGATCTCTAATTATGCAAACGTTCAAGGATCTCCAAAATGTTTTCACTACTCAAAATCAAGGCTGACAGTAACTGACAGTTAATCAATATCAATGTAACAGAGAGTGACATCATTCATAGTATATGTGGGCATTCGCCAGAGTTCGCTCAGTTCCTGCTCGATAGGAAGAGGTGTAAGGCTGCTTTCACACTGCCAGTGTTGGTCTGGATCTGTCTCACCTCAACAACCAGATTTGTTTATTGTTTATTACTGGTTCAATTTAGAATTAAACTACAATACTAAGGCTGTCAAACTTGACAAGATAATAATGCAAATCTGTTTTAATGGCACTAATTTCTTTAACATGTTAAGACAACTTGCCAATTTAAGGTTGTAGTGGGCTGAGTTTTAAGGACTCCATCGGTACCAAAAATGCTAAACTAGCTTGTCATGAAAGAAGTTAAGTAACGCTCCAAAATTAGGCTAAATTTTGCTGAGGAAAAAACTGTCATGTCCATGTTCAAAGGGGTCCCTTGACCTCTGATCTCCAGATGTGTGAATGTAAATGGGTTCCCTGGGTCCCCACCAGTCTCCCCTTTACAGACATGCTCACTTTATGATAATCACATGCAGTTTGGGCCTCTTTAAGTGTATTTTTTTATGGTAAAGTCAGAACCTGTGAAGTGTTTCTGGACAATATCCGTCATTGTTTCATAAATATGTGCATACATTTGCATAAAGCAGCTTTGCATACTTGACAAATCTCCCTTTAAGGTACATGTTGAACAGATGAGGATTAATCACAACTAAATATTATAATCGACTGACAGCTCTATATAATGCATAATACTCATAATGCTGGGCATATATTTTGTAGGAAACACATACATCTTCAATGTAAGTAAAGCTGTAAAACACTGAATACTTGAGTACATGTACTAACCTCCACTGATCTGCTGAGACCATCCACATGTCCTCCAGTGACGGTGAGTCCATCTTTGTCAGGATGTCTGAACATTTGACACTCAAGCTTGTTGTCCTGAGCGGCTGGAACAGGAAGTTTTACCCGCCGGCTCTCATCGCCTCACTGCCGCTGCAAACAACTGCAGCAGCATATCAGCGTGTTGGCTTTCACCTGCTATGCAAAAACATAAGGAAAAAAAAAGAAGCCTTTAGTAACGTCGGCTGGCGGCGGACAGCAGAGGCAATAACAGAGAACACATTCAGACAGATTGCCAACATGAGGAGCAAAGCGACTGTGGAGTCTGAGGGGAGTAATATTATAGCCAGCTAATAGCCACTACGCTCGTTACAGAAGCTTCACACAGTCGGAAAACAAACAGTGTGGGGGAGTGAACACGGCGCTTTAGCCAGGTGACGCTGGTGTCAGTGGGAAACAGACCCCTGATCAGTTTCTCCTCCAGGATCTCTGGCAGGAAATGACTCACCTGAAGGCCCAAAGGCAGGTACATTAAAGCCCCCCTACAGCCAGTTACTTCCTGTTTTGTGGTTCTTTCTCAAACAGAAAACTGGGGTGTGTTTAATAGTCAGAAGTGACCATGGCTACCAGACCTCCTCCTCGTCGTCCTCCTCCTCCTCCTTCTTCCTGCCGCACGCCGTCTACAGCGTACCGGAGGACGGGTAGACATGTTGCTGAAAGTTGTGCTCCCTCCAAAACAACATTGGCTGCTTTCCATGAATTAATCTCCGGCAGGAGGAGACTGTAAAGAAGAGAACAAGAGAGACGGTCGGTGAGTAATTTTGTGTAGTCCACTACACTCCATCGTTTACCTCACACGTAAAAAAAAAAACACACTAAACTAAGGTGGAGAAAACTACAAAATAAAATGAAAACCCTCAGTTAGCTGATGCAACAAGTTGGGCTAGCTAACCACAGCTAACTAGTTAACTACAGCTAACTAACTACACGTAACTAACTAACTAGAAAGACAAACAGACATTAACAGATGAATCGTTTTGCTGCTCAGACTCTAATCAGCATGAGTGACCTGCAATTTGAAGGATGACCTTTGACCTATAATCAGACATCCATCCATCCATCGTCAACCGCTTATCCCGTTATGGGTCGCGGGGGGGGCTGGAGCCGATCCCAGCTGGCATTGGGCGAAGGCGGGGTTCACCCTGGACAGGTCGCCAGTCCATCGCAGGACACATAGAGACAGACAACATAGAGACAGACAACCATTCACGCTCACATTCACACCTACGGGCAATTTAGAGTCATCAATTAACCTAAACAGCATGTCTTTGGATGGTGGGAGGAAGCCGGAGTACCCGGGCTTTAAAAGGAGACTTGTTCAACTGTACTTTGACTGGTGTGTTTCGTAGCACAAAGCCATCAGCTGTACTCACACACAAACACAATCACACTCGCAAAATGAAACTCACTACACACAGAAACCATGTCTCCAATTAGCAGCTCTCAGACTTCAATCAACCAATCACAATCTATTATGGAGAGGCATGCACGCACGCACGCACGCACGCACGCACGCACGCACGGACAGAGTTGATGTTGATTCTTGTTACTCACATTGCCGTCCGTCGTTACTCTGCTGTCCTTTGTCTTCCTCCGCAGCAGGAAGTAGTTCCTCTGCGCGATGTAAACACAGAGATGGTCATCAAACTAATTCAGAAACTTTTTTTGCCATTTCAATTAATCTTGTATTGGAGTTCTTGAAATGTTTCTTCTATCTGCTGGTTGCACAAGGACAGAAACAGAACAGTATTGTTAAGATGTGACCTACAAATAATAAGGATATTGATCACTACGTTCTACCCGTCTGTAGCTGTTATTCTAAGTCCTTTATTCTCTCTACAATCTCTCTACTCGGTGCTTTGTTTGGTGTTGACCTGTGCAGCAAGCTGCTCTGTTTAATTACCTGTGCAGGGTTAAGGCAGGTAAAGACCTTTCCTCTCGTGCCACCAGAAGGTTTCCGTCTGAACTCAACCCCTTTTACACTTGGCATTAAAATGTGTTCTGGGTATTGTTTTGGATTGCATTTGAATAGTTCTTGACCACATGCTAGTGCCGGTGTAAATGAACCCAAAACACACTGAGGACGGGTTGTGATCCGATCAGCCAAACCACTTTTGATTCCAGGTGTAAACAGGTTAAATCATATCTGGACAAATACACAAAAATATAAGAAATCGGGAAGAGGGCAAATACTTTTCCACAGCACTGTAAAATATCACCAGAAACACAAAAGTAACATCAAATTAATTCTGTGCTGTTAAATGAAATCAGACCCAGTTGGGTCAAATCTCTACAGCAGAGTGGGAAAAAAAAACTTCAGCCACACGACAAGAAACTTTCCAAACATTTTTCATCACAGCAGAGTCAGCTCGCTGGGTGGATGTGAGAGAATAATGACTAATTATGAGGAGAATGAATAAGGGCATGCAGCGGTATAACTCAGTCTGATATTTAGAGCGAATCGTATTGAAAGCGGTGACGTTTTTGATTGGTAAGCGTAATATTTACTGAGTAATATTTACCGAGCAGAGCCTCAGCAGCCAGCTCTGCTTATTAGAGCAGATTTCCAGGCTCGGCGGGTGGCGGGTGGCGGCGACGGGCGGCGGTTTGGCTGCCGAGGCACTCAGATGTGGATGTGAAGATAAATTCTGCCGCCGCCCTCGGCTGTCACAGGGAATACGAATATTTCACTACAGGAGAAAATGGCACAGATTGCAGATTCTCCTGAGTATACAAGCTGTGTGTGTGTGTGTGTGTGTGTGTGTGTGTGTGTGTGTGTGTGTGTGTGTGTGTGTGTGTGTGTGTGTGTGTGTGTGTGTGTGTGTGTGGATTCTCATCACACTGCATCGCTGAAGAAATGCAGGCACTCAAACACAAATCAATGCACTGCACATGTATTTTCTGTTTGTGGTTTTGTTTTCTTCTTCTTCTTCTCTTGTTTTCTCTCAGTGTTGTGTTTTCTTTGGTTCCTGCATGTTCTCTTTACCTAAACTCCATCACAACAGCTTCCCGCTCTAAACCGCAGCGGCAGCGGCGGCAGCACCTAGCTTCACCTCCCAAACAAACAAGAAAGAAAAGGCAGCGATGAAGCAGGCGGGGATGCAGTTGCTGGGGTTTGAATTGTAAATCTGTTCCCTCCTAAACCAGCCGAGCTTTCTGCGTTTCTGTACGTGGCTGCAGCGCTGGCGGCCGTCTCTGTTTACTCGAGTTCTCTGGAGATTTTGCATAATTTACGGAAGGAAAGCTACAGAAAACTCTACTTTTTTTGTAAGAAAGCCGTGATTTTTAATTGTTTTTCGTTCTTTCTATACATCAGCTTATAGAAGCAACTTTATCTCCTATTAAATTTGTCACCTTTGATTTGTTTCTTGATGAGCAAGTTAAAACTGAGGACGACAACTTTCATTGCTGTGGAACAAATCTGTTCAGTCTGCATTATTCATTAGGAAAAAAAGGAGTAATCAAAACAATAAAATAATAATATGCATTTATCACTGCAGCCAGAAAGTCCTTGCCGTGATCATCTCTTAAATGAGATCTTGATCTCAGTGTAACTGATTAAATAAAGTATATTTATTCAACACAACTTCATTTTCATTTAAATCACTTATTGTTTTAAATGTGAAGCTGATCAGCTCTTTAGTTTACTTAAGTTTAATTTAGTTTAGTTTGCACAATCATTTGGATACAAAATTTATATAATAGAAAAAAACAGTAATTTCAGAGGAAAGAAGTCTGAAAGGCTTATTCAGATTTCTCCAATTTAAACAAAATAAAAAATGACACTATTACTCATCAAAACAAAGAAAATGAGAAACAAACAGAAGACATTCACTCAGACACTAAAAGCTGTATTTTTAGTTCTGGTTAAAAAACAGTAGTTTCACATTATTTCATTGTGGGTCTTATTTCTATCATTTTAACATTTCTATTAACTGAAATAAAGTAATGAACAAAGTATACAAATCAGCAAGGCAGCATTATTACAGTAAAGTCTGACAGTGGTGAGACAGACATATTTGTGTATAATGTGCATCCATTTAACACAAATCACTGGTTGTTTGTGCTGTCACCTCATTGGTGGAACATTAAAGTGTTTTTATTTATTGATTCATGTACATAGACTTTCACATTTTTTCATGATGGTCACCACAAAATCATTTCATATGTAATCCAAGTAATTTGAGCTGGAGGTATAAATAAGGGTAAACGCCACATTGGGAGGAACACAGGACTTTACCCCAGGAGATCACTGTCCATGTCCCCCACAACTCAAACTGGATTTGTCCCGTAACTTCTATACTTACGCAGGTTATTTTAACCCAAACTGTTATTTTAACCCAAACTGTTATTTTTCCTAAACATAACTAAGCAGTTTTGTTGCCTAAATCTAACCATTGATCTATTCCTAAACTTAACCAAGTAGTTTTATTCAGAGTTTAATCTTTAGAGTCATCAATTAACCTGCATGTCTTTGGACTGTGGGAGGAAGCTGGAGAACCTGGAGAAAACCCACACAGAAGAAGCTGGACTCAAACCTGTGACCCTCTTGTGGTGAGGTGAGAGCGCTAACCGCTGCACCACCATGCAGCCTGCACACAAATCAGTTAGGTTACATTTTGTGACTATTTCATGAAAAAAAAAACTTATAGGTTTTGTCTCATGAGACGATATTTACTGCTGCATATATTTACTGACGTTGGATGTAATGAATGAAATGAAACTAAGAGGGTCTGTGTCCACAGTAAATCATCTGTTGATAGTGTTTGATTGAAGCAGCAGCGCTGTGTGTTTGACCAATCAGCGCTGGTCATCTCCACAAACTCCACCCCCAAAGATCCTGTGCTTTCAGAACACACTACCCCCCTCCAACCAGGACCTATTTGAGACTTCACTCTGGATTCACCCTGATCCCTGCAGTCGAGTCCCTCAAAAGGTTCGTCGTTCGGGGGAAAAGTTCCCGAGGTCAAAGAGGTGCTTTACTAGCTTTGGAGCTGAGATTACTTTGTCACACGTTCATGCTCAATTCAGAGATTGACGTTTGACCGCAGCGGGACGCCGAACCACCAGACCAATGAAACGCCCACTACAGCACAGCCACATGGTTCTCATGGAGCCTCTCTCTACTGGAAAACAATGGCTGATCTTGTATTGAGAGCCACTTGGACACCAGACAGACAGTAGACACAGTCGAGATGGTGTTTAGAGTCGTGCAGTAGATGAAGAGAAGTCACTGATGGTCTCTAATCTGCTCTGGTTCTGTAGCTGCACTCGTCTCGATGCCAAACGTGAGCTGCTTGTGAGTCTGAGGCGACAGAATCTCATCGTCTCTGTGTGTGTGTGTGTCTCCTCCAGCTACAACTGCATATCCATCAGTGGACATCCAACACGTTTGATAGAGACAGTCGTGTTGAAAATTATGATGATGTGAGTTGACAACTGGACCTACGTTACGTCGCTGTGGTCAGCAACAAGCTGACTCCTGCTACAGGTGGCGACAGTGAGGATCATCTGTCTGCAGTAAAGTTTCTGCAGTTTTGCAGTTTTTCACAGTGAACTGAGAAGAAACTAAAGCTTGTGTAATAAGTAATGTGAGGACTTGAAAAGCATTCACCAGGAATGTGAAGTGTACATAATTCAAAGTTAACGGTATATGTAAAACCTTGGAAGAAGAGCTGCACGATTGAGAAGAGAAGAATATTCAGAAAAATGTTAAATTTTTAAATGTTTCTATATAGTGAATCAGAGTTGAGAATAGAAAAATGCGACTCTTTCTTTGGTGTCAAGGACCAAAGAGAAACACAGAGTGAAGAGACACCGACAATGAGAGATCATCATCTCCTCTGGAAGAAAAGAAAGTCTGGCCTTGCTGGTTACAAACCCTCTCTGCATAATTCAGCCAACACAATAGCACACACACACACGCACACACACACACACACACACACACACTAAACGTCTGAGGCTGCCTCTGAATTCAGATGAAATTAAAATGAAGGCATGGAGGAGGAAGGACGTGTAATGATGAAATGGATTTGGTTTGTGTTCGGTAGACCGGCTTTTAGATTCTACATTTAATCTGCTGGGTTTCATCATTGTAATGACGAAGCTTAAAAACTCTCCAGACATTTTTAACATGTAAGAAAAACAACCAGAAATAGCTGAAAAAAGACAAATCATTGTGTAGATTTGAAAGAAAAGGCCAACAGCAAACACTAGAAGACGCATCAGGGCCAAAGTTCACCATGAAACATTTATTTATCTATTTATTTATTTAGGTAGTTAGCTAGTATGATTATAGTTATTGTTATTCTTTCTATTACTTTATTTTTTTGTACTTTTATTATTATTATTATAATTACCATTTTCATACTTGAAAGGTCTTTGTGTTTGTGTTTGCGGTGTCAGTGTAGTTTATGTAGTTTCAGTTCATTTAGTATCTCTAACAGATAATTCCCAAGAAAGGAAACTCTACAGAAATAATGCAGATTTTAAAGAACAATATAACCAAAAATGCCAGAAGACACATCAGGGCCAAAGTTCACTCTGAAACAAAAGTCTGATGATCTAAAATATTTTTTTTTTTGACAAAAATACACCACTGTCCAAACTTTATACTGAGTATGTCTCATACTACAGGCCCACCACTTTAATCTCTGGATAAGCCTGATGTTACTACTCTATACCACAAGGCTCTGTTTTTATACTACGATTAAAACACATCAGTACAGCTCCGTCATCACCATGAACACACACTAGTTTATTCTGACTTCTGCCGACACTGACACTCACTAGAGCACCACGTGGATTAATCCACCGCTGAAAATAGTCCCAACAAAGTCACTATGTCCTCCTGTGTTTGAGGAAAAACTACAGTCAGCAGCTGTTTTTGGGAGGAACTTGAAGCTGGTTTGAGGCGGCGGATGAACAGGAAGGTTCCCGATGGAGTGAAACAACCTGGAAGTACCAGGAAGTGTCAGCGATGACAAGAGCTGTTTGAAGAAACGGTGCTGCAGTGCTTCCTTTCTCGTGTCCTTCAGCCGAGGATACACACTTTACCAAAGGAAAGGAGATAATATATAATGCCTTCCCACAATTCCTTGCGAAAGCAACACGCATCATTAGCATCTGTTATCGCGTAATCATGTGGCTTAGTGTGAGTGTAGGCGGACTCTCAGCACTGCGGTTCCTGAGTCCTTTCCTTGACGGAAAGCGTCATGTACTGCATGTGGCTCTCAGCTTCAAGCGCCTACTGAAGACCTACTGAGTATATCGTTTCATCAGTAACAGCTGCTGACTGTAGTTGCTTTATCCAACAAACAGCTGAAATAGATCATTCGTTGGGGACCATTTTCAGCAGTGGATTAATCCACATGGTGCTCTAGTGAGTCTTAGTGGCAGCAGAAGTCAGAATAAACTAGTGTTTAGTAGGATTAAAAAAACAACAGTTTTCACAATTATTGCTCAGCCAGTTAAGATTCCTCCACATATTAAAGTACTGGGGCTGTAGTATGAGACCTGCTGGGTACCAAGAGTTTGGACTGTGGTTTTAGGTCATCACAGTTGTTTCACAGTGAACATTGGCCCTGATGCATCATCTGGTATTTATTGTTGGATCTATTTCTGCAGCGTTATTAAGCTTCATCATTAAATCTTCCACTGAGGTCAAGGAAAAGCAGGAAGGAAAAGGTTTTGGACGATTTGACCAAAGCCAGGTTATTGTCTCAACAGAATTTAACGGCAGGAGAAATCAGTCTTCAGACTTCTGTTTGCGTTGACTGAAATAAAGTTGTTCCAGATAAATCTGATCAGATGTAAAGTTAATGCTTCAGTCTCTTTCTGGCTAAAACTCCACATTAAGCTCAGAAACAACTCTTACCTCCCTCTCCTCCAAGGTCAGCGTTCGCCCAACGGCACGCCGGCAGCTAACCAGCATCTGCCCACCTCCCGCCATCACGCCGGACGTTCAGCACAGCGGCGGCCCATTTGGAAGGTCAGCAGAGCGGGCCGGACCGGCCGGGGTCGAGCCTCACGCCTCCTCACCTGCCGAGGTCAAACACCAGATGATGTATGTCTCTGATCACTGCTGGTTATGAATTAGCATCATTAGCGGCGTGATGATGATGATGATGACAAAGGCTGATGATTATGATGCCGGTTACCTTGGAGATGAAGTTAGAGGAGAAACGTTGGGCTGGTGAAAGGGAGGTGCAACACTCCTCCTGCTTTTGTTGATCAGGTGATGCTGTCAGAGAGGAGAGGAGAGGTTTTCAAAATCCCTTTATGTACCAGGGAAACAAAAAACAGATTACTGTCGGGTCACCATGACCCAACGCAACAAAAATCACAGTCATACAAAACCAGGAAGATGTTTCTCTGATCAGAGATTGATAATCAAACCTTCATCCTGCCCCACAGAGCATAACCTTGTTCTTGTCTTCAGCAATCCCTCCAGAACCAGTACCAAGTCAACACTGCCGGCACCCTGACTCAGGTTCCTGCATGTCAGCCAGATCGGCAGAACCAGACAAAAACTTCAAAAAGTGTTTCAACAGTCTTTTACTTGAAACCACATTTTAAAAAGGTCAAACAGTGCAGGTGAAGTGTTGTCGTGTCTCAGTCTGACCACAGAAAGTCAACTCCTCCCCCAGCTCAGGATCCAGGTGCTCTATCTGTTCACAGCTACTGCCCCATGTACAACCCTCCACTGGAGGTCTGCTGTCCGCCCTTCAAGGGCCAGGTTGTACAGGGTTCGCCAGCTGCATTAAGGGAAAAAATCTGGACCAAAAAACTCTTAAACCCTTCATCCCTGCCAGAAACACAGGTTCAGAAACTTGACGCAGACCTGATGGACATCTTTACCTCCCCACAGACTGAAACTTGTCCATTTGGGGCGTTGTGAGCATCGGCGACTGCCCTGCTCTCCTCAGCAGTGTCGAGCATTCTGGACTGGATGTTTACTGGTCCCTGCCGCCTGTCAACCACAGGCAGGTAGAGGGCTGCTGCCCAGACACAGTGCCAGACAGACCAGAAAGGGTCCAGGATGGTTCACTGACTGTCCTCTATGAGGTCTCTTGGTGGCATCAAAGCGACCAGGTTACTGGCAACCACAACTCTCCCCCTATATGACAGCTGGGGTAACAACCATTTCCATTTGGAGCGGCAGTAGCTCAGTCTGTAGGGAGTTGGCTTGGGAACCGGAGGGTCACCGGTTCAAGTCCCGATGGACCAAGAACTGAGTGTGAACTGGTAGCTGGAGAGGTGCCAGTTTACCTCTTGGGCACTGCCGAGGTGCCCCTGAGCAAGGCACCAAACCCCCAACTGCTCGGGGCGCTTGTCAGGAGCAGCCCCCTCACTCTGACATCTCTCCATTGATGCATGTGCATGTGTGTGTTTCGGGTCTGCACGTACCGTGTATAAGTTAACAAACAGAGTGTAAAAAAAAGTTGAATTTCCCCTCGCGGGACTAATAAAGGTTGATCTTCTTCTTCATTTAGACAACCGAACGCACACTTTCCCCTTGACTCCCTCCTCCTTGACTTCTTCCTTTAAAAGGCATCTGTGGCCAAAAACACTGCAGCACTTTCAAACCTTCTTTCCTTTACTCAAGTCCTCCAGGCAGACTGGCCACCACCTGATCCCTCTACTGACCCACCAACAAGGTCTCACTCTTGGCCCAGATCACCCATGCATATGACCATCTCTCTCTGATGGATGAGTAATGATGAGGGTTTCTGAATCTCATAAATTCATGGATTTATGTTATAATAACATAGAAATGTGAGTGTGTGTCCACATACAGTATTTTTGTGTCTATGTGCTGCAGATATATTGATGCACCGGCAGGTGTTTTTGCTACTGAACTCATTTTTTTCATAAATTGTACAATATTTCTGCTTGCAATTATTTTTCCAAGACTTCTGCTTTCAGAACCAATTATGAAATAAATTATTACTAAAACTAATTCTAATCAAATGCAGAGGCAATTCAAAAGTATATATATTTATATAGTCTTACACTTACAACTGGGGCAGCATAATGCTGATGTGGACCAGGATGAAACTGAGTTTGACGGGCCTGGTCTAAAAGGTCACAACCTACCAGGTTTTTCAGGACATCAACAGATCTGATAAACTTACCCGTGTCACCAAAGTAATGACTGACTTTAACAGACTGTACGAATGAAAGATTCACCTGGCTGATGTCCTCTAAAGACCAGAGACCTGTGATCTGTTGGAGGTTTCACCCACAGATGCTGTATCTTGTCCTCACATGAGCCCTGGCTGGTGGACTCAGTCTGTCCTGTCCACAGTGTGATCTCCAGCTGGCTGGTGTCTCCAGGAGCCTGCTGCTGCTCCTCAGCCTGGTTCTGGTTCTGGTCCTCAGCCTGGTTCTGGTCCTCAGCCTGGTTCTGGTTCTGGTCCTCCACCTCTTTCTCATTATTCTCACTATGTGAATCAGCTCCCGCAGCACCGTGACCCACCACCACACCCCCGGTACGCATCTGTGATCCACCCCGAGCTGGCAGACATTACAGGATCCTTCACCGTGCGTCACTCTGAAAGACGTCCAGAGTCTGAACAGGTGAGTCCAGGACCGCGAACACCTGCCGCCTCGGAGACTGCGCGTGCTTCGAGCTCTCGGTTTAAATCCAAACTCACCGTCGTCTAACAGCTCGTTAGATATGACCGGTAAACACCGGCACGGTGATCGGTGTGGAGGGGACTGAAGGCGGGGAAGCCGCTGCTCTCTATCAGCTGATAGACAACCACGTTCCTCTTTAGACATCAGAACCACCGCTTTGTTCACTCTTCATCAGTACAGTAGATCATCGTGACCCACCTGCTCACCGGCGGACAGGTAACCCTCCTCCACGGCGGACAGGTAACCCTCCTCCACGGCGGACAGGTAACCCTCCTCACGGCGGACAGGTAACCCTCCTTCACGGTGGCCAGGTAACCCTCCTCCACGGCGGACAGGTAATCCTCCTCCACGGCGGACAGGTAATCCTCCTCCACGGCGGACAGGTAATCCTCCTCCACGGCGGCCAGGTAATCCTCCTCCACGGCGGACAGGTAACCCTCCTCCACGGCGGACAGGTAACCGTCTTCCACGGCGGACAGGTAACCCTCCTCCACGGCGGCCAGGTAATCCTCCTCCACGGCGGACAGGTAACCCTCCTCCACGGCGGACAGGTAACCGTCTTCCACGGCGGACAGGTAACCCTCCTCCACGGCGGCCAGGTAATCCTCCTCACGGCGGCCAGGTAATCCTCCTCCACGGCGGACAGGTAACCCTCCTCCACGGTGGCCAGGTAACCCTCCTCACCGGCGGCAGGTAATCCTCCTCCACGGCGGACAGGTAACCCTCCTCCACGGCGGACAGGTAATCCTCCTCCACGGCGGCCAGGTAACCCTCCTCACCGGCGGCAGGTAACCCTCTTCACCGGCGGCAGGTAACCCACCTCCACGGCGACGCTGCGCTAGGACGCCACGAGTCCCGAAAACCACCCGACAAAACCGGCCATAACTCAGCCAACTCTCCGCAAAAACTAAAAGACGCGCATCGGACGGATGAAGGAAAAAGTCTGAAAACTCCGAGAACAGAGACAGAAAACATTCAAACCTCCGCGCCACTCGAGACGCCACCGCTGCATGCTCACCGGAAACGGAAGAGGAGGAGGGGCGATGAAGGAGGGAGCGGAGAGGGGAGGAGGAGAGAGGAGGGGAGAGGGGAGGAGACATGAGAGGAAGAGGAGGGTGGGAGAGGAAAGGAGGAGACGAGAGGAGGGAGGAGTGGAAACTTCCTGCTGGTGTCATCATTACCATTGAAATGCTGTAGAGAGATGAGAGATTAGATTCACCTCCCCGCTGATCTCCTCTATACCCTCCTCCTCCTCCTCCTCCTCCTCCTCTGTCATCCTTCTGCTCATTCTACACTTTCTCTCCTTCATCCTCTCTCATCTCCCTTTCTCCTCCTCTCATTTGTCTTCACTTTTGGTCATTTCTTTGCTCTTCTTCTCCTCCGTGTCCTCTCTCACCTTTTACACCTCCCACATCTTGTCTTCTACCCTCCGTCCTCTTTGTTTTCTCCTTTCCCTCCACCTCCTTCATTCTCCTCCTCTCCTTTGGCCATTTTGTTGTCAGCCAAAATGTAACTTGGCTTCTTTCCTTTGCCTCTTGCTCTGCTGTTGTATCCCTTCTCACTCAGCGAGTGCCTCCTCACACCATCTAGCACCTCCTCACCCTACCTTGCACCTCCCCAGAGCTGGTCTTGACAGGTCTGCTCCTCCTGCAGTTTCCTCCACAGAGCTGAACCGTGACACCAAGCCAAACACCGGGACACCTGACAGCTGCCGAGGAGGAGGAGGAGGAGGAGGAGGAGGAGGAGGAGGAGGAGGTGATAGTGTGGCGAGAGACGGTCCAAGAGTTGATGGATAGATGGAGGACAAAAAGGTCCTGTAGAGAGGAAAAGAAGGAGTGGGATGAAGGGAAGTTAGGAGGGAGGGAGCAGGTATGTAAAGAGGGATATAAGGTGGGAAAGGAAGGAGACGAGGAAGAAAAACAGAAGAGGTGATTGGAGGAGTAAGACGGAGGGTAGAAGGAGGGAAGGTGGCAACAATTAAGGAGGAGGAATCAGGAGTTAGGAAGGAGTCGTAGGATGTGGAGACATGGAAGGAGGTATGGAAGAGAGTGATCAGTGGAGAGAGAGAGAGAGAGATTGAGAAAAAGAGGAGCAAGGAGGAAAATGAAAACAAGGGGCAAAATAGAGTAAGGCATGAAAGGAGGACAAGAAGACAGGTGGAAACAGGGACTTAGGGAAAGAGAGACAGAGGAAGGAGGGATGAAAGAAGGAAGGAGTACACAATAATGTGGGAAAAGAAGGATGTAATGTGGAGGAAGACTGGAATATGGAGAGGAAGTTAGGAAACAGATTTAAGAGGAATAGGAGGTGAATACTGGAAAGGAGACAAGTAAGGAAAGAAGGGAATACAGCGGTTAATCAAGAAGAGAAGGAAGAAACAGAATAATCCTAATAATCAGTGGGGAGTAAACGAGAAGTGGAAAGAAGTGATGGAGAAATTGGAGATAAATAATGAACATGGGTGGTAGAAATTAGGGATGTATTGAGGAAAAGAAAGAGGAATAGGAAGAAGGGAAGTAAGGAGGAGGGAAGGAAGGAAGGAAGAGAATTATGGAGCATGATGAAGGAAAGCAGGAGGGAGAAACAAGAGAGGGAGGATGAGTAAAGATAGGAGACAGAAAAGAGGAAGACTGAGACAAGTAAGGAGGGAAAGGGGGTAGTGACTGAGGAAGGAGGGAAGTAAGAAGGGAAGTATAAAAAGGAAGGAAGGATGAAGGGATGGACTCCTTGCAGAGTCTGAGGAAGAACAGCGACAGTAAAGGAGGAGAAACAAATGATGTGAAGTCCATGCATGCAGAAAAATGAAGAGGACGGATGGAGAGACTGAGGAAAGAAGGAGTGAAGTTCATCCATGCAGGGTTAGAGGGAGAGAAGGCGAAAGAGAGGAGGAGTGGGTAAGGAGGAGGAGGAGGCGTTGTGCTGGGGGATATCATCCGTCAGTATCACCCTCTCCTCCCGTTGGGTGATTGATAGAAGCGCTGCCTCTGGAGGCCCTGAGGGGAAACATCCCCCCTCCTCTTAGCACTCCTCTCCCTCCCTCCATCCATCCATCCCTCCATCCCTCCTTCCAGCTCCTTCTCCTCCTTCCGCCCCCTCCTCTGTTTTCTCTCCACAGCGGGCTCCTCAGCGGTGTGCCCCGGGGCCGACAGTGATGGAGAGAGGCCACGGACATCACAACCACTAGGGAGGAAAAGAAGGAGGAGGAGGAGGAGGAGGAGGAGGAGGTCTGGTACTGTCCGCGACCACAGAGCTAAGCCCTGCCTTCCATGGTGTCGTCCACCAATCACATCGTCTCAGAGGACAAATGTCCTCATGTCAATCACATGATTGGCCATAGTTATTTGTGATTAATCATAATTAATCACATTTTTTTTCTGTTTAAAATGAACCTTAAAGGGAGATTCATCAAGTATTTAATCCTCTTATCAACATGGGAGTGGACTAATATGCTGCTTTATGTAAATGTATGTATATATTTATTATTGTAAATCAATAACAACACTAATCAATGGCAGATATTGTCCAGAAACCCTCCCAGGTTCTGACTTTAGCATCAACAATCTGCTCCAATCAGAACAAACTGCAGCCCAACAGGCAACAACAGCTGTCAGTGTGTCAGAGTGCTGACTTGACTAGGACTTGATCCAGACTGACTGGGACTATCAGAAAGTGGGAATGTCTGTAAAGGGGAGACTGGTGGGGACCCAGAGAACCCATTTACATTCACACATCTGGAGGTCAGAGGTCAACGGTGTAAGTTTGGAGCATTATTTAACCTCCTTTGCAAGTTGCATTAATGTGTTAAAGAAATTAGTGGCGTTAACACCAATTTGCATTCATTTGTTAATATTGCATTAACTCTGGTTTAGGTCGACAAGGTATGACGTTTATAATTTGTGTGCAGAAATTCATATTTGAAACCAACACTTAAATTTAAAATTTAATAACCAGCCCTCGTTACAGTTGCTAATCTCAGTATTTCCATCAGTTTTGACAGTTTGGGGCGTTGGGTCTGGTTTGTAGTCTTACCAAAGGTTGGATGGACGGTTGAAGTCACTCTCGTCTCAGTGGTCTCAGACTGGTTTAGGATGTCTGAGCTTTATACAGAAACTGGAGGCCAAAGGGTACAAAAACAACCGTGTCCAGAGATATGGGGTATTAGTGTGGATGTAGCCTTAGTCGGCTCCATGGCACTCTGTTTTGTTCTTAATATTTCAGAGAGAGAAGCACATCTGATTGAACATCCTGTATTTCTACTGCGTAAAGTGCACCTCAGGTAAACAAGAAGAGAATATGACCACGAAATGTATGAACGCAGCCTCGGCGTTCTCCAGAAACCATCTGATCCTCCAGTAGAAGAGGAAAGCCTCTCGCTCCGCTGTCTCATGTTTTCTTATGCCCTTTTAACCCATAATTAATGCATTAATGTAAATGGCCGTTTGTGATGCACAATGCCCCTGGGGGTGATCTTCATCCCTTTGAACAGCTCTAAGTGTGACTCGTCTTCTTCTGCAGGATGGAGCAGGTTCAAGTGAGGGTCGTGTTTTAGCAGCAGCAGCCATTATTCCCTCTAACTGCATTTGCATGAACCTGCCGAGGTCAAGTTTGTTAGTTGCTGTTAACGCTGCCGCCCGGCGCTCTGCCTCCTCACTGCCGCTGCCGCCGCCGCCACTTCACCGCTGTGAAAAAAAAGAGGAGCTATTGTTCGTCATTTCAGCGAAAGGAGGAAGGGAAAAAGGCACATAACTGCAGGCGCTGTGTGAAATGTTAAAATGGAGATTAGCCCGGCCACCGCAGATCTCGCTTATAATGATTAAACATCACGCCTTGCATTTCAATAGGAACACTTGTGGCTGCGAGCGCTCTGATAAGGTCCCGCTTTAATTCACACATACACATGCAACATTTAGAGGGAAGAAAGGACATGCTTTCGAGAGAGAGAGAGAGAGAGAGAGAGAGAGAGAGAGAGAGAGAGAGAGAGCAGGGGTCGCATCAGATGATGCTCAGTCCTCTGACTGCAACCACAGTCCACCAAAAACCTTCTAGCGTTTTTTAAAACACTGGTGGTTTTGGGTTGTGAAAATAAAATCAGAAATGATAAGTGTCCTTAGCCGATCACAATGTGTATAAAACCAATGTTTAACAAGACGTCACAACTTAATAAAGAAATACTGTTCAAAACAGATATAACAAAATCAATCATATAATATCTTTTTTAAACTTACATCACATTATTTGTACTTTTAGTACATGCTGCAGCTGCCCTTATAAAATATTACTGTTACATGCAGTATGCACATAATCAGGAAGTACTACTTCATCACAACAGATAACAGATGTGCTGATTGTGGGTCAGAGTAGCCATTAAAGCATGCTGGCTGTAAACTACACAGTGTGACAGCTGTAGTAGGACATCCTGGTATTTCACTCACTCATACTAACTGTGCGTTCCAGTATCCATACTACTACACTATTTAGTATGTCATAAAAAGTAAAGTCAAATACAGAATGGCAAAAATGTCCTACTGTAAAATGTATTTTGCAGCCATGGGCCACACCTGTGGAGGTGGATGAGTCAGCTGTGCTCGGAGAAAGACCCAGACTTGCTGAGGGCACCGAAACAGACTCCAGGTCTTGGATCCTGGGAACAGAGGAGCTGAAAAGATCTGCAGGTGGGGGTTCAATATGGCTGCTTGACAAGAACACTGCAAAAGCTCTTCATGAGCAGAACCGACTGCAGCCGTAATACATACATTTTTAAACAAGACTATGAGAAGTCAGAACACTGGTCGCTCCCAGAAATACTGGAGTATTTGGATTCGTACGCACTTCGGATGGGAACAAAAACATTTGGTTTTGGTTTGACATGTTTTATTTTGATTTTAAATCAGTGCTGACTTTTTCAGTATTAAACCAAGACCACTATCTTCCCATAACAAGTGCTGTGAGTTGCCTAAATAGACCTCCCTCCATCCATCCTTCTATATGCAACCGCTTATCCCGTTAGGGGTCGCAGGGAGACGCTGGATGAAGGCAGGGTTCACTCACATTCACACCGATTGGACATTTAGAGTCAACAGTTAACCTGCATGTCTTTGGACTGTGGGAGGAAGCCGGAGTACCCGGAGAAAACCCACACTAACACAGGGAGAAAATGCAAACTCCACACAGAAGGACCCCACGCTGGATTCAAACCTGCCACAGTGCTAACGACAGCACCACTGTGCAACGCCACCAAACAGACCTGTCAAAAGTTGAGCCGATATTCTCAGAAAAAAAGGATGAAATACTCTGAAGGTGTCTCTAACTCAGGCTGTGTTGTGTTTTTCCTGCTATAAATGAGTTGGTTTTGTCGTGTATTTCTTTTACTCGGACTGTGCTTTTCCTCTTTGCGATGCCTCAGATTGCATCACCACTTCCTCATCAGCATCATTACAGTCGGGTGTGTTGGAGGCAGCAGCAGCAGCTCAGCCTGTTTCCTCTTCCTCACTGTTCACTTCTTTAACATCTCCTCCATCCATACATCACCTCCCACCCACCGCCTGCCTGACAGTCTGCCTAATACCAATTACACAAAACTCTCTCTGTCCCCCCCGGCTCACTATCTCTTTCTCTGCCAAAAATTTATTTCCTGACCACATAACACCACTCTCCACTCTTCCTCCCCCTCTCCTCTTCCTCTTCATCCACAACTCAGGCTGGGGTGTGAAGCAGACTGAAAGAGGCTTTCGCCGCCACTTCCTGCAGAAATCTCAGCTCTCGAGTGTTTCTGAAGAAAGTCTGACTCCATGGAAGGGAATTTTTATTTTTCGGGTCGCTATACATTTTAAAATAGACGTGTTAGAACTTTATTTTAAATTCTCCTGGAGTACCCAAAGACACCAAATATGCTCCACTGCAGAATCTCCTCATACTGAGTCATATTATTTCATATTCAGCATTCACACATTCATCTTTATGTGCCCTTATCACCTTGAAATTGCCTGCAGATTTGATTTCCTCCGTTCCTGGACTCTAATTTCACCTCTATTCTCTGCTGCTGCTCCACCACCAACAATCAATACGGTTTCATCTTACATTATTATATTATCATCTGCTTCCTGATTTAGGTTTGCTTTACATTCCTGCTTCCACAATAACCACACAGAGGGAGGAGGAGGAGGAGCCCAAGGAAAGAAAGAAGAAGATATGACGGAGTGGAGACAAGGTAAGGATGGAAGGAGAAATGAGAAAGGTGCAGGTAAAGAGGAGGATAGGAGGAGGGGGGAGGAAGGATAGTAGTAGAAAAAGCGATGGGAAAGGAAGGAGAGATGAAGAAAGATAGGAGACATGGGAACAAATGTTGCTGGAGAGGGGGGAGGAAGGGGGGAGGCAATGAGGGAAGGAAGGAGTAAGGATTGAAAAAGAAAAAAGAGGAGTGAGTGAGAAAGAAAGAAACAAAGAAGAGGAAAGAAGTGAAGATGTAGGTGATAGGAAAGGAGACATGAGGTAAGGATGGCAAGGAGATGAAAGGGGAGCCAAGGAAGGGAACAAGTGTAGGTAAATAAGAAAGGGATAAAACAAGGGATAAAAGAAAAGAGGATGGACAGAGATCAGAAGAGGGAGACCAAGAGGAAGGGAAAAAATGATCATGGAAAAGGAAGGGAGGAAACAAGAGGTATAAAAAAGGAAAGGACAGGAGGAGAAGAGAGAGTGCAGGAGGAAAGAGGGAGAGGAGGCAAAATGTAATGGTGAATGGGGAAAGAAAGAAGGGAAGAAACAAGGGAGAGAGTACTGATGGAGGTATGAAAGACAGAAAGGACAGAAGGAGAAGAAAGAGTACAGGAAGAAAGAGAAATGAAACAATAGAGAGACTGAAGGGAGGAGGAGTTGGTATGAAATAAATAAAGTAAGGGGGGGGATAGGAGATGAGGACAAGAAAAGAGAGGAAGAAGACATGATGTAAGGGAGGACAAAAGCAAGGGAACAAGGGGTGTACAGAGAAGGAAGGAAGGGAGAAAGTAAGGGAGGAGGAAAATGCTGAAGGAAGATGAAATAAAGAGAGGAAAAGAAGAAAGAATGAGGAAGGGAGGATGAATTAAGACATGAAGAAGGTGAGGAAGGGAACAAGTGAAAAGGAAGAGGATGGAGAAACCAAAAGAGGAAGGAGAGACTGAAGGAAGGAGGAGTTGAGATGAAAGAGAGTGGAGGAAGAGGAGAGGAAGAAAATAGATGAAAAAAGAGAGAAACAAGGAGGATGACTGACGAAGAGATGGAGGAAGTGCTGCTGAGGATGATGAAGCAAAGACTGGAGGATGAAGAAGGAGAAGTTGACACAAGAGGAAAGGAAGAAAAAAGGAGATGAGTAAAATGGAGGAGGAAATGAGCAGAGGAAAGTAGGAAGGAAAGGAGGAATCAGGGTAGAAGGAAAGGACTCAAGGAAGGATGACTGTAGATGAAAGGGAAGAGTAGGGTAGAAAAGAGGAGATGGGCTGAAGGAAGGATAGAGGAGGGAGGATAGAGGAGAAGAAAGGAGAGAAGAGGGGAGATGAGATTAGAGGTGGGTAAAGGAGAGGAGAGGAGAGAGGAGGAGAGGAGAGGAGGGTAAATGAGAAGAGAGGAGAGGAGGAATCAGGGTAAGATGGAAGGGAAGGGAAAAGGAGGGGAGGAGAAGAAAGGAGAGGGGAGAGGGTAGATCAGACGAGAGTAAAGGAGAGAAGAGAGGGGAAAAGAGGAGAGGAGAGTAGATGAGGATAGAGGAGAGAAGAGGAGGATAGAGGAGAGGAGGATAGAGGAGGATAGAGGAGAGGAGTATAGAGGAGAGTAGAGGAGGATAGAGGAGGGTAGAGGAGGATAGAGGGGAGGGGTAAGGAGAGGAGGATAGAGGAGGGTAGAGGAGGATAGAGGAGAGGAGGATAGAGGAGGGGAGAGGAGGATAGAGGAGGTATAGCGGAGAGTAGAGGAGGATAGAGGAGGGTAGAGGAGGATAGAGGAGAGGAGGAATCAGGGTAAGATGGAAGGGAAGGGAAAAGGAGGGGAGGAGAAGAAAGGAGAGGGGAGAGGGTAGATCAGACGAGAGTAAAGGAGAGAAGAGAGGGGAAAAGAGGAGAGGAGAGTAGATGAGGATAGAGGAGAGAAGAGGAGGGTAGAGGAGGATAGAGGAGAGGAGGATAGAGGAGGATAGAGGAGGGTAGAGGAGGATAGAGGAGAGGAGGATAGAGGAGAGGAGTATAGCGGAGAGTAGAGGAGGATAGAGGAGGGTAGAGGAGGATAGAGGAGAGGAGGATAGAGGAGAGGAGGATAGAGGGAGGGGTAGAGGAGGGAGGATAGAGGAGGGGAGAGGAGGATAGAGGAGAGGAGGATAGAGAAGGGTAGAGAAGGATAGGGAGGGAGGAGGGGGGGGGGGATAGAGGAGAGGAGGATAGAGGGGGGTAGAGAAGGATAGAGGAGAGGAGGGTAGAGAAGGATAGAGGAAGAGGAGAGGAGGATAGAGGAGGATAGAGGAGAGGAGGATAGAGGAGGATAAAGGAGAAGAGGATAGAGGAGGATAAAGGAGAAGAGGGTAGAGGAGGGGAGAGGAGGATAGAGGAGAGGATGATAGAGGAGGATAGAGGAGAGGAGGATAGAGGAGGGGAGAGGAGGATAAAGGAGAGGAGGGTAGAGGAGGATAGAGGAGAGGAGGATAGAGGAGGGGAGAGGAGGATAGAGGAGAGGATGATAGAGGAGGATAGAGGAGAAGAGGATAGAGGAGGGTAGAGGAGGATAGAGGAGGGTAGAGGAGGGTAGAGGAGGATAGAGGAGAGGAGGATAGAGGAGGGTAGAGGAGAGGAGGACAGAGTAGGATAGAGGAGGGTAGAGGAGAGGAGGAAGAGAAGGGTAGAGGAGGAAGAGTAGGATAGAGGAGGGTAGAGGAGAGGAGGGTAGAGAAGGATAGAGGAGAGGAGGAAGAGGAGGGTAGAGGAGGAAGAGTAGGATAGAGGAGGATAGAGGAGAGGAGGGTAGAGAAGGATAGAGGAGAGGAGGATAGAGGAGGGTAGAGGAGGGTAGAGGAGAGGAGGATAGAGGAGGAAGAGTAGGATAGAGGAGAGGAGGGTAGAGGAGGATAGAGGGGAGGAGGATAGAGGAGAGAAGGATAGAGGAGGGTAGAGGAGAGGAGGACAGAGTAGGATAGAGGAGAGGAGAGGAGGATAGAGGAGAGGAGGATAGAGGAGGATAGAGGAGGGTAGAGGAGGATAGAGGCGGGTAGAGGAGGATAGAGGGGAGGAGGATAGAGGAGGGTAGAGGAGAGGAGGACAGAGTAGGATAGAGGAGAGGAGAGGAGGATAGAGGAGAGGAGGATAGAGGAGGGTAGAGGAGAGGAGGACAGAGTAGGATAGAGGAGGGTAGAGGAGAGGAGGGTAGAGAAGGATAGAGGGGAGGAGGATAGAGAAGAGAAGGATAGAGGAGGGTAGAGGAGAGGAGAGGAGGATAGAGGAGAGGAGGACAGAGTAGGATAGAGGAGGATAGAGGAGGGTAGAGGAGGATAGAGGGGGTAGAGGAGGATAGAGGGGAGGAGGAAGAGGAGAGGAGAGGAGGAGAGGAGAGGAGGACAGAGTAGGATAGAGGAGGATAGAGGAGGGTAGAGGAGGGTAGAGGAGGATAGAGGAGAGGAGGATAGAGGAGAGGAGGATAAAAGGATAGAGGAGGGTAGAGGAGGATAGAGGAGGGTAGAGGAGGATAGAGGAGAGGAGGATAGAGGAGAGGAGGATAGAGAAGGGTAGAGGAGGGTAGAGGAGGATAGAGGAGGGTAGAGGAGAGGAGGATAGGGAGGTAGAGGAGGGAGAGGAGGATAGAGGAGAGGAGGACAGAGTAGGATAGAGGAGGATAGAGGAGGGTAGAGGAGAGGAGGACAGAGTAGGATAGAGGAGGGTAGAGGAGGGTAGAGGAGGGTAGAGGAGGGTAGAGGAGGATAGAGGGGAGGAGGATAGAGGAGGGTAGAGGAGGATAGAGGGGAGGAGGATGGAGGAGAGGAGGACAGAGTAGGATAGAGGAGGATAGAGGAGGATAGAGGAGGGTAGAGGAGGATAGAGGAGAGGAGAGGAGGATAGAGGGGAGGAGGATAGAGGAGAGGAGGATAGAGTAGGATAGAGGAGGATAGAGGAGGGTAGAGGAGGGTAGAGGAGGATAGAGGAGAGGAGGATAGAGGAGGGTAGAGGAGGATAGAGGGGAGGAGGATAGAGGAGAGGAGGATAGAGTAGGATAGAGGAGGATAGAGGAGGGTAGAGGAGGGTAGAGGAGGATAGAGGAGAGGAGAGGAGGATAGAGGGGAGGAGGATAGAGGAGAGGAGAGGAGGATAGAGGAGAGGAGGATAGAGTAGGATAGAGGAGGGTAGAGGAGAGGAGGATAGAGGAGAGGAGGATAGAGAAGGATAGGAGGGTAGAGGAGGATAGAGGAGGGTAGAGGAGAGGAGGGTAGAGGAGGATAGAGGAGGGTAGAGGAGGATAGAGGAGGATAGAGGAGAGGAGGATAGAGTAGGATAGAGGGAGAGGAGGATAGAGGAGGATAGAGGAGGGTAGAGGGAGAGGAGGGTAGAGGAGGATAGAGGAGGATAGAGGGGAGGAGGATAGAGGAGAGGAGGATAGAGAAGGGTAGAGGAGGATAGAGGAGGGTAGAGGAGGGTAGAGGAGGATAGAGGAGGGTAGAGGAGGGTAGAGGAGGATAGAGGAGAGGAGGGTAGAGGAAGGATAGAGGAGGGTAGAGGAGGATAGAGGAGGGTAGAGGGAGGAGGATAGAGGAGAGGAGGATAGAGGAGGATAGAGGAGGGTAGAGGAGGGTAGAGGAGGATAGAGGAGGGTAGAGGAGGATAGAGGAGGGTAGAGGAGGGTAGAGGAGGATAGAGGAGGGTAGAGGAGGATAGAGGAGAGGAGGGTAGAGAAGGATAGAGGAGAGGAGGATAGAGGAGAGGAGAGGAGGAAGGAGATAAACAGCCTAAATCAGAAGCAGAGGAGGAGAAATGGGGTAAAGTGATGAAACCTTTGGGGGAACAGACGGCAGAGGAAAGCAACCTGCTGCAACTGTGTCATCCTCTTCAAACAAGCTGTGATAATATTTTCTTTTTGTTGTTCCCAGAAATATTGTGTGCCAATGAATTTAATCATTCTGCCCCGAATTTCAATTTACTGCTGTAATGCGATGCAACAGCGCTATAAGCACAGTGTCATAAGCGCCTTCCTCTGAGTGCGTTTGATATTCCTCATACAGCAGCAGCGGCATGCGGCGTTTGTTTTTATTGAAATGTGATTGGGTGGTGTCTCGCTTTAGGGCACGACACACTGCAACTTGAGGATTCACGAGTCAATTTCCTGAAGTGGAATCCAATAACGGCGAGGAAGGCGAGGCGAGGCGTTTACGGCTCCTTAGGAACATCAGGAGAGCGCCGCTGAAAAGACCGTAAGTCACAGCCGGAAACATTTTGGGAGGCGGGGGGGATTTAATGACCTCAGGTGATCCTGACAGTTGTACGTATAAAATAGCTCAACACACACTCAAATCACTGGTTTCACCCAATGAACACGCCTCGCTGTCTAACTGAACTTCTGCCAAGTAAAGGCGCCAATGTCTGGTTTTGATTTTTAAGTTGCCAGGCGACAGAATAAAGCAAAGAGAGCAGTAAAACACTGTATAACACTGGTTCATCACCTTCAGTTTCTTAACTGATCATTTCTACTTGACCTTGAGGTCAGTTATGTACTAAGCCTCCAATCATATTGAATGATCCACGTTAGAAGAAAGTCCTGAGCTTAAAGGGATAGTTCGGATGTTTGTCAGTGGGGTTGTATGAGGTACATCCTCATAGTCAGTGTATTCCCTCCAGCAGATGATGGTCTGAGGGGTGAAATTAGTCTCAGAGTGGTCACAAATGTGTGTTATATGATCTCCAGATGAAAACCTCACACACACATCACAACCTGGATAAGTATTCATATTTTACCTGCAGATTTTTGACTTGAATTTCTCAGATCTGATCATTTTAAATCTTCCTGTGTGCAGACGGATCAGGTTACATTTGTGTTTGGACTTTCAAGACTATTTCCACGTGCATGCTGCGTTCAAGGACTGGCAGAAAACTAGCTGATCTGTACACACACAGGAAGCTTTTCAAAAGAGAAAAAAATCATCAGATCTGTGAATATGAAGTTACAAATCTGCAGGTAAAATATCAATATTAATACATTTGTGACCATTTTGAGACTAATTTCATCTATTGGAGGTAATACACCAACTATGGAGAAGTGCTTCATACAACCACAACATGCATGGATCGGTTTACATTTGCGTATGAACTTCTGAGACTATTTTGACGTCCACACGGATCCCGACATGCATGCTGTGTTTAAGTGCTGGTGGAAAACTGGGCTATACTTGAAGCTCTTCGACAGCGAAAATGATCAGATCTGATCTGAAGTTGATGTTTAAAATCTGTACATAAAATATTAATGTTTATTCAGATTGTGATTTGTGCATTTGTAAAACGGTTACATGTGTTTGATTAATTTAATGATTAATTGATTAATTTAGACTGAAACACACATTTGTGACAATAAATTATCCACAAATTGATTTACAGAATCCAGTTTTCACTCTGCTTATCGAAGAGTTTTCAATCCCATATCTGGAGGTCAAGGCCAGTATTTCCTCACCAAAATTTAGCTTTTACCGTTGGAGTATTATTTGTCATTATGCCTGACAAGCTAACACAACATGGCTTTAAGCACACTACGATCTCTGAGAGACAGATTAGCAGACCATGCGAGATGCCTCCTAAAACCCTGAAAACTGTCCACCCGGTTTGTTCCCGACCAACAAAGACAGAGCGACAGCCACCGCCTTCCTTTGACTGAATTTATTTTATTGTAAAGCTATAAGGAAGGAGTAATTACAAGATATCATTTCTTTGATTTGCTCAGCAAAAATAAAAGACCACATTTTTTTTTAAAATTCAAACATGCGGATGCTGATCAAAAGAGAACAGATGAGGCTCAAACAAACACGTCACCCAACATCCTCCAAGGAAATTAAAAATGCAAAATATATAAAAAAAAAAAAAACAACCAAACTAAAGAAATGTACAGTTTGTCTTCGGACGAACAGAGAACAGAAAGAAAAGCGGTAAAGCCGGTGGATGATTGGAGGCGAGACGCCGTCGTCCTCCGCTCTGAGCCATCACTCCTACATTTAATAGAGCCTACGGTACTTTAGACAATATAATCCTACAGGTCAGATTTCCTTCACGTCGTTTGAATATATATATATTTTTTCATCTTCATTTTTTAAAAACCTACACTTGCATGTACATAAAACTGTACAAAAAACAAGGCATCACTAGCATTGTTCCTATATAAATATAACCAACCAACAATTAGGCTACAAACATGGACTTTCCGTAAAGACAAAAGTGATTCGGCAGCTCTGTCCTGCTGTTTTCTTCTTCTAGTTAACAAAAAACCCAAAATATTTCCCACTCCATCCCTCATGTACGGAGGCTCGGAGCCGCCAGGGTTATTTTTTAAAAATGTTCTTTTTTTATTTTTAGGTGTGTTATCGCCAAAAAAAAAAAAATTATCTCAAGATGATAAACATTATTTTTATAATGATAGTCATCATCTCCGCTAACTATATGTTGTTTTTTGTGGGAAAATGACTTTGTTATATTTTGCTTTTACAGGCTAATTTTTATCTTTTGTGCTGATTAAAAATTTTAATATCTTTAATGTCATTATCTCAAAATCATCCATTGATTTCAAATTTATTACCTTATTTTCTATCGACTAATTTTATGGAGCTCACAAGATAACAATCCATTAATTGGTTTAATTTACCACATCTCATAAGTATCAGATTTAATTTTTCTTGGTTATCTAAAAGAAATTTGTAAATTTCCCCACTGTGGGACTAATAAAGGAATATCTTATCTTAAGAACAACGCCTGTAAAAGTTGGCTTGAGTCAACACATCGTCTGTCATGGTTTTGACTTTATTTTCTTACGTTTATGCGCTGCTCCAGTTATTTTTAAGGCTAATTGTCTCACATCCTGAGAAATCAAACCAAGATAAGTGGTGATCACAGGGTCAGCTGCTGCTCTCAGCTTCTCAGCCTTCGCAGACTGACTTCCTGTTTGGGGGGGCGGTGGTTCAGCGTGAAAACAAACCTCACTATTTTGACGGTTTGTGTCCGATTCTACGTAGAATCGGTTTTTCACGATGGAGTAAAGAAAACAGAAAACACAGAGTCCAGTCTGCCCGCTCAGAAAAACATCATTTACACCGCCGCGTCTGGTAAAAAACAGCAACGACCATTTATATTCATACAATATGTCTATAGCAGTGTTGATTCCATAACATTGATAAAACAACTGCGACAACAACAAAAATGTATAATATTTATAAAGTTGGCTTGTTTCATGCTCAGCTGGAGCCTCGTTTTCGGAGACTCCAGCCTCAGTATAATACACAACCAAAAAACAGCAAACCACTCCCAACGTTATCACATGAGTTCATGTCGAACAAGTCTGCTGCTCCCGTCAGGTCACTGCCTTCTGAACTTTGGACTTTTGTACTGATTTAAAGTCGCAGAACGAACGACCTCGTTCACGAAGAGCCAACTGAAACCGTGACGACGTGCAGCCGGTGTTTGAGCTGCCGGGGACATGATTGCAAAGGTTTGCAACGTTTGTGGAGCTTCATGTTTTATTAAAGAGACTCGACCGACTTTACTTGTCAAAGTCGATTCACGGGGAGGACGACTCAGCCAAGTCTTGGAGCTTCTTTAAAATGTCACAGCCCGCTCAGTGCAGAACAGGAACCATTTTATAACAGCTAAAGGTTTTTTACTACTATAAAAAAAGTAAATCTGTAGAAGTTTTCAGATGAAGGACATGGTAAGTTATTTCCCGCACAATAATCTATACATATAGATGATAGGATCTATACAGCCAGATACGTCTGCCACTAATTAAATGAAACTGGAATAACTAACGTAAGTGATGTGACAGTGAAAATCTCTGTCTGAATCCCACCATCCAAGTGCACAAGTAAATAAAGTGAAACCACACGCCTGTACCAATTAGACTGATACTTACCAAAATGTGCAGCTTAAAAAAATAACAAGAAACAACACAGATTAAACACACATTTTGGCTCCTTTATCCAATCATGAGGTTTCACGGTAACGATGTGACGTTAAATGACACATAAAGAGCCTAAAATGTGTTATGACACAAGAAATGTCCTTAAAATGTTGTGCTATATATAGATATATATACATAGCACAACATTTATATATGCACCATGAGATAATGTTGAATTTTTACATCCTAAATTTAAGGCATTTTATCAGCTGTAAGCTGTGTCCACTCATTTTAATGAATTTCTTAATTAACACACGTTTGATTCCTACACCAAAGGTGTTTTGTAAAGGAATCAAGTTGCCATCCTGAACTTTTTACACAAATATACAAAATAAAATCTAATATTGTCACAAGAACGCCACAGAACGACGAAGATGAGGCTCGATATTTGCAGCTGCATGTAAAACATAAAAAGGATGATACGTCTTACAAAACACCGCAAGTTTAGTTCAGTTTTTCATCGTTTCACTTGGACATCATTTTGACAAAAGCAGTCATTTCTGCGACTTAAACAAAACCATCACTACAAAAGTCCCGATCCTAAAAACAGTGACTCCATGAGAGAGAGACGCACCAACTTGTTCCAGACTGAATATTAGTGGACGGAGGGAAAAACCGGTTTCACTGAGTCCTAATGTCACCAACTCAGTCAGACTGAGGAGGAGAGTTGAGGGAAAACACTGAATAAAATCATTTGGTTGTGTATTTGAACAAAGTGAAGCTTCTGTTAAACTGCACAGACTCAGAAACCAAAATGAAACGTTCATGTTTTACTGTCATTTAGGAGCAGATTCCACCGCACGGCTCAACTCACAGCTACAACAACATGATTCGTAAAGACGGTTTCACAACTGCAGCACAAAAGAAACTGTTAAATACGGGCTGCGTCTCAAATGGTGCTCCTATAACAAATAAAATGAAGTTTGCTTTTTGCAATTTCACATTAGTTGGATTATGATTATTTCTTGTTGCAGTTAATTGATTTGTTTTGTGTCAATGTGATTATATGAATTTAATAAAACCTTTTCCAATAAAATATGGGCCAAAACGTCACAAAAAGTGAGATATCATTTTGGTTTTTACAGGAAATGTGCAAACTAAAGACTGGGTTCATAATTCTCTCTTAAAGCTGCATTAATTTGTATTTGTGGCCACTTGGCAGCAGCAGAACGAGCTGTAAACACAACATCCGACATGTTATCACCAACATGATCATCGTCCACCTGATGAATCGTAGCCTCTCTCCTTTAGCTCTGGTTTGGTCTCCACCAACTCCTGCTGGTCTGCTGTTGTTCTGCTGAGCAGGTATGTACGAGGCGAAAAAATGGAAACAGTAATCTGTGGGTTCAGAAATATGATCCATTGTTATGAAAGATATTGATTAGTGCGACTTTAAGACAGAGAGAAAGTATTTGAGACGCAGCCTGTGTGTTTTAGGAAACAAAACACTTTTTCTGAAAGTACAGCAGTGAATTTCATACATAAATACTGCCTGTCAGTAGTAAACCAATATGTGTTTAAAAAGCATCATTTCTGTCAGAAGTCAGTGAGTGTATGAAGTGTTTTAGAAGCCAAATTGTGCATTTCAGTGTAATAATAAATCAAGCGTAAACCACACACCGTGGGCCTCATGCAAAAAACACTTGTGTGAACAGATTCGTTCTTAAGTGGCTTCACCAGTTTTCTTCTATTTTGAATTTTCTCTGTGGTGTGAACACAACTCACGAGTGGTCGACCTGTCGAAGGAGACGTGTGCAGTCAGACGGCTGTTGGAAAAATTCGATATATTCGATAATTACGCTTCATAATTATGTTCACATTATCCTGTTTGACCCTGCACACAGACACCAATTTCACATTTATCGATCGTCAGCATGATATCAATTTGTATGTAACCCATGTAAATGTGAACCGGGAAGTACAGAGAGCGGCGAACGCCATGTAGCGAAGAGGCTGAGGTGGATGAGTGGGTCAAAAAAACACCACCAGAGACCTGCGTTCGTGTCTAATTTGTCATGTAACTTTCGTACTTAAGTTAAGCCACTTTACGAGTTATTTTAACCCAAACCGGGACCTTTTCCTAAACCTAACTAAGCCCTGGGCCAGACTAGCCACTTGTTGAGCACGTGGCGGCTGCGTTACCTCACGGCTGCCTGATTCACTCGTCCATCGTTCACACCAGCTGCTCTTTCTGCAGTTTGAAAAAATGAAAAACAAGCGGCCAGTCTGGCTGTACCGTAAGTAGTTTTGTGGCCTAAACCTAACAAGTCAGTCTTTTCCTAAACTCATCATTAATCATTTGAGTGGAAATTGACATGTGCGCCACATGCTGAGCATCATGAAGGAAAGTGAAATTTGTGTCTATGTAGACGATTCAGATTAAATTTTGAGTATTTCATGAACTGCTGTGAGACTGTGTTGTGCATTCATAAAGTCTGACAATATCATTAATTTAAATCGGCCGCTGATGCTTTTGTATAACTCTACAATATCAATATGAACATCTCAAATTGAAAAATGACTTAAATTATGTCCCAATCGAAGGCTAATTTGTCTCTGTATATAATAAGGTCAACAGGAAGTGTCATGGCTGAGAGCTCGTCTTTAGACGGATGAATGGGGCAGGACTCATCATCGGGATGTTTATCAGGCTAATTCATATTTGTCATGACGTCTTCTCATCATGGTTACGCAGGTCATTTACATTTATGGCGCATCTGACATACAAGTTCAAAGAATATGAACATGCATGAGGCCCAGTGCTTTTTAGAGATAAACTAACTGCATTTATTCGATTAATTAACGTCTGGATTCATGTGCAGACAGACCAGAGCTGCACTTTCCTCTGAGCCCTGACAAATACTCTGATATGTGATCGATATCAATCAGAAACATCCAGGGCTTTACGTGCAGGCTTAGCAATCTATAGACGACTAACTGAGAGGAGGAGCTGAAGTCTCTCCTCTCTTTATTCTCTCCATTTTTCTCAGTGGATTATTTATACACAACCGTTTCAGTGCTTTTTTCCAGTGAATGTGGACTCTGCATGCAGAGACACCTGCTGAACACACACAGCGGCTGTCAGTGTGTGTGACAGCAGCTCTCCTGGGGGCTGATGGGTAGTGGTGGTGGGGGCTGATGGGTAGTGGTGGTGGTGTATCAGGGGTTCAGGTGTTCCTCCAGGGAGCGGGAAGTGTTCGTAGTCTGACAGGAAGCCTTAAGACCAAAAAGCTTTGGACCATCTCTGCGCTTACAGACGAACACACACAGTATATACTATGTTCAGTACATTGTATTTGTTCTGTGTGGACATTTTGAATTACGTTTCAAGGGAAATGTATTTCATTTGTTTTTTTGACATTTGTACGTTTGTAAAGACGAATGGAGGCGGTTAAACAAACCAGGCTGTTCACATACACAGCTCACAGCGACAGTATACATATGAAAAGTAATGCAGGGTGATTCATAGAAATCAAATCATCTGTAATCCACCAAATTGTGAGTCAGGAAACATTCAATGGTTTTACTACAAAAACAAGCCGTACATATTATCAATAAGGCTGGTTACTGTGATCACACTAGCCCACTGTTTATTAAATGATTTGGTTTATTATAAAATAATGCAAATAATGTTCAGAGCCAAATCAGTGTCACTCCCAGATGGTGTACTACAGTATTTTCACTACGGGAGCAAATATGATCTGAGACGTATTTATAAGTTTACTGTACAAAAAGCTGCAACACGTATTAAAGGAGATGGATTTCTATTGTTGGGGTCAAATTAGGGATTAATGCAGATATAAAATTAATAATGTGTAATTCACTTTTGCTTTTTAATAGAATGGTTGGTAAAACTATTTTTGAGGTTTAGAAGTAAAAGATTTTTTTTTAATTTCTGTTTGTTTTTAGTAGCTTAATTTGATAAGAATATAGTTTAGACATTTATATGCATTTTGCTTCTGCCTGTTCAGTTACTACTTAACACAGACTGTTATTGTATTATGTGATGACTGAATAAAAACACTACTACTACTACATAAAACTACTACTATAAAAAGCATCACATGCCATGTTGGGAGGAGGTGATAACACGTGTGAAACCAGAAGTCAATGTTGAGTTATTCGTCCGCACTTAAGTAACTTCAGGAGTTATTTTGACCACAGTCTTTTCCTAAACCTTCACCCAGGTGACCGCTGTTTGTGTCCCGTGTGAAACAGGTGTGAACTGTTGTTATGGCTGTTAGCACCGTTAGCTACTAGCTCAGACATCTGCGTTTGCAGCCGTGTGCAGGCTGTATGGATAATATCTGCTGCAGCCAATCAGATGTCGCATTTAATCAAAGTACAGGTGCGCTGATCGGCTGTGAGCAAAACCACACAAATACTCGTCTTCTTCTAGATCAGGACACAAAAAGGGTCGATTGCAGGTATTGTCTGACTGGTTTCTATGCTACTTGAACTGAGGTATTTCGGTTGATATGTAAAGTTGTAAAGTACTGACATTCAGCCTGACAATTATCATATAACTGTGGGCGTAATCCAGGAGAAAGTATGTTTCCTAGATGGGAAAAATATGCATTTTATTCTGGCTCTAAAATCTATTTTCGTTGTATTTTCATTCTTTTAAGGTTTTATACTTTTACGTATCAAGCACAATTTGTTGCACTTGCAAAAAGTGCTGCGTAAATGCATGAAATGGCCACATGTATGAGGTCAACCCTGTCCACGTACTGAACTACTGGTCTGGTTTTCCTGATTTCCTGCTGCAGCACACAGTAATATTTAGACTTCAGTGTTCTTCCGACTTCGTGTCAACAGTTTGTGTTTGTCAGTGTGTGAAACTGTTTTCTTACTTTTCTGATGCTCTGCTGTCTGAATGGGATCAGATCTCTGCAGCTGGTTCAACATCTGGAGGAAAGATGGACACCAGGTGAACGGAGGCCCGTAGAGCATTTTGACTGACGTGTCCACATACTTTTGGCCATGTAGTTTACTTCATTGTTAATATTTTCATATTGTTGGCTGCCAAAAAGTCTTTAAATGGGAAACACTAAAACCTTTCATCCCATTTCATACCTATAATGAGCAAAAAGTTACTGTGAGCACACACACAGTCTTGGGTCTGAGGTTTTGCGGTGAGGTAAAGCCAACATCAACGCCAGAGGTCACAGCAGGGGTCACCAGAGGTTGCTTTTCTTCTTCTGGGGTTAATTGGTGCCAAAGAGTTGAGGTTAAACCAACACTACATGACTTTGGCCTCTCTCCTCTATCTTTAGCTTAGACAGCATAACACAGCGGCCACCTGGGAGTCCGGCGGCCAGCCGGCCGGCCGGCGGTCCGGCATCGAGGAGGAGAGAAAAAAATGACTTGTTTACGGTGAAACAGCAAAGCGTGGCAATGGGAAAAGGAAGGAGGAGAGTCAATGTGGACCTCCACGGTGGGCCGGTAAATAATCAATCAGAGCACTGAGCACTGGCGTTAAATCACCAGAGGAAGATGGGGAGTGCGAGCGACCGCGGCGGCACCCGTGAACTCTAAATCTCTGTCACTGGGAGGGTTGAATGATGGTTGATTTATGTGCAGGGGAATACTGCGACTGTGTTTTCTGAACAGGCAGATACGTCGACAATGAATCAAATCACCTTCAGAGACGGGAGGAATCGTGTTGTGAATCGCGTTAACATCCCCCACATCGAGCCTCCACACATCAAAAACAAATGTATGTACAATAAAAACCAATTAAGCAGCACAGCTGAACGTGTGAGCACAACATCATAAAAACCAAAAACAGAAAGCAGGGAAACGAAGCGGTCCGATTGGCTCAGCGAAGGCAGTTGTTTGCCTAATAAAAGGAGCCGGTGCGACCCCTCCGCGCCCTCGAAGTGGCCCCGTTTTGCTGCCTCTTTAGACTTTGAAGGCGTCGCAGCCCGGCGGCGGCGCTTTGATGCTCCGCTGTGATTCTGGAGGCTGGATGTTCACATCACACACACTCGCACACAACAAATGACAAGTCATTTAGTCTCATATTCAGCCGTCGAGACTTCTCTGCCAACAGGGGTGAGATAATCCCACTTGTTCCCACAGCTGCTTTCTTTGTTTCAGGAAGTTTCTAGAAGTGAACAAATTAGTTGAAACGAGGCAGATTTCTCCTCTAAGAAGAGATCAGCTTGATTCATAGTTTGATAAGATAGCAAATACTAATCGCTGATCAAACACGTGAGTTTGGTTCAGGTGCAGAGGTTGTGCTCAAGTTCTCTATGGACACTAGATTATAAATCCCCATTTTGCAAGAGGACAAGAGTTGATTTTAAAGGGATAATTCAGGTGTTTTGAAGTTGGATTTTATGAGGTACTTTTCCATAGTCAATGTAGTATTTACAGTAGATGGAGGGGCAGCATGGGAGCAAAGTGATGTACTGGTGTGGATGGGGACACCAAAGAAATCTATATCAGTTTAAGTGGATTCTATAGTTACAATATTTTCACCTCTTTAACTTGAAGCAAGCAGCTTTACAGTCCATGTTTCCGATGGGAAACTGAAGCTGTTGTCTATTTATCTGTCTACAGCTGCTTTGATTGGTTATTTGTCTGTTACTGCTCGGGCTGTCAAAGTTAACGGGACAATAATACTCCATTAATTGTGGTGGGCTCAGTTTTAAAGGTAGAGAAGTACCAACCAGGTCATACGAGTTTGGTGTGAAGGAGGTTAAATAACGCTCCGAACCTTTGCCAGGTTTGGCCATTTTCAACAGCGTCCTTTACAGACATGCCCACTTTCTGATAGTCCCAGTCAGTCTGGATCAAGTCCTAGTCAAGTCAGCACTCTGACACACTGACAGCTGTTGTTGCCTGTTGGGCTGCAGTTTGTCATGTTATGATTGGAGCAGATTGTTGATGCTAAAGTCAGATCCTGGGAGGGTTTCTGGTCAATATCTGCCATTGATTAGTGTTGTTATTGATTTCCAATAATAAATATATATACATACATTTACATAAAGCAGCATATTTGTCCACTAACATGTTGATATTTGAGTGTTGAGTAAATACTTGACAAAACTTCCTTTAAGGTTCATTTTGAACCAATAAAAAATGTTTGATTACTTGTGATTAACTATGGAGAGTTGTGATAATATTTAATCAATTGACACCTCTAGTTATTGTGTGACTTTGGTTAGTTTGGAGTCTGGTGGCTTTGGTGAGCACACAGTTCCCTGACAGAAAGAGCTGTCTGACAGCAAAGGAAATCAACAAATATATCCTAAATATAGTTTACACTTCAGCTGATTTTGATGTTTTCAGGTGTTTAAAATGTGTTTTGCAGCTGCCCCCGTGCTGGTGCTCCATCTACTGCAGGTAGTGCCTCATACACACTTCAAAACACCAGAACTATCCCTTTAAGATCTCTACCTGCCTCAACGTGAGGCCCAGATCTTGAGGTTGAGAAAGGTACAATACTTATGTAAAATATAAACTCCTTCATTCCTTCACTCATTTGACTCTTGACTGGGAAACAGGTGAATTAATCTCGCTCCGCTGGCTGCTTAGTTTTAAAACTTCAGGACTCAGTAAGAGACTAAATGACTTGTTAGGGAGGGTTTTTTTACAGTGCAGTCTCTCACTGTGCCGATCCTTTCATCCATCCAGCCTCAGCTGGTGTGCATCACTACAGGTGAAATCTCACATTACCCTCAGCAGCCATTAACTCAAGGCTCAGAATGAATGAACTTCCAAAAACCAGCTCGCTTTTGCTGGTGCAAATTATCACCGGTAACGTGCAAAGCCTCGGGTTGTAATCAGAGTTCCTCCGCCGCGCTGCGTGAAGGGGGTGTTAGTGGACTGAAGTGTGTTCAGGTGTCATTAATCCTGCATTTCTGCGAGACTGCAGCGCCGCGGGAAGCGGCGCCCACCTCCTCCCCTCCGCTGCACAGAGCTAACAGGTTTAATAAATACTTCTGCTAAACGCCGAACGGCTCGGCCTCACACTGAGGAGGTAAAGAGGTGGGAACTAACGAGAGGCGACACTGACCGGAGAGCTCTTCCTTCAAGCTCAGAAACACAGCAGGGAAACGTTCACCACAGTTTCCACAAACAACACACTCCAGCCACGATGGCTGTGATGTGTAGAGGTGCACTGTGGGAAAAATACACTGCTGAAACCTCCACTAAACCTGTCCTTCATGTGTTAAACTTTAAAACCTTCTGTTGTGTGACAATTTTGGAGACCATTAATCCTCACTGATATTGTGTTAATTTGTTTTTTGCATACTGTAGCAACAATAATACCCTGACTACACCAACGTTAGCATGTGTATGCAGGTTTCTTTAAACACAGTAAAACCTCCACCCCAGCTGGTGAACAGTGATATGTTATGGTGTTAACTTCTTTTTTATATCTGTGACTTATTCAGTCTCTCTTTCAAACTCTCAAACCAGAGTCTGTGGTTGTTGTCGAGTTTGAATGACGCGAGTTTTACGATGATCAGCTATGTAAAATTACTGTTTCTGTCAACGGAGTCTGGTGGCTTTGAGGAGAGCATAACAGCTGTTGCTTGGAAGTACGGGCTTATTTAGACCAAACCTGAGACGGTGGAAGGATTAACCGAGGCTGTTTTGAGAGCATTTCGATGAACCGCGAGGTAAAATGACTGTTGTCTGACTGGAGTCTGGTGGCTTTGAGTAGAGCTGTTTAACTGCATGTTTTATAAAGTAATAAATTATGATAATTGTTGATTTTATTTATTACATATTAACTTCAGCGTCAAAGCATCTCACCAGAAAAGCCTGAATGCTGATTATGAAGCCAACAACTACCGGCTTGTTATGAAAGACTGATATGAAACTGGCTGTAGACATTCATGCTCCCCAGAGGATGAAGCCTAATGTCCCTGACCTTTCCTCTAGCACCACCATCAGGACAAATTTGACAAAAAAGGTAAAATATCTCCAAAATGAATGGGCGGATAAGGATGATAAATTAACCGTGAATATTCCCCAGAGCATTTCGTGCCACCATCACGCAAATTTAAAGCTCCTGCTTTAAGTCAAATATCAAAATCTATGATGAACTCCTTTGATTTTAAAGATGACCTTTCTTCTCGCGCCACATCCAGGACAAACTACATCTTCAACCATCTGTAAGGCTCAAAGAAAACGTAGGATATAAACTTATTCATCATTTCATTCATCAAAATGGTGATTAATGGGGCCATTTTTAAAAGTTTCCAAACAGTCCAAAACCCAAAAACATTCAGTTCACGCTGATATAAAATAGAAAAAAACAGCAAATTCTCACACTGGTAGCAAAGAATGATTGACAAGTTACTTGATTTAAAACGTAATCGATTGATACATTATCAACACTTTGTTGATAGACTAAAGGTTGTACAATGAACGCTGCAGCCTCAAGACGAAGCTGGCGTGATCTTAAACTTTTAGACTTCCCACCATGAGAACATAATTTCACATGTAACTCACAGGTGGGAAAGTTATTGTGATATTGTTAAAGGAAGATGTCATTTTCACAGTGGAAACCAAAATATGTTTGTTTTCATGTGAGTTTTTTAGCTTTCTGTGAGAGTAAATTTTATGGTCTACTACTGACAAGAGCATTGATTATATAATCGGTACTTTCGGCCTTTCCGTGGACTGAAGTACTCCGATTTCTTTCAGCGCTGAATAAATTGATATCGGTGTGCCTCGAATGAATTTGTCCCCTCATGAACCCAAATTGAACTGTTGTAGATTTGTAGAGGAGAAAAAAAACAGGATAAAAAGTCTTGTGTTTGTAACTCGGCACCGTCGGTGATGCTCAAGAGTCCAGGTTCCTGCAGTGTGACGTGAACGCCGCGGCGTCGTTTCCGGGCCATCGAGTCTGACGTTACGTGAAGATCTGCAGACAGAACGACAGCCACGGATCCACACAGCAGCTTCCTCTGTCACTGTTTGTATTTACAGCTCTGTACACTGGAAAAAGACCTCTTCACGGCAAAAAAACCCAAAAAACAAATAAATCAACAGACCTGAAAAAGTTCTCGACAACATCTCCGGAGGTTGGAAAACAGCCGCGTTTCAGCGAACGTCTCACATTGGCGACAAGCTGTTCCTGATAAAAACCAGCCGCGTTTATTTGATGCAACTCGGCTCAAAAGGTGTTTTTCCCGGAGGCTCTGGGTCGACAGAGAAAAAAATCAAAAAGAAATCCAAAAAATATTCAGGATAGATAGCATTACACAGTATACTTAAGTAGGATTTACAAATAGTACTTTCCCTTCTCCCCCCGAAGGTGTTTTTCTTTTTCTGTTCCAACACAGCGACAAAGCCTAAAGCAACGCACAAAAATCCAACTCAAATACGTGAGTAGCTAAATAGTTTCCCATTAAATTATCACAACGATGTGGTGTAGTTTACATTCCTTCCGCAGCAGCAGGCGCCGCATGTTTTCTTCAATTGATTTTAATTAATTCTATTTTACATTTGATTGGTTTCTAGAGGAGGGCGGTGGCGGTGGGCGAGGCGGGCGAGGGTCTAAAGCCTTGTACGGTGGATGCAGTTATAAAAAGGAGGAAGGGGAGTCGGTGCTGCGGCACAGCGAGTAATAGGCACAGGGGGCGGCAGTGAGGGGGCGGGACAGGTGGTGGCGAGCAGCGACGGGGGATGGCGAGGGGCGTAGAGAAGGTGGCTGGGGATTTAAGGTGGAGAGCCGCGCCCTCACAGGTAGATCTCCCTCTTGGAGGTCTGGCCGGTCGGAGTTGTGGCCGAGTGATACTCCACCGCCTGGCTCAGCGGGATCTCCTCCAGCCCACAGTCTTTACCGGACGAGTCTCCGCCCCCGGGGTAGGCACTGCTGTAGGGCGTCATGAACCGCATGTTGGCCACTTTGGAGCCGCTGCCGCCGCCGCCGCCGCCTGTCCCGCGCTCCTCCGTCAGGGGCTTGGGGCTGCCGTTGGCCATCAGCTGCTCCTGCCCGTCCATCTCCTGGTAAGGCACGAAGGTGGAGAGCTTGGGGGCGTTCTTGGATACCTTGTGGGTGGGGGAAGGCTCGCCGGGCATCCAGCAGGAGTCGGAGTGGCCGAACTCGGTGCACTCGCGGGTGCAGTTACCGGTCATCGCCACGTCGGGAAGAGGCCTGAGGTCTGCAGAGAGAGAGACAAAGAAATCACGAGTCACGAAGAACCAACAGTGGAGGATTAAAAGGTCAGAGCTGGAGATGAAATTAAAGGTACAGCGAAGGCCAACTGTCCATAATTACTCATGTCGTTATTTCTGCTCTTCTCCGACTCACATACAGAACAAGCTGCACTGCCTTGCATTGCTCTTTATTGTGGAAATGTCTCAAACTGCTTTTGTCTTTTATAAAGGACAAAGTTGATTAGTTTCTTTGAGACAGTACGTTTTCTGAAATGTGATGTTTAAATACACGAATGAGGCATTATCTTATTAATATACATGCTAATTTTCATACATTTCCAGAACAGATATCTGAACACTGGATGAAGCCAGGCTCAAAATTCTTGTTTCGTTTTTCTGACATAACTTCTTCATTAATCTGAAAAGACCGTCAACGGCCATTAAAAAAATACCATGTGTTGTTGTTTAAATCAGGCTCTGAATGATATACTGTACGAATAAACTCCTCTGTTCAACCCTCAGAATATAGATAAAAATGAAACTGGACAGTTTGGTGGATATAAGAGCTGCTGAAATGGTGATTTATGGCTCAGATCTGTAACAATATGTAAATTTCATACATTTTGAAGATACTACATGTGATATCATCATGAAACTTCCCCAGTTGATTACTCATATTGAGACTAATATTTTTTGTATTACATGTCTTCTGAAGTTTTATGTTTAAGTATGCAAATGATGCATTATTTAATTAAATATGTGCTAATTTTCATACATTTCCAGAACAAAAACCTGAACGTTGGATAAAGTCAGGTTCAAAATTCTTGTTTCATTGTTGACATATTAGAGTCAAAGGTATTTACAGAGAGAGTTTTATACATCTTTTTTTATCACTCCATAAATCAGAAAATACTGTCAAAAGCCATAAAAAAATCATTTATGTTTTTAGGGATAAAATCATATAAATCTCTGAATGACATAGACTACAGACTTATGGTTCAGATCTTTAGATATGGATTTAGATATGGATTGTAAAAATTTCATACATTTTGAAGATACTACAGGTGAATAGGGAAAGTAACAGAACCATGAAACTTCCCCAGTTAATCACTAAATCAAGACAATGTGTTTTTGTATCACAAGCTTTCTGAAAATTGATGATTAAATATGCAAATGAAGCATTCACTTGTTGGATATGTGCTAATTTTCATACATTTCCAGGACAGAAGTATGTACATTAGATAAAGTCAGGTTCAGAGTTCTTGTTTCATTTAGTTGACATATTAGAGTCAAATGTTTTCACAGAGAGATATCTCCTTTAATCTCTCCATAAATCAGAAAACACTTACAAAAAGAAAAAACAAACATGTTTTTAGGGATAAAATGTATAAATCAGGCTCTGAAGATATATGAAAAAACCTTGTGAGTTTGGATCTTAAATTTCATACATTTTGATGGTGAATAGGGTTAACCCTAGAACACTAACGTCGGGTGATTTTCACCCACACAATTCTTGTTATGTGATTTTATTGTGTTGCCATTGTCTGAGTTTCATGGGTCCTTGGGTAGCTTCAGGCTGCTTACTGATGTTATTAATTGTATGTTTGTTTCCCTCCTCCCATCTATGGTTTTTTCAAGAGGCATGCGTTCGGGTGATTTTCACCCGACTTTAGTGATAGAGAGTAACATATTTTACGGGTGGAATTTACCCGAATTGATAAAACTGCTTTTTATCAAGGATATTGTATTAGGTAAAATATACCCAACGTTAGTGATGGTGTGACTTATTTTAACGTTAGTGTTCTAGGGTTAAATATAAGATAAGATAAGATAAGATATTCCTTTATTAGTTCCACAGTGGAGAAATGGGGCATCATCTAATGGTAACTTTTGGTGAACTCAGGAGAAATCTACTGACGTAAATTGATAAAGTAGTTAAATAAACACCTAAATGTGTATTTTGGATGTTTTCTGAAGACTTGTTAAGGAAGTAAAAAATCACAAAATTGACCCTTGGGTGACAAAAAGGGCATTTTGTTTTGGTCTCACCTTGAGGCAATATTGATAATTCTTTTCTGCTTTGGTTTATTGATTTTTCTGCTGTTTGAGTTTGTGCTGTCTTGTGGATGGATGCTTGTTTGTGCTCTGTGATTTTGTTGAACATCTGACTGTAGAACAAATTCCTCTGAGATGATAAAGTTAAGAGTTAAAGTTGACTGTCAATAAACTGTATTTGACAGGAAACAGAAGGTTTGCAGCCACAAACACTGGTATTTCATCTCTGTGTAAATGTTGCTTTGGTCCCCTAAAAAAACAACAACAAAAGCGAAGAAGAGCGAGTCAGTGTCACAGTTCAGGTTGGCTGGCGAGAGCATCTTTATCCCTTTATCCACACACACGGCTTTCCATTTGAAGGAAATTAATTAAAGCTCAGTGCGTATTTTTAAAGTCACTAATAGTTCACAAAGTGCCAGGAACGTTGCTTAATTTGTCGCTGAAAGACGGAAGCCACATATCAAACGACAGGCGCTGAGCGTGAAACAGGATCAGCTGATTTAAAGGAGCAAAAAAAAAACACACACAGATTCGTTAAAACGTTAATTATGTTGCACAAACAGCCAATTAAGGTAAAAATAACAGCACTGTAGCTGCTTTTTTTCTTTACCTGCAAGAGATGACACGACAGAAGACACCGGATACAGAAGAGGCTTCAAAAGTAAATTAATTTATGTCTTATTTGTCGGTATTGTGAACATTGAGGTCTTGATTTCTCCCCTTTACGTTCTTCTTGACTCTCTCATGCTGGTTTTATGATTTTGACTTGAATCCTGAGCTGCTGACGGCCAGGCAGACACTGACAGACAGGCGTTCGCAGGGCTGAGTTCGCATTTAAAGAATCACAGCTTAGGATGGAAAAAGGTCAGAGATGGAAGCAGAAATATCAATGCGTATGCAGAAAATAACCTTTCTTCTGTGCGTGACATTAGATCATTCTTTGATACTGGAGGCTGGAGGCTGGCGAGGGGCGGAGGGGGTGCCGCGCCTCAAGGGGAATGGCGCTTATTTCCCAAAATGCCCTCTGCTTCATGCATAATTTAAATTCATTGCCTCCCTTTTTTTGCAAAAGGAGCTACAGTCGGCTTTTCTGTCTGTTTGTGGGTTGATGTGTACATTCTAATCCCGGGGAGTGCTGAGTAGCGACCGCGCTCCCCTCCCCACATTCTCACGGCCGCCGCATGCCGTGGATTTTAGTTTTTAAGCACTTCCCATGCAAAAAGCAAGGTGCTTGCAGAAATGTTAAGTCATGTGCGAGTGGCTGCTGAGTTCAGAGCGGCTGTTTAATAAGTGCTTTGCCTCTAAACGTGGTGTCAGCAGGAGGCTTATAAAGCACGGACGCCCTCAGAGCTGCACGGCTGAACAAGCTCTAAACTCCACTCACTTCAACAACAGCAGCAGAGGAAAGACTCAGCAGCCAAGTTCAGCTGGACCGCAGCCTGGAGGCCAACTCTGTTCAACAACTACTAAGACCTCTGGCCCCTGACTTTGTGTCCAGAAATGCTACTAGATTGGCCACAAGCAGTGGGCTTCAGTTAAACATCCTGTAGCTGGGAGCAGACGCAAACATCATATAGGATCAGAACCAACAGAGTAAAAAAAAAAAAATCATTCATTCTCATGGCAACAGTCCAACTTAACAAGCATGCAATACAATCATTTTAACCCATTTTAACAAGCTGTGGTGGGGTGATGTGCAACATAGGGTCAGATCCCAACCAACTTCACAGAGGTTTTAGCAGCAGTGAAGACACTGATATCATATGAAACTAGAAAAACCTGATGATCGGTACCAACCAGGTCAGACTAGCTTTATAGAGATGGAGGATAAATAATGCTCCACAGTTGTGCTAAATCTGAGCGAGGAAAAACGGGCATATCCATTTTCAAAATGGTCCCTTGACCTCTGACCTCCAGATGTGTGGATGTAAATGGGTTCTCTGGGTCCCCACCAGTCTCCCCTTTACAGACATGCCCACTTTCTGATAGTCCCAGTCAGTATAAATGTGTTATTGTCTCCTACTCTAAAATGGTGTATCTGAATGTTTCTGCATACTGGGGTCCCTAAACAGTGTTGAATCCCATAAACTGGGTCTCAGTGTAAAGCTGAGACTCTGATGGATCCAATGAGTCCAACTGGATTCACGTGTGATGATGTTAGTCCCCATAAGAACTTGACCTCCCTGCTTAAAATGACCTGTGGTGACCTCTAGGTTAATCACAGCCTCATGAAACTTTACAACCACAAACTAGAGACCTGGAGCATTCAGAGGATGGACAGCTTTCCTAGCTACACTGACAATAAGGAGGTTTCAGAGCTGTTTACACAACACAAGTGCTCGCCAAAAATGCAAGTCCTGCAGAAAACTCCACGACTGATCCCAAAACACAGCCTGGTTTTTCTATTTCTGTTTCTGTTTCTGTTCCTCCCGGTTCCGGTGCCTTAATGTGGGATTTTGGAGGGATCATTGATGATTTTTATCAGTGGTAAAAAATGGTAAAATTTAGCACCAAATCTGTGGAACAAATGGTATCAACCCCAAAATTACTGCAACAACTTATGAGACATAACAGAGCATGAGGATGGAAATCATATACTTCTATCATAATGTTTTAAACCCTTATACACTTTGCACTTTTAATTTAAATAATTAATTAAGTTAACCTTTTTGATTGACAAGAACAACTTGACACACAGAGCTGAGCATCATCTCAGATTAATGTTCAGGTTCCCAGATTTCAGATGATGTTCACCACTTCTATGTGACATCGACTGTTGACCTGCTGTCTCCCCCTAAAGACCCCCTGGACCCCCTAAAGACCCCCTGACCCCCTAAAAGAAAAAAAGGCTCTACTGTGGGTCTCAGAGGGTAAACTTACACATGTGTGATGTGCAAAATACGTCATATTTATTGAAAGTAGGGCTGTTGCAATAACGGCTCTATTGACAAGCTAAGTGCAGGGGATGGCAAACAGCCACCACAACCGCTATGCACAATTTTGCTTTTTTAAATCCTCTGCAATGGCAGCGCCGCAAATTTACATCACGGTACAACGGCCAGCAGCATGATGAGGCGCTGAGCTTCTACTCTATGCTGCACAGTTGGAGTTTTTTCGTAGTACAGGCTTCTGGTGAGATTTCTATGAAATATGCTGAGACCCGGGCAAAGCAGCACGTTTATCAGATCATGTCCGGACTGACCCCCAAGACTTTCCTCTCATAGCCCCTTCAGGTCTTTCTAAAACTCAGCTTAGTCTGAATCTGATTCTGAAAGAAATGCACTTTGAAAAGAATCCATCCAAAGCATGAAAACGTGCGTGACTTCAGTTGCAGATGTTCCTCCAGGAAGACTCGGCACTCTGTCTGTTTATGTTTGTCACTTATACGAGCTCTCTGACACGGCAGCGTCTTTCTCAGGGGAGCCATCTTTGAGCAGGGGGATGTTTACGAGCGTAAGAGGAGATAAACAGGAAGCTCACCTCCTGTTCAATCACTGCTGTAGTAGCACAGTGACATTGAACTGTTGCTTCAGTACAACCTGTCTGTTTCACGCCTCGTCTCGAGTGAAAGCACACTAGTCATGTCAGAAATATGACACATACTAAAAAAGTGCAAATACAAAATAAACATAGATATAGATATGATAAACTCATCATTTTACACTTTTTGCACATTTTTATATTTGCATGTTAGGACTAATGTGTAAATATGAGTGTATGTAGATTATGGCATGACTGCACAACAAACATACTCATCAATATTTAGTTTTAGTTTTTTGACAGTTTTTACCGACTAATTATTTTAAATTACTTCCTATTTTGACATTTTTTTGATTGGCAATTTGCTGTCAACAACACCTATCTCTTCCTGCTTAACTCTCTGCAGATCTTTCACAATAAAAGCCTCCTAGTGGCTCAAAGGCCGTAATCACTGACATTACTGGCACATTTTTAATGTGCAACATCAGCGAGCAAGCTTCGGTCAAGACAAGGGAGGTACATTTAAATTTAAATTTGATCAAAACTGCAGTATGGCCTAGTGAAATTTTCAAATCACAGGAAGCACTATATCTGTTAAAGGGGAAATGCGTGTCAAAATATCATTTTAAATATAGTGGAGCAGCAGAGATGTCCTGGTCTACTCATCATACTCCATACTTTAGTTCAGATACAGATCCCCGCAAACGTCACTCTACAACTGATCCTTATCCTTACTTACAGTCAAAATAATTGCAATTAAATATTTTTTCAAAATCGTTCAGCCCTAGTTGAGACTGGTTGGAAAACAGTAAGGTAAAAGAGGATGGTGTTAACTACTTGAATTAAAACAGTTTTTGTTCAGACATTGTGCTTTAAATACATCAGGAAAGAAAAAATATGCCCTTTGAGACACTGGAGGGCTTTTAATGTGAAACATTACAGCAGGAAGTGTGGTCTCATTATTAAATTAAGTTTTAGGCAAATACAGTCTGCTACGGTGTAGTAGTGTCAGGAGTTAGCACTACAGGCCACACATGGCTGCGATCCACCAGTAAACTAGTGGATCATCCCAGAAAAACAGGCCCTGGTTCTTCACAATAAAAGCAGTCTACTTATCTACCTCACCATCTAACCATGTAAAAAATGGAGAGAGTTCTTCAGATTTTTAGTCGTTGTTTCATGTCGGCTTGTACTGGTCATGTTTCATTCAGTTTGGAGATGAAGGTATTTCAATGTTATGGAAATTTCTGGAAAGATGCCGACAGCGAGTTAATGTTCACTATGTGGGAATTTATTATTTCCATAACGCATTCAGTGCAAAGACAAAAACACCTTCGAGTGAGCAGAGAAAACTTTTGGCGCAATTTGGGACATTTTATCAAATTTCTGCTGCTTTCATGCAGCTTTTTAACATGATACGTTTTGTTAATTGTTAAAAAAAAAACAGCAACGTAGAAGGGATTGGGATTAACGAGTGAATAAAAACATGTTTCCAGTATTTAACTGTCTGTGAGTGAAGTATGTAGGTACTAATATGCACTCGACATATGACTCAATATATAACAACTGGTTAAAAAAAAGGAGAAAGGGGGCGAATCAGAGCGTGACCCTGTTCAGACCCTCGGCACAGCGATCTGTAGCTCTAATCACAGATCTTAGCGCTGGGCTTATGAGGGCCGTGTTTGTCCTAATTAAGCACAAGAACTAATTGGCTCTGGTTTGAGACAGAGCTAATTGTTGAGCATGATGGGAGGATGAGTATGGGTGGTCAGGGTGGGTTGTGGCTAAGATGTAAGATCAGTAAAAGGTTTGGCTAATAAGGCCGTCCGCTGGTGGTGGACATGAGCGGGTTACCGCCGCCGCCGCTTTCACTGCTCACCTCCAGCCCAGACCATCATCACAGACGGTACAATCAGACGCTGATGAGGCAGATTTTACTGCTGCTGAATTTCATCAGAAGCACAAACATCATCATCTGAGGACTTTGTCATCTCAATCATTAGACACAGAGTTTGATGTAGTGATGATGAAGTGTGCTCTAATTTATTATAGTGTTAATAATGTCTGTTTTCTTTTGGTATCCTGCTGTTTACTACCAAATGTATTGTTTCTTCATGGTCTAAGGGTGACCACGTTAGTCTGTACAGCAACACTTTGTTTTAGAGAGACAAACCTCAACAACACCTGACCAGGTCGCCATGAAATTATAGACTGTAGATAAAAAGTGGCCGTGATGTCATCCATGGGTTTGTGGACAACCTTTTTCAGGCCACGAGTTTAGCATTTTGGCCGTCGCCATCTTGGGATTTTTTGCAACCAGAAGTGACACGAGAGGGTGGAGCTAAGTACAACTGTATCGAAGAAGACTTGAAACTACCAACTGAAACCATAACCTCATGTTTAAGGCACCTCAGAACCGGAGGTTACCGCCTGGTGACCTTACATCTGCTTGACTGTGAAAGCATCTGAAATTTAGTTCCAGCAATTCATCATACCCAGAGCTGGTAGAGAAGAGTGGACAGAAAGCAAGATCCCAGACTATGCAGCCTAGTATCCACCAGAATTACATCCATATACGGCAAATCTGTCACAGTTCACTGCCAATGCAAACTTTCAGCAAATGCATGAACTAGAGAGGCCTCTATTTAGCAAAGGTGGCTAATAAAGGTATGGCAATCTGGGAGATGGATTGACATGTAGGACACTAACCTTAAGCAAGTGTTTGAGGTACCAAACCATAACTGTACCTTAACCATAATATAACTAAATCATCTGTATGTTCAGTTTGTTGGACGTGATGAATAGGGATGTCCCAAAAGTCAATACTTCTGTACCAATTCAATGCTAAAATGCTGAAAACGTAACGGTACTCGTTATTCTACAGTACCTTAGATAAAGTAGAACCAAGCTTGTCCCGGCATCGGGTTGAAATTGGCAGGACGAGAGCTAGTAACATTAGCAGTTAGCAGCCAATGAGTTTGAGTCCTGCTTGGCTACGTAACGGAGCGAACAGCTGACACATAGACGATGCATTGATTACAGTATGATGTGTTCAAGCTCATTTCAGTGAAGATGAGTGTTACGGTAAATTATAATGTTCATGATGTGCTCAAATGAAATCTTGTAAAAATTTGGTCGGCGCCCCTCGGAATCAGGAACCGATGCATCGAGGCACCGAGACAGACCGGGCTTCTGACTCGCTGGTGTTGTCAGTCTCGAGTCGGGAGTTTTTGTTATGTAAGTGGAGTCAGTGAAGCTAATGTCAGCCACGCCCGTCTCCTAACCCTACCTAAGTGGTTGTGTTGCCTAAACTTAACTTCCTGTGAAAAAGTTTATTTTGCATGTAAAGAGCATATACAAGAGGGATACCCCGTGCATCCGTCTGCCATGCAGAGGGGCACCGACCAAGCGGCGGCATTCGAAGAGCTGGATGAGAGCATGTGTTGAAAAAGCGGCATGCAAATAAAGGCGTGTAGCTGAAGTAGGTGGGATTTATTGTTCTGTTTTTGACCGTGGTATCAAATTGGCATTGAGAATTTCACCGGTACTGGTACTGAATACTAAATTCCTGTTATCGTGACATCCCTAGCGATGAAAACGAGGGAATATGAGGGCTTCAGACTGTGAGTGTTGTTCCATTAAGCACGGAGAGTTACACAGCGGCAGTGGCGGCAGCGTTGGTCGGTGATTCCTGGTTTCTCATCAGTATTTAAGGGAACTTTGAAAAGTTCTGGGGCAGCCCTCTGGAGGAGAAAATGCTATCTACAGTACCCTCTGCGAAGCTCGGCGGCGGCGCTGTCAGAGGGCCATAACGCTGAATTCAAGGTTGCCTCCATTAGTCAAGGCTGTTTAAAATGGAGTAGCCCTCCTGAGTTTTTTTCCCCCTGTAGTCCTTATCTGCACTCCTGAGTTCCAGTTAACCCCAGGGACCCTCGCTCGCCCTGACGGCCTCTCTCTCTGCATAATACACTACGCTACCTTGGTCACCGTTTTCCGGTCAAACTAATTAGATTTCAGAGTGCTCGCTTGGGAAGATGTCAGTGGTATGAAATGGAAATAATTTCCAGATGAGTGTCTGACATTTTACGCTGTCGACTAGAGTAAAGAGCCCAGTCAGATTGGCTCTCTCCTTCCCTTTTTCCCCTCTTCCTCCTCTTTTCCGCTCCATCACTTTAGTCGCAGAGATATGCTAAACCCTGGTGCTTCCCCTCTCTCTGCTCAGTCCTGGCTGATAAATGGAAGCCAGTGTACACAAAAGAAGAGCTTCTCTTTTTTCTGCTTCTGCTTGAAGTGTTAATGTGTTTAATTACTTTGAAGCTGGGTTGTGTGTGAGTGTTGCAGTTAAAGCTGCAGCAGGAAAACCTTCAATTAATGCCTTTTCTCTGCCGATGACAATGGCTCCAATTTATCTTATAGGAACAATAGAGGAGTGAGAGGAGGTGCAGCCGCTCAGAGCTCAAAGATGTCCCGGAGAAAGCGAACGACGTGCTGCTGCTTCCCCCGCTGCAATCAGCCGCGAAGCCAACAACCCACACACAGGAGCATAGCGTAGTTTTATAACACGCCGCTGACTGAGACTCATCCTCTGGAGGCCTTAACCACGACGCAGGGATCAGACCAGACAACATTTACAGAATGCTCTTCATGTGTATGTTGGAGATTTGATGGAACACCATGAAATTTAGTCCCCAGAGGAAAAGCTGAAGAACTTTGGTGATCCTCAATGCTGAAATCTGACCAATATTTTTTAGACGATGGTTGGTGTTGAAGGGCGCTTTGGGCGTTTTTGGGCAGTTTGCTAAATTAACTTAAAGGGCAACTTGTTTTTTTTTTTTCAACCTGGACTCAATTATCTCATGTTTTTGTGTTTAAGTGACTAACTGGGACAACACTTTTTGAAACTGGTCCAGTGCTCAGAGACAACGCTGCAGCCTTCAGCCACTAAATGAGCCATAATGTAATAATTAGGGGGAACCTGGCACAGTCTACGTCCACTAAAAGTGCTTGTTTTTGACACTGACAGGCTCAGATCGTTATTGTAAGTGTCTGGCAACACCAAGGCAAGGATCCTACAGAGAAATAAAGGCTGCATAGTCCCTGCTGGCCCTGATACATTAAACTGAGGAGGGGAATCTGGTGCTCGGAAACTTTATTGGTCCGCTAAAATCTACACAAAGCTTAAGTTCTTTGCTGTAGCATTAACCAAACATGTTATACATCATGTTAACTGGTAATGGGTGAGCCATAAAGGTGATGGCGGGCTATCTTTGTCCACTTGTTTCCAGTCTTTATGCTAAGCGAGGCTAACCATGACCTGACTGCTGCTGATCGGTATTGATCTCATCCCACACTCAGAAAGAAAGCAAATGCTTCCCAAAATGTGGAACTATTCCTTTCGAAGTCCAATTTTTGTCTCTGCTCTTTACAAGAGGGCCATGTTGACTGAACTGCATTGATTAGTGTCGTCTTGCAGCAGGAAATACAACCTGTTTAAGCTTCTGTCTTTCTTTCTCTTCCCTCCATCAGTCCATCCTCCCTCCCTCTCTCCTCTCTCTCTCTCTCTCTCTGACCCCCCAGTCTGGCTCTGTGTGGAAACCTTGCTGGCTCTAATTAAACTTTGGGCAGATTAGAACTTTGCCTTGTCAGTCTTTATTCATGCTTAAACAAGTTATTACTTTTTGAGAAATTAAATTAGCCGGCAATTAATTAATCGACACAGAGCTGGGAAAGAGGACGAAGGGGAGGAGGAACGGAGGGAGGGAGGTGAGGGGAGATGAAAGTGGAGGAAAAGGGGAGGAAAAAGGAGGGGGGGAGGAAGAGGAGTCGAGTTTGGCAGAAAATGAAGGAAAAGGAGACATAGATTTATCTCAAAGACGGAAGGAAAGAAAAAAAAAGAGAATTATAGATATTTAAATGTCATCTGTTCTTTCACTAATTAGCAGGAGAGAGCGATGAGGATGAAAATCGCTTTTTTCCTCCAAACATCAACATTTGATGCTTTCAGAAGTCAAAACTACCCCCCCCACCTCCTCCCGCCTCACGCAGAGAAGTTATTAGACAGACAACCAACCCCCCTCCTCGTTTCTCAAATCCAAAATAATTCACTCCTTCTGAAGGCAGAACGAAAAGCAAACAAGCTGAAAGACGAGAAATAAAGAGTATCTATTTTGTTTCTCCCTCGGATGGGTTTTCTCGCGGATTTAACGGTGGCGGCGGCGGTGTCCCCTCGTCGGTGACATCGACGTATTGACTGACATGTTTAAAATGATCCATCCCCTGCTTTAAGCCCCCGGTGTCGAACCAACCGACCAAGAGGTGCAGCAGCCGAGGCGAGGAGGCCACAGTCGATGTGAACCGCCGGCGGTGGCGGCGCTGAAGTAACGGCAGGTTTACCTGACCTCGTCATGGAGGAATGAAAGACAACAGGAGGAGGAGGAGAGGAAAACGTTTGTCCTCCAGCCACTCTTGGTATGCTGCTATTCGGCCATGTTGGAGGACGTTATGCTGCTGTGATGGCGTGTGGGCTCAGTAGCGTCATCTGCTCCTTTCTCTCATTTTTACTTTCTGTTTTTCCTTCACTTCCTGCAGCATTTGGACAACATCATCCAACATATCTCAACAGATTGTACTGTTCTTGCTTTAAATCCTAATTCTCTGAGTGTCTTAGAGCGAGTATAGGAGCAGAGAGGCAAAACTGCTGCCATTTTGAACTGAAAATCCTTATTATATTATAATAATTTATTACTCAACACAACTCATTTCAGTAGATTATTACAATAGAATAGATCTGATGTATTTTCACTTTTTCTCGCTCTTTGTAAGTGAATGTTTTACTGGCGTCCGACAGTCACTTTCAGTCCAAAATGGTGGACGCGGAGCTGTGTTGCTGGGTGCTGACGTTGCCGTGGAACAACCAACTGACTTTCATTTATAGTCTTCGCTTCGGGCTTTGGACAAAGCAAAGCGGGACATTTGAGGACGCCACTTTGGGCTTTGAGAGGCTGGGATGGACATTTTTTCTGTCTTCTGTCTTTTGACATGCTGTGGACTAAACAACTGATTGACGGAATAATCAACAGACTTATTGATAACAAAGGCAACCGTTGCAATCCTATCTATCTAGCTATCTATTATTATTGTTATTATTATGTGTATTATCAATATTTTATTTTTAATAACTTTTATTATCTGTTATCTACTATTACTATCACTTCTATTATTTGTCTAATTACTATTATTCTCTATGTATACGTTTCATTTTTTCTGTGACGAGAGGATGTGGGAGGATGGAGGTGATGATAACAGAAGTTGTACTGGTACCAAAACTGAAGTATTGTGTCTCTATTCATAATGTTTCAAATGATACACTACTTAAATTTCCACTTAATAAGGTGCATTAAACTAATATAAAGCATTTTTCTCCACACAAATAACATCGTATATTGTGTACAAGCAAATAACATCTAAACCCAAGACATGGTTTTATGCCTGCGATCAAATGGAAATATTATGCTGAATGATTTTATACACATTTTGGATATTTTTGGAAACTTTGAGATCGCCACTAGAATTTAAAGTGAAGTTTTAAAGTCTGAACGCCATAATTGAGCCGAAAACACAAAGACAATCTGTAAAGTGTGTCTTTGTTGTTTCATCAGAGGCTCAGCGTGACGCAACGCCACCATGTATGTTTACAAAGACTTCCTGCAAACAGCGTCTGTGTTTCCTGCACGGCATCTGATTAATTAACTGTGCTACAGATTCATAAACAAAAATACAGTTTTTGGTTGAAGCTCCCAGACATGGGATCGGAGCGGCGGCTCATGAGCTGAAAGAACTAACCAGTTTTTTTTTTATTTGTAGTGTTTTGTATTTGACAGCGGCGGCTGAGAACGAACCAAAGCGAATGCAATGGAAACCGCCCAGAGCTATATCAAGTATTATAACACAGCAGCTTCTCCTGGCCATAAATATTTGACCACGCTGGTGAGAGAGAGAGAGAGAGAGAGAGAGAGAGAGAGAGAGAGAGAGAGAGAGAGAGAGAGAGAGAGAGAGAGAGGGGTCATTAAAGATGCTGAGGAACATAGTTTGTGTTTGCTTTGAATGCACAAACTGACCTGAATACAGAAATCCTGGCTGTGCTGAGAGCTGGCAGTACATGCATGCATCTGTTTAAAGGGAGGTTCACGCTCTCATTTCTCTACAGACTAAATCTCCCTTTGTCATTTTATGCAGGAGGTGTTCGTACTGTAAGCCAGCCACTGCAGGGCATTCCTATCTGACTGCTTTAGCTGATTTGTTTGCCTTGTTCGGCCAATAAATGTATTACATTCTCATTTCCAGATGTATTTGGACCCTTGTTACCAGATTAAACTGCATACTACATTTACTCTGAGTCCAAAAAACACAATTGACTGAATAAAATAATGTTGTTGAAGACAAAGCTATTATACTATATTATAACATGGTGTTTGGGAAGAAAATGTCATAAATGGCCGCCGTCTGCACAGTCTTACTTCCTGTCAAAGTGTTCTGTCAAGCTATGCATGATGGCGTCCTGATAGAGGAAAATAATGAAGGAAATAATGGGCTTCTTGTCACGGTGTTCCTGCCTCTGAGTCTATTATCTTCTTGCATGTGGACACCTTTTTGTTTCTCCGTGAATACCTGAGTCCATCATTGTCTGGGTGTGGACAGTCCTATTTTCATCTCTATAATGAGTCAAATATGGTGTCCGTGTAAGAAAATAATGGACTCAGATGTCTGTGTGGAGACACGTGGACCTGTGTAAGGAGGAGGTCGGGGTGGATGGAGTTAGGGTTAGGGTTAGGGTTAGGGGGGTTAGGGTTAGGCTTTCACCAAGTTTACCAGGTTAGGGTTAGGGTTAGGGGGGTTAGGGTTAGGCTTTCACCAAGTTTACCAGGTTAGGGTTAGGGTTAGGGTTAGAGGGGTTAGGGTTAGGCTTTCACCAAGTTTACCAGGTTAGGGTTAGGGTTAGGGTTAGAGGGGTTAGGGTTAGGCTTTCACCAAGTTTACCAGGTTAGGGTTAGGGTTAGGGTTAGAGGGGTTAGGGTTAGGCTTTCACCAAGTTTACCAGGTTAGGGTTAGGGTTAGGGGGGTTAGGGTTAGGCTTTCACCAAGTTTACCAGGTTAGGGTTAGGGTTAGGGTTAGAGGGGTTAGGGTTAGGCTTTCACCAAGTTTACCAGGTTAGGGTTAGGGGGGTTAGGGTTAGGCTTAGGGTTAGGGTTAGGGTTAGGGTTAGGGTTTCCTAAACCTAAGTAGTTTTATTTTGAAAAGACTGTTGCTGGACATTCACTGCACAAAGCACAAAAAAAAATGTGGAAAAAAGAGAAATTTGTGTCTATGTACACAAATCAAATAGATTCAATCTTGTGACTGTTTCTCTTATATGAACTGTTTCACAGTGGTGTGGTATCTTACAAAATGTACTCCTCATTTTTCCTGTTTTCCTACTAATTGTCAGCAACATGTGCCAATGTCTGCGTGTTACATGCATACAGGAAACAACTTGATGAGATTTACACAACAAAACTACTTAGTTAGGATTAGGACATGATGGAGTTGTTCCTGGGAGAAATTAGTGTTTTTTTGACCCACCCATTCCAGGGTTAGGCAACAAAACTACTTTGTTAGGTTTAGGAAAAGATGGTGAAAGTGTCGTTACTTAACTACAGAAGTTATTTGACTCACATAGGGCACTGACAGCGGTCTCCTTGGCAACAGTCCTGTGTTTTTGGACCAAACCATTAACCTCGACCTCCTCCCTACATGCCGTTTGTCGCTCTTTGTCCTATCTGGTTCATAATTACTTGAATTACATACAAACTGATTTTGTAGGACAGATACAAGTTACAGTGCATTACTTTTTGGAGGTATAGTAGGGCTTGGCGATATGGAGAAAATCAAATATATTTTTGACCTTGATATTGATATTATAATATCCGTCAATATCAGAAACAATATCTAGTCTCATAGCACAATACTGATATATTGATGTATTGCCCAGCCCTAAGGTATAGCTGCGAATAGTGTATGAGAAAAACCTGAGACAAGAGTCTTTCCGTTGTCTCATGTGGACACCTAAGACACCTTTTTGTCTATTCTGTCCCCGAACTGAACTATACTCTTGTTTTTCCAGGACTTAAATAATTTTGGGAAACATCTAAACAGTGCCTCATGTTTCTATTATGAAACTGTTAAACATGATGATATCTGATAGGAATGATGGAGAAAACAACTGTAACGAGCCCCAGATCATTAAAAAGAAAACAGATTTGATCCTTTGAATGTTTCCGCTGAGACGGAGCGACGTGACTCTTGTGTGAATCTGCTGTCAGACTGGACTTCCAGACCTGTCAGTGTTGTTTTCCATGCATCAAACAATCACTAATGTTGTAGGTTTAAAGTGTTCCTGCTCACGCCTGTCTCGTGACGTTAACTCACACATTCAACGCATCAAACAGGAAGCTGAGACAGTAAACCAAACCGTGTGACCCCCCCCCTCCCAGAAGCATCCGTGTTTGACTGTAAATAACATCAACCAACCGGAAAATGAAAATAAATAATAAATAAATAAAAAATGTGAGAAACCTGCAGATCAGATCTGAAAAAAGGGCCGAATTAGAGCCGAGGTGAAATAAATCTGCACAGTGAAAGAAACGCCAACCAGTCAATTATTAATAGTCCAGAGGACACACACACACACACACACACACACACACACACACACACACACACACGCAGTGGTACTTACACCCCTGTGGAATCGGCCTACTATGAAGGAAAAATTCAATTATCCTACAAAAGTGAATAAATTTGCAGCATCGCAGCCCGTGGCTGTAGCTGCTCCTGCCTTTTCCCAGGATGCATTTGGGGATCATGTGTGTGTGTGGGGGGGAGTAAGGGCTTATTAATGGTATATTGCAATCTCTTAACTCTGTCACCGTGGAAACACTCAGAGCTGCTCCTTTACATTCAGCTCAGTGTGAGACGAGCTGCTGATGTCCGTTAAAACATCTGTTTCTGTTACATATATATACATATATACATATATATATATATATATATATATTACTGCACAGATTAATGTAGTAGATGAACTAAGTACTGCATGTTCTAACAGATGTACATACACCAGATATGCAGTAATAGGGGATGTACAACATGAACTAGATGTGCCACAACATACGATACATATCGTTGGAGATGTGATAAAGTATTACAATATAATATACTGTATACGTGTTTGTTGGTATTACTGCTTGGGCTGCTTGATTATCGTAAAAATCATAATCACGATTATTTAGGTCCATATTGAAATCAGTTATTTAACATGATTACTCATTGACTTTTAGAAACATCATGCATTAATTAAAAAACATTTTTAAGTTAAATTAAAACTAAGATTCTAGATCTACGAAGAACTTTGTGCTCAGATAAACGATTTTGCGCTCTAGTAAACTATTTATTCATAAACATATTGGTTGTGTAGATGTGAATGGTGATGACACAAGAGGCAAAAAAGTCACACATCCACAAAGCGTGGTAAACAGGATGCTGCCGTGGGTTAGCTGACATGGCCTCACCGAGGATAGTCTACCCCGGCTGAGTGGCGCCAGGAGCTCCATCCCTCCCTCGCACCAAGCACCAAGGTCACCTTCACCACAGGCCTTTCCGAGCCGACCCAGAGCCGCTTGTGGTTACACCACCACGAAGGAAACACAAGGGCCAGCGCTGGAGAGAGTTCCTCCCACACCATGCAGCCATCACTGACCCAATGAGTGGGCGAAAGTGCATCGCCGTAAAGGAAAGGGGTGCGCCGGATTCATAGCACATGACAAAAACAGAGCGTCACTGAGGAACAGAACGCAGCACAATGACCATTTTATGTCGATGATCCTGTTTTCATGATTGCTGGAAGCCAAAATCGTGACTGAAAGTTAATAACTGGTCTTAATTACTACATACACTTCATACTAAATTTAGTAATACTATGCCTAAATGTATTAGAGGTATTAGAGGAGCAATAGAGATAATGGACGACATCAACAAGGTGGTAACATGTATACTAGCTGTAGCACCACATGAGCTCAATGCACTAAATGTGATTGAGCAGTATGTGTACTACATGTACTAGTAGATGTATTGTATGTACTAGACAGTCAAGTCTGAGACGCCTGAGCCACCATACAGAGATGAAACCCTCAGATTTCTTTATGCACCCTCAGGACAAACTGCTTTATTTCAGAGTAAAGTTTAATATTCATCCAGCTAACATGCTAGATGCTGAGGTGCTGGTGTGACCCTGTCTTGTCAACACTTCCTCCATCAGTGCATCCATCAGCTATCAGAGTGTGTATTTGTGTTTGTCAGCAGCAGCTTTTCATGTTCCCTCACTGATCATTTCTGTCTTTTCACGAGTCCAAACCGATTGTGTGCTCGGCGTGACGACTGTCAGCGTCTCCGCTCCTGTTTGATCCGACAGTAACGGTGTACCTGCGGCTGATTGATGCGTTCTCATATCGCCGCTCACACGGCTGAGCGATGCCGCAGACAGATTGATGCTGACACGCATGACCAGACGCAGAAAACAACATGTGACAGGCGTGTGGCGGAGCAGCGGCACAATGACGAGCTGTACAGGTAACGGTGCGTTGTGCTCGGGATGAATCAGGTTATGATCCTGGGGGGAAATTTATACATGTTTATGCTACAAGAAACGCCAACATCGGTTTGTCGTCAAACGTGCAAAAAGTTAAGGCGTGAGTGGACTTTGGCTGTGTGATTATTGGGTTGAATTCAATAAAAGAAAGTTTAACTTATTACAAAGAAAAGGAAAATAATTTTTTAATTTCTATTCTCTGCTTCAAACAATGCTTAAAATGAGATTTTTTTTATCCTCATTCTTGTCCATATTTTACCCACTGACAAATATTAAATAAGAAACATAAAAAGAGCAAAAACTGGAACACAGGAACAGAAGATTCATTCTCCATTTCCTCGTGGAAACACTCAAGCAAAACGAGGAACATAATAAATTATAACTACCCTCCCTTTTTATGTTTACTCATAAATTCAGACGACACCAGAGATTTACATCAGAGCACATCCTTATTTCAACAGTGATATTTCCCCATTCCTCTCGCTGAAAGGAACCAGCTCTAAGGACTCTCAAATCGTCTTGAAAAGGGAACGAAACTGCACAGAGATAATTTGACTGAGAAGATCAGGACGGCTGCAGATAAACTTCCCTGTCAGACTTTGTGTCATTTTCTACAGCGAGATGAAGTTTGCAGAAGATTTTTCTCTTTTTTTCTTTATATGGAGGAAATAAAGTGTGACAGACATTTTTTTTAACTCCCCTGCTGGAAATGTAAAAGTAAAAGCCCTCAAACAGAAGTCGAGTCCGTCGCTGTGCATCGAGGCTGGAGCTCGGCGATGCTGCTCTCTGGAGGCAAACTGCTTCACCAACTAAACTTCATGTGGAAAAACTGGTTCAGTGCAAATGCAGCTGGTGAGAGACGGCGCTACGACAAGGCTGCATCATAGAAGTAAGACTATTTACTGTATATAGCACCTTTCTACAACAGATGTCACACAAATGGTGACAGCCACAGACAGTAAATTACACGCACAATTTAAAAATAACGACAAAGATAAGTGCATTTGTAAAGCAGGTCTTCAGCTTCTTTTTATAGTTCACCGAGCCCCAAAATATAAAAGCCAAACCTGTAAATATACAGTCTCCTGAAGGTGACGCAGGGCTGCAGTAGTTTGACCACATAGAGCTCGGAAATCATGAATTGTACTATGAATTTGAAGTGGCATCAGTGACCCTTTTATTAGACCAGGACCTGGTTTCTTGGGGTAGCTGAATGAATTAGTTATTTCTAGGGCTGTCAAACAATTAAAATATTTAATCTCACGATTGTCCGTCACAATTAAGCACAAATTAATCACACATTTTTTAATCCGCTCAAAATGAACCTTAAAGGGAGATTTGTCAAGTATTTAACACTCAGCAACATGAGTGGACAAATATACTGCTTCATGCAAATGTACGTATATATTTATTATTGGAAATCAATTAACGACACAAAACAATGACAGATATTGTCCAGAAACCTTCACAGGTTCTGACTTTGAACAATATGCCCAAATTGTATTCGTTCATGACCTGCTGATGGATTCATCAGGTTTTCTAGTTTCATACCTGTATCTTTATTCTAGCTTTAAAACTGAGCTGCTACAACCTACAAATCACAAGTTGTGTTAATGCGTTAAAGAAATTTGCTTTAAGACATTTGTATCATCTTAACTTTGACAGACCTTATTATTTCAGACACTTATGAACACATCTCTGGTAAACACCAGATTTAAAACAGTGCTTTTGTGTGATTCTTTGTAGAGAAACTCAGTTTTACAGATCTGTCAATTAAATCGACAGATAAATAGTCGAAAAATAGTTAGCATGAGTAAACTAAGCATTTCTTTCGGGGGATCAAGGCGCTCCAGAACAGCTACTAAATGGACTTTGAGTTGACACTGTTTTCTCAATTCTTGCTTCCATGACCAAGAATTAACCTTAAACATCAAATGTGGAGCTGTTCTGTGGGTTAAAGATGACATTGTCTGCATAACAACGATAAAATATACCTTTAAAACTGTGTATTATCTACCAACGAAGATGCAGAGTATCAACAGCAAATGAAAAAGGGCCCAGGATAGAACTCTGGGGAACACCACAAGACTTAAAGACGACCAGATAACCACTCGTTGTGTAAGTCTCTCAATCAGGACACGCCAACGTCAAAACAACTAGAGCCCATCAAAACCACAAGACCAGCTATTAAACAGAATAAAAGTCCTCCACTGGCGTAATTTGAGACATCCGACCGACACTTTTAGTTTCATTTTATTTTCAGGGTCTTTAAATGTCTGACGGATGCAACTGAAGAGCTGAATAATAAAACCCTGTTTTACCTGAATTGAACAGTCGGCTCCACTCTGACTTCTCTCTTTGATGCAGTAATTCATTCATTAACCGACAGAAGATGATAAAGAAAAATACTTCAATTTAACCCTGAAACGACTTCAGATATGTACATGTAGTGAAACTGCAGACTAAAATGACACCAGGAGAGTCCGTCCCCTCCATCCCTCTATCATTTCTTTCTGTTTTCCACTTTATTTCCACGCTCCCTTCCTCTCTTGTCCACCTCATTTCTTCTCTCCATCTTTCTAAAACTTTGTTGCAGCTGCAGCTCTCCGTCTCTCCTCTCTCAGCCCTGATGTCCCATCAGTCTTTGTTCTTCCTCTCTGCAGCGTCTGCAGCCAGCGGGGACGAAGAGGGACCAGACCTGCTGAGATCAAAGTTTACTCCACCACTTCTCTTTGAGTGAGTTTTATAAAAATAAAAAAATAGAGGAAAGGCAGATATTGCACGTAAAGTTTGGAGGAAAAAAAAAGTATTCAGTCCATCTGAGCTGCAGCACAAAAACTGCAAACAGCTCGACAATGAAATCGAGCTGCAACATGTTCAGCAAAATATCAACCTGAAATAATCATAGGATGGAAAATAAAAACAAAACGTTTCAGATGTGTACACTCCGAGTACTACTCCGCTGTCCACATCGAAAGAAAACTGGATGATCAACTCAGCGTTCTGTTGGTAGGACATCAGTTTAATTCATATAAAGCAGTTTTCAGGGATAAAGCCAATACTGGAGGCAGAGCAGTAAAATAAATGGGTGACAATTTTTTGATTTTCTGGTGTTGTAATGTTTTCATAGTGGCAAGAGATTGCCAAGGAGATAATTATGTATTTGGAATAGAAGCTGATTGCTCTTTTGTCACATTATACCTCAGCAAAAAATCTGGATGTACTTGGCACAAGATAAACATCTCTTTAAAATAAGTTTGGCTGCTAGAGAGAAAGCATCAACATGGAGACGGACGCAGGAAAACCCTCCGCCAACAGACAACTGGACTGCAGTTGTCAATCAAATAAATGCTATAGAGAAATGGACCTTAAGGCCATGATGTAAATAATATGTGAAATACTGGAAAAAAAGGATCCTATATATGTCCCGATAGGATGTAAGCTGCAGTATCATATATCTTATTGAAAGGCCTGATCCTGTGCGAGCATTTTCTTGCCCACATCAACCCATCATTAAGCTTAAATTAAGGCTGTTAAAAAATCAACATATTTAACTGCATCATTGTTCATAGTTTATTGCAATTAATCACAAGTTAATTGCACATTATTTATCTGTCAGAATGAACCTTAAAGGGAATTTGTCAAGTATTTAACACTTATCAACATGGGAGTGAACAGATATGCTGCTTGATGTAAATATATATGCATATATTTATTATTGTAAATCAATAACAACACTAATCAATAACAGATATGGTCCAGAAACCCTCCCAGGTTTGACTTTAGCATCAACAATCTGCTCCAATCAGAACATGACAAACTGCAGCCCAACAGACAACAACAGCTGTCAGTGTGTCAGAGTGCTGACTTGACTAGGACTTGATCCAGACTGACTGGGACTATCAGAAAGTGGGCATGTCTGTAAAGGGGAGACTGGTGGGGACCCAGAGAACCCATTTACATCCACACATCTGGAGGTCAGAGGTCAACGGACCCTCTGAACATGACAGTTTTTTCCTCGCCAACATTTAGCTTAAGTTTGGGTCATTATTTAACCTCCTTCACTACCAGCTAGTCTGACCTGGTTGGTACTGATGGATCCATCAGGTTCTCTAGCTTCATATGAGACCAGGATGTAGTAGTAGTAGTACTAGTAGTAGTAGTAGTAGTCTGACCTGGTTGGTACTGATGGATCCATCAGGTTCTCTAGTTTCAGATGAGACCAGTATGTAGTAGTAGTAGTAGTAGTAGTAGTAGTAGTAGTCTGACCTGGTTGGTACTGATGGATCCATCAGGTTCTCTAGTTTCATATGAGACCAGGATGCAGTAGTAGTAGTAGTAGTACTAGTAGTAGTAGTAGTAGTAGTAGTAGTTGTCTGACCTGGATGGTACCGATGGATCCATCAGGTTCTCTAGTTTCAGATGAGACCAGTATGTAGTAGTAGTAGTAGTAGTAGCAGTAGTAGTAGTAGTAGTCTGACCTGGTTGGTACTGATGGATCCATCAGGTTCTCTAGTGTCAGATGAGACCAGGATGTAGTAGTAGTAGTAGTAGTAGTAGTAGTAGTAGTAGTAGTAGTAGTAGTAGTCTGACCTGGGTGGTACCGATGGATCCATCAGGTTCTCTAGTGTCAGATGAGACCAGGATGTAGTAGTAGTAGTAGTAGTAGTAGTAGTAGTAGTAGTAGTAGTAGTAGTAGTAGTCTGACCTGGTTGGTACTGATGGATCCATCAGGTTCTGTAGTTTCAGATGAGACCAGGATGTAGTAGTAGTAGTAGTAGGAGTAGTAGTAGTAGTAGTAGTAGTCTGACCTGGTTGGTACCGCTGGATCCATCAGGTTCTCTAGTTTCAGATGAGACCAGTATGTAGTAGTTGTAGTAGTAGTAGTAGTAGTCTGACCTGGTTGGTATTGATGGATCCATCAGGTTCTCTAGTTTCAGATGAGACCAGGATGTAGTAGTAGTAGTAGTAGTAGTAGTAGTCTGACCTGGTTGGTACTGATGGATCCATCAGGTTCTCTAGTTTCAGATGAGACCAGTATGTAGTAGTAGTAGTAGTAGTAGTAGTAGTAGTAGTAGTCTGACCTGGTTGGTACCGATGGATCCATCAGGTTCTCTAGTTTCAGATGAGACCAGGATGTAGTAGTAGTAGTAGTAGTAGTAGTAGTAGTAGTAGTAGTCTGACCTGGTTGGTACTGATGGATCCATCAGGTTCTCTAGTTTCAGATGAGACCAGTATGTAGTAGTAGTAGTAGTAGTAGTAGTAGTAGTCTGACCTGGTTGGTACTGATGGATCCACCAGGTTCTCTAGTTTCAGATGAGACCGGGATGTAGTAGTAGTAGTAGTAGTACTAGTAGTAGTAGTAGTAGTAGTAGTTGTCTGACCTGGATGGTACCGATGGATCCATCAGGTTCTCGAGTTTCAGATGAGACCAGTATGTAGTAGTAGTAGTAGTAGTAGCAGTAGTAGTAGTAGTAGTCTGACCTGGTTGGTACTGATGGATCCATCAGGTTCTCTAGTGTCAGATGAGACCAGGATGTAGTAGTAGTAGTAGTAGTAGTAGTAGTAGTAGTCTGACCTGGATGGTACCGATGGATCCATCAGGTTCTGTAGTTTCAGATGAGACCAGGATGTAGTAGTAGTAGTAGTAGTAGTAGTAGTAGTAGTAGTCTGACCTGGTTGGTACCGATGGATCCATCAGGTTCTCTAGCTTCAGATGAGACCAGTATGTAGTAGTAGTAGTAGTAGTAGTAGTAGTAGTAGTAGTCTGACCTGGTTGGTACTGATGGATCCATCAGGTTCTCTAGTTTCAGATGAGACCAGTATGTAGTAGTAGTAGTAGTAGTAGTAGTAGTCTGACCTGGTTGGTACTGATGGATCCATCAGGTTCTCTAGTTTCAGATGAGACCAGTATGTAGTAGTAGTAGTAGTAGTAGTATTAGTAGTAGTCTGACCTGGTTGGTACTGATGGATCCATCAGGTTCTCTAGTTTCAGATGAGACCAGTATGTAGTAGTAGTAGTAGTAGTAGTAGTAGTAGTATTAGTAGTAGTCTGACCTGGTTGGTACTGATGGATCCATCAGGTTCTCTAGTTTCAGATGAGACCAGGATGTAGTAGTAGTAGTAGTAGTAGTAGTAGTAGTAGTAGTAGTCTGACCTGGTTGGTACCGATGGATCCATCAGGTTCTCTAGCTTCAGATGAGACCAGTATGTAGTAGTAGTAGTAGTAGTAGTAGTAGTAGTAGTAGTAGTCTGACCTGGTTGGTACTGATGGATCCAT